>CM017322.1:20825888-20847813 GCA_006937295.1 Carpinus fangiana
AAAAAAAAAAAAAAAAAAGATTAACCTTAGTTAGTAAATTGCTATTAATGACCTTTAATATTTAATGTGCATATTAAATGCTTAGACACTTGGCACCATTTTATGTGGGTTGGACAAAATTTCATTTAAACTGGTTTGGAAGAAATTTCTGTCGTATTAATATACACATGTCGGGCTGGGAGAAAAACACCAAAAGCCTATGCTAATAGGCTTGGGTACTTATATTTATATATTAAGTGCTCTTTTTCTTTATACTTTCTTAATGTATAACTCAACAACAACACATAACATATCAATAATTAGCTTTATTTCAATAGTCACATAATAGGCATGGGTGCACTTATGTGTATTAAGTGCTCTTTTTCTTTATACTTTCTCAATATTAGACTAACAACAACACATAACATAACAATAATTACCTTTATTTAAATATTCACCTATTAAGTTGAGGTAGGTAGGTGATGAAGAAGTGCTTTGCTTAGGCTGCTTGAAATCACCAAAGATAGAATTTTTTTTTTTTTTGTTTCTAAGGCCATTTATAGATATGATCATTAAAATCTTTTTTCATTGGGGCAAACTGAGTTGCACCTGTCGCATTAATCCCCCAAAGGCAGTGAGTACCGCACCCGCCTTTGTCCCGTTGATACTTGTAAAGTAGAAAATTGTCATGGAGTACATATACACCGTTGTTGTAGATCCACGTAAAATAACATACGTATTTCGTAGAGCCCCTGAAGTTGGGTTTAAAGTTGAATTCGAACGTCCCACCGGGTTGGAGAGTATGGCCACCGAGGTTGTTATCCGATGAATGACAGCCAAGCGATAGACTAATCGTCAAATCATTTCTTATTGTCACGAACACTCGGGCTTTTTGGAATAGGCCTTCAACGCCACTCTTAAATGATCCACTCATAAACATAACCCATGTGATTATCAATACCAGCGTTACATTTTTACCGGATGACATCATCATCTTCTTTCTTTTTCGATGAACAGTTGGTTTGACTTTCACATGCACTCCTCTACGCACGGTATATATAGTGGTGAAAACTATAGGATCAAGATGATAGAGTTTAAAAAAAGAAATGGAAGACGTCAACATATGCTATTTTAACCAAATGTTATCGAAAAGATCGATGGTGTTTAGGTAGATAATATTTAGATTTATATGCTCTTTTAAGCATTTATGTTGGTTATAATCTATTTCTTAACCGGTTTTTTAGGACATAATTTGTAAACCCGCTTTTTAAGAGTGAACTGGTTTTTTAGTCATTAAATTAGCGTAATTAATAGCATTTAAGTATATTTGATGAGTTTTCCATATATAAATTATTCAATAAATTAAGTATTATTAATTTCAAAATCAACTAAGGAAACAAATAATACAAATCAAATTATTATGTATTATTATTTTTAATCACTTTAATATGTATATAACATAATATTATATGTTATAGTTGAATTAGATGAACTAAATGGTAGGATGTAGAAACAAAATAGAAAAATATTTCATTGCATTATTAATAAAAAAACAGTTCAAAAAAACTTAAGTTGCATTAGTTAGTTGTTTAATAAAAAACCGGTTTTTAAAGAGGCATAAAGATTTTTAATAAAAAATGTCATTGCATTATTTTTGGTTTTTTTAAATATATAAGTGTATGTTAAGTATTAATTGTATAGATTGTCGGATTTTTACTCAACATAATGATTAGGTATTTAATTTTGATTTCATTAGCAAAAATAATCTTTATTAATATATATATAAATGATTAGCATCTTACGAGAAATTATATATTTGATGTCCAAAGCAAAGTATAAAATCACAATGGTCATCTTGGGGCTTATTTTTGCTTAGTGTCCATTAGTTTATAAAATTGTTAATTGTTTAATATAACATGCTTTTTATTTGATATTTGATCAAGGCCTATTCGTCTATGATATTTTTTTTGTTTATTTGTATGATTTACCTGGATTTTCAGATTTTTTTTTTAAAGTACTTTTTTTTTTTTTTTTGATAAGGCAACAATGGCTGAAATCCAAATCTTTCAAATTGAGTTTAGCAATACCAAAAGAAGGCAAAAATTTATTTGATTATTATACAAAAAAGGAACTTCGAAACACTTAAGAGACAATTAAGTTTGAATATAATGTGGAATGATTATTTGATTGCATTGTTGACTGAATGATTTTTTATTATTTTGCTATGTACTTTTTTTAAGGCTCATAATTATATGGGTTTTATAATTTGTATGAAATATACCACTAATAATATTAATGATTCTTACTAAGTTTTTATTAATGCTTTGATAATCAGAATCCAATTTTTCTTTTCGCTATTTTTTTTCTTTATATTTTTCATTTTAAACTATGCATAATGGGAACAAAGATTTTAATATGTTTTAATTTATATAGATTAAACTAATTAAAGTTAAAGGCCTTATGATAGTAAAATTTTATGCGACTTATACATTTATGCAATGTTATGTGTATGATTGTGTGTCATTATGTTGAGTAATATATTGGTGTATAACCTTTAGTATGTATTTTTATTTAAAAGAGCGTGATAGTTTTTTTTTTTTGCACCCTAGAATGAAAAGTTCGATAGAGATGTGTTTAAATTTTGAAATTAAACTATAACAAAGAATCTCGCACATAAGTTTTTCTACAACCAAAGTATTTTTTCGAATGTTCATAATTTTGAGTTTTATTTGCATTAAAATCTAATAAGTATTACACCAACAATATTAGAGATTCTTTCTAACTTTATATTAATGTTTTGATTAAGCAAAATTCAAGTTTTCCATTTGCAATTATGAAAAGTACAATTATAATATAACCCTAAGAATCTCGTGCATTGCGCAAGTTATAAGCTAATTATTTATAAAATCATGTGACTTATTTCTTCGCAAAATGAATTGTGTCAAAATTATTATTACTTTTATTTTCTCTTCAGCTTATTCATTTGTTGAATTACTTGTCAACTGGTTTTTCTGGAAACTTAGATCTTATTTCAATGGTCAAAAAGCATTGCGAATATGATGCTTTGCCAAGAAAACCCAACTTACAATAGCTAAAAGTGGTAGAAGCCTTAGACTTTGAATGCTTCTCAAGTTCTCATGGTCCATGGGTTCGAAATCCATTGAGTGCAAAATGCCTCTTAGGGCCAGCTTCCTGGCTAAGCCCGTGACTCAACTAGTCTATGCTAAAACAGGTGCAAAGCATGGGTACACGAAGTGACATTACTTGGAGAGGTTCCTCATCATAAAAACAAAACAAAAACAAAAGAATGTCATATATATAGGTTTTGTGCGAAGATTATTGAAAGAGCTACCATCGATCGACATGCCTCTAAAAATTAAATGCATCTCTCCTCTAGCCCTTTGTATTGCTTAGGGAAAAAAAAATAAAAAAATAAAGTAAATTATCACACGTCAAACCTATATAATTATTAACTAAAGTTTACCCAAAGGGAGTTCTCACTATACAATTCAAGTGGCCACCTGATGGTTGCTAGTTCCATCTTGAAGTAAAATTGAATAAGCCTAGTAAGCAAGAATGGTAAACTTCAGTATTGGATGCTAACTTTGGTGAGGCTTTGATGCAGCCTGACTAAGCGGAAGCCAATAAAACAGTACAAGAAGAAAGATAATTAATTCCTAGGGTTTGATACTCTCAAACATCAGGGAATTCTTCTCTAAATTATAGAGTCTATCTATAAATCAAAGGAAGTTTTAAAGAAAACTCAACTCTGAGGTTCTTATTGAATGTAAACTGATGAATAATAAAAACTAGGTTATTTGGAGGCTATAAACATGTATATATAGCCTCAGGTTTAATAAAGAACGAAATAGGGCTTCTAAAACCCTAATAAGACTAAAACAGGGAAATTAAAGTCGGTGCAGTAATTAAAAGCGCAGAAAAGTAACATAGTTGCCCGTGTGCGATCGAACGCAGCACAGGTGCAATCGTTTGCAGATGGGCGAACGATCAGGGCGTTCGATCGCCGTCATCGTTCGCATACTCAGTAGCCGCAGCACTATTGGTGATAGTTCTGCGATCGATCGCAGATCGGTCGCCCGTCATCATTCGTTGGCTCAGTAGCCGCAGCACTATTGGTGATAGTTCTGCGATCGATCGCAGGGTAGTCTGCGATCGTTCGCATGCCCAGAGACTTTTGTTGTTGGGCCTCTGTTGCAGCTCTGGTCTGGGAGCGTGTCGCCATCCTTCGGGGTGGATCCACTTCAACGTCTGTCTCTTATACACATCTAGATGTGTATAAGAGACAGAACATGTATATATAGCCTCAGGTTTAATAAAGAATGAAATAGGGCTTCTAAAACCCTAATAAGACTAAAACAGGGAAATTAAAGTCGGTGCAGTAATTAAAAGCGCAGAAAAGTAACATAGTTGCCCGTGTACGATCGAACGCAGCACAGGTGCGATCGTTCGCAGATGGGCGAACGATCAGGGCGTTTGATCGCCGTCATCGTTCACGTACTCAGTAGCCGCAGCACTATTGGTGATAGTTCTGCGATCGATCGCAGATCGGTCGCCCGTCATCGTTCGCTGGCTCAGTAGCCGCAGCACTATTGGTGATAGTTCTACGATCGATCGCAGGGTAGTCTGCGATCTTTCGCAGGCCCAGAGACTTTTGTTGTTGGGCCTCTGTTGCAGCTCTGGTCTAGGAGCGTGTCGCCATCCTTCGGGGTGGATCCACTTCAACGTCTCTCCCCTTCTTCCTCATGTACTCCCAAGCATCCCGGTCTACATCAGGCTTGCAACAAATGTCTAAACTCTGCTAAAAAACAAGGTGTACAGATAGAGAGAAAAAGATGAAGCAATAGAATAAAGGAGTACATATAAAAAATAAAAAAATAAAAATGAAAGAGGTAAAAGAAAAGAAAAGAAGATGTTGAGACAAAGAAAAGAACGAAGCAAAATAAAGAAACATGTACGAAAGGAAAAGAATGTTTGAAGACAAAGGAAAAAAAGAAACAAATAATTATGTGTTGCATGCTCAATTTCTCAAGCGTATTATGAGATAAATTTGAGTAGGTTATGAGAGGGAACCAATTATTGCATTTTTCAAACAAAAGTTTAGGTATAAACTTCTCAATACCTTTATTAATCCACTCTATGTCTTTAAATAAACCAACTTCTAAAATATAGTTGATGAGTGATAGTTAGCTAAAGATAATTATGAGATAAATTTGAGTAGGTTATGAGAGGGAACCAATTATTGCATTTTTCAAACAAAAGTTTAGGTATAAATTTCTCAATACCTTTATTAATCCACTCTATGTCTTTAAATAAACCAACTTCTAAAATATAGTTGATGAGTGATAGTTAGCTAAAGATAATAATTATACTAACAGCAACTGAATAACAATATAAACTAATTAATTATACACGTGGAAAAAGTTAGTTTATTTTTTTGATAGTTAGCTAAAGATAATAATTATACTAACAGCAACTAAATAACAATATAAACTAATTAATTATACACGTGGAAGAAGTTAGTTTATTTCAAAAAAATAAACTAACTTCTTCCACGTGTATAATTAATTAGTTTATATTGTTATTCAGTTAAAGTGGTTAGTTGGTTAGTTCGGTTAGTTGAATATTCGGTTTTATTATGTACAAAACAGGGTATATATATTGTAATTGAGATCAGATTGAAGTTAATGAGAATAAGTCATCTTCTTCTTTTTCATTCTCATTCTAGAATCTGTTATATACTAACCGATGAAAGATAAATGTATGAAAATGTTAACTCAATTGGTTGTGGACAACGCTTTATGAAGTAGGAGTTACTAGTTTGAATCCCCCTCCCCCTTCCCTTATGTGGACATGTAAAAAAAAATTAAAAAAGAAAAAGAAGACCGACTCTACTCACGAAGAAAAAAAGAAGCTTGGGGATCTATCAGCCCAGCCCATTAGCTCAAGTTTAAAAAATGAAAAAAAAAAACAAAAACAAAAAAGTTAAGGGTAACTTCACTTACCCCTTAAGAAGTTACGCGCCTTATGCAAACACCCCCAATATTCAAAGTCTCTCACTTTGGTATATCGAACTTTTGTTTCTTCTCAAATACCCCCTACGTTAAATATTGTAGTTAAATTAAACGATAAAATGAGTAAAAGACCTTCATACCCCTAAAATTTTTAAAAATTCCAAATTTACCCTCATTTATAAATAAAATTATTTTTACTAAAATTATTTTTTAATTAAAAATAAGGGTAATTTAGTAATATCATCATACCCCTCCATTAGGATTTAACGAAAAATCTTAAATGGAAGGGGGTAGCTAAAGCGAGACAAAAGTTCGATATACCAAAGTGAGAGATTTTGAATATTGGAGGGATATTTGTAAAAGGCGTGTAACTTTATGGGGGTTGAGTGAAGTTACCCAAAAAGTTAAAACTCATTAATTTTCAAACTGTTTTCTAAGAACGTTGTTGCAAGAAGTTTTTGCTCATTTGGCTAATTTGATTCGTCTATTAATGAAAATGAAAAATAAAATGTTAAAATTCTATACATGTTGTTTATTATAATTGCCTACTCCCCACTTGTGTCGTCACTCATCACTTTTTATCTTTGGAAAAACTCTTTTTTTTGTTTAAATAAAAAATTAAAAAAAAATATTGTGGGGGCTAGGCCCTCACTAGTCTCCGGCTCCATTATTGATCCTCATGGATGTTAAACTTTAGGGAAAAATTCACATACCTGATACTCCATTCAAAATACCATCAAATGGACAATATCTCCTCTAAATTGCCAAAAAAAATAAAAATTTCACCCTAGAAGGCCAACAAAAAGACAAAAACTACCATAAATTTTTTTAACAAGACAAAAATACTCCAATAAATTTGAGAAAAAAAAAAAAACAAAATCTTTATATTTCTACACCCTGATTTTTTTGTTTTGTTTTTGTTTTTGTTTTTGTGTTTCTGTTTTTTGTTTTTAGATTTAGGTTTTTTATTTTTGAATTATTTATTTCTATTTTCTAAAGGGCATTTTGGTCATTAGGGAGAGAAAATGTGTAGTGACCCAAATATTTAACTAGGCATAAGTAGCTTAGTTAAGGGGGGTTAATTTGGACTTTGGGTTACTAAGAATAGTTGAGGGACAATTTGGACGGACGTACGTTAGGTTAAGCGGACATACACTCCTGTCTTTAGTGCGGATATACGCTGGGACCACCGAACGTACACTCTAGTCTTTTAGTGCGGATGTAAGCTGGGACCACTGGATATACGCTCTTGTCTTTTATTACGAATGTACGCTAGGGTTGGCAGACATACGCTCTTGCCTTTTAGTGCGGCCATACACAGGGGGACCAACGGACGTACACTGACAAATAGTATGCCATACTCTGTGAATAGTGCGCGAACGTATGCCCCTAGGACCGAACATCCAATGCTTTTTTTCCCTATAAGTACCACTCATCCCTGTGATGACCCATTTAATAAAAACATAGCTAATATTTTTTTTTTAAAAGAACCATTACCCAAACAAGCGGATTGTCACAATAGCTTAGCAATATCATACTATGCCACGAACCCATACATTAACCTTATTGACAATATAATATGTCATACAGAGGTACATGCATGATCAATAATTCATCAAAGTTCATACATTTGCATCAGAAAATAAATAACATTAGACATACATAACACATCAGAGCTGATTAATATATCTAAATGATTGAAGCTTACATACAAAAGAATGGCTATACAAAAGTTCTCATGCGACACGAGCCATATACAAAATAACAAGGTTGAAGCATATACATGAATGCTCTACAACATAGGGCTATCAACTAGTTCAACAAAATATACATCTGACGAATTATGCCTCAAATGTCATAGTAACCCAGATACATTGCCACTAGGTCATTGTCTAAGGTCTATGTATCTGCATCAACAACATCGTCTGCACCATGGGAATCACCATCACCCATGATACAAACAGAATTATGAGTCCACCGTCTCCATACAAATAGAGATGCTCAGCAGTATAGAACTCAATAGTTTAATCCAAAATAAATCATTTAACTTTGTTCACATTTACAGGATACATAGTTCAAAAATAAAACATATGGAAGTCATCATGCAATGTCTAGCCATTACGGTATACATATGTATTCTGTCTCATACCAGTCACATATGCATACTAATATGTCTAGTAGAAAAATTATACAAAACCAATCATCATCATCATCATACAATCATATGCTATGCATGCTCATGCTCATGCTCGTCATCTTGTGCCATTTCCATTGTGAGGCCAGCTTTGCGGTAGTGAGACCACACTCAATCACCACCGGGACCCGCACCCCGTTTTCGTTATACATGAGGCCAACACCACAGTAGTGAGACCACACTCAATCACCACCGGAGTTGTCACCCTGTTTGCCATTATACGTGAGGCTAACTCCACGATAGTGAGACTAAACTCAATCATCACCGGAGTTATACATGAGGCCAACTCCACAGTAGTGAGACCAAACTCAATCACCATAAGAGTTAAGCCCCGTTTCCACTATGCATGGGCCAGCTCGATGGTAGTGAGACCATACTTAATCACCACTGGGAGCCGAACCCCATTTCTATTTCATTGCTCATGCCATGTTCATGATCATGTTAACCAACCTTGAACTCATATACTATCATAACTCATGTCATAAACCATGTATACCAACCAATACTCATAACAACATAATCATCTTATTATCTTGCAAACCCATAAAGGTCATAGAAACATTTCATCACACGTTCATCCAACACATCTCATGAAACATCATCACTAGTCATATTATCACAAAACACCTTACATCAATCATTCATACAACATCTTTTATACTTTAAAAATAGTATCTTTTGCCCAGTAAGTAAAATACTTACCTTGATCCGCTTGGGTTCTCTTAGCAAACTTGACCCACTTGCGAATACCTATGTATTTACATGATAAACACATAGTTAAACTCTATTATAGGCTCTAACAACGCAACTTCACCAAGATACTTGAATCCCACAAGCGTCTCTCACAACAAGGGAACCCATAGACTTCTAGGGTTTCCATTTGACCCCATTTTCGTTTATAACACTAACCCATATAGAATCTAGAAGGTTGGACACCTCAAAATACTATAATCAATACTTAGACAAAGCTAGGGCTTTGGGTCTTACCTTCTGATGAGTGCCTAAAAGTGCTTATTTGAACCCCTTAATTTACATTCGTTAGGCTCTTAGTGTTGTTAATATCTAATGTTTTGTATTGTTTTAGTGTGTTGTAGGTCTTTGGTGCAAAAGGTGGCTCAAAGGGGAGAAATGAAGAAAAGAAGGAGTCAAGCCCCTGGAAGTGCGATCGATTGCACTTGGTGCGTTCGAACGCAACTGCGGTCGAACGCAGGGGACACGTTCGAACGCAGGTCCAGTCAGCCGCGTTTCCTGCGTTGCCCTAGCCGGCCCTATTGTACATCGCTTCAACCTTGCACCGTGGACATGTGCGTTCGAACGCACTGCGGTCGAACGCAGCACCTACTCTTGAACGCACGCGGCACGGTGGCACACCTGAGACCGAACGCACAGCACCACAATCGAACGCATGCAGTGTTGCATTCGAACGCACCTCCTACGTTCGAATGCACCCCTGAACTGGCAGCACATTTCATTTCGCTTATAAATAGGACTCGTTGTATATTTTGTTTTTCACGCTTGGGAGAGGCTTGGGATGTGTTTGAGGTGCCCTCAGTGGCCCAAAACCTCCCCGTTCTTCATTGTAAACACTCCTAAACGTCAATTTAATTTAATATTTTTGTTTATTTTGCTTTAGTCTCTTATTCCCTTCACCATGTTTTTATCTAATTATTTTTATGCTTAGTTTAATACTCCGTTCGTCATTTACTGTTTTGCTTGTTCGTTTCAATTCAATTTCGTGACAAAGTTGCGTTGATTGTTGTTTATGAATCATTTAACGTCAACAGTCGTTGCAACCGGAGATACATCGGATGATTCATCTTCGGACCAATATCCGTTGTGACCTCTTAGAACAGTGTTTGCATCGACTAGTTCGACAAGATTTTGTAACGACAATAGGACATGCATTAGTGCTTAATCGATAGATGGACGTATGCACTAACTAATAGCAAATAGAATACGCCTAGTAGCGTAATCGTTGTTGAAGTATGAACTAGGCATGTTTATATGTTGATTAAATTGTGGTGAGGTAGATTAGGGACCTTAGCATTTTTATTTCTTTATTTTTATTAATTAAGTTTAATTTTCTGCACCCCTTTATTTGTTTATTTTATTGCATTTTAATTTATTTTATTTTATGCACGCCACATGCTTGATATTGGGACTAGGTTAAGATAGGATTAGTTGAGGCGATTTAAATTGATTTTTACACAAAACACGATTCTCTGTGGGTTCGACCTCGCACTTGCACATCCGCTATATCACAAACGACTCGTGCAATTGACGAGTACAATTAAATTTGTACATCACCATGATCTTTGATGAAGTTTGAAGTCTTAAGCCACACAACTCCAACCCAATGCTTAAGGAATATTTAGAAGTCCTCTAAACACAAGAACCACAAATAATTTGAGAGATTTAGCAAAACCCCCAAAAATCTAAGTCAAACTAAGAAAAGTAAGGGTTTATGGATTTACCTCAAACCAATTGGTGGAAACAATGATCTAACCTCAAGGAACACGTCCCCGGGATTGGATTTGTCTTAGGAAACTTCAAATAATCAATACCCAAGGTTTGGGTACAAACCCTAGGAGAGAGAGAGGAGAAAATCGGGTGGAAGAAGGAGAAATGGGGAGAAAATGAGCTGAATTCGCGAATCAACCCTTTTATAGTTAGCAGGTGCCCTGTCTGGATGGCCTGCAAATGGGCTCCGAATGGGCAACACTAACCTCTTCTCGAGTAACACTGACCTCTTCACCGTCCGGATGCCTCTCTTCCCCATCCAGATGGGCAACACTGACCTCTTCTCGAGTAACACTAACCTCTTCATCGTCCGAATGCCTCTCTCCCCCATCCAAATGGGCAACATTGACCCAACAGGTTTGGCCAGTTTTCAAGCCACACAGAATGACAGAGAATGAAAGACTTATTTCCACTGTAAACATTTAAGTAAATGTCTTTTATGTTTCTTTATATTGTAAATAAGGAAATACCTTTAAGTTTACAGATGTCTTTATATTATATATTAGGAAATACCTTTAAATGAGGACAAAAATGTCTTTTACGTCCATTTACTTTAAGTTTACTTTGTAAATAAATAAATACCCCCCATTTGGATGCAAATAAAAATACTAGAAAATCAAATTCCCAATAGATCAAAATCTAAAAATCCAGTTTTAGTACAAAGTGTGATTTTCGGCAGCTCATGTCAAAAGTTTCATCGATGTTCATCAATGTAAACCCTTTCATAAAATCCCATAAAATAACAATTGACTATCTAGTGTATGAGGAGCAAATAGCAGTAAAAATTATCATGAAAATATCAATATTTGAAAAAGTCATTTTCCAGACTTAGCCAAATTTAGAACTGATAGATTTTCCTCTAATTTTCTTGGGCGTTAAAACCCCCTCGTCCATTTCACACTCAATTCGCCCCTAACCCCTCTGGAGACCCCTGTGTGAGTGTTTTGTGAGATTTGTGAGTTCAAAGCTAGTGGAGTGGAGGTGCTTGAAGTTTCGCTTCAAGGAGGTAATGCTCAGTTACCTAACTCTTTAGTTACGTCTTTATACTACTCGATTATTGTCTTGTGTTGATAGTCATAGTTTTAGCTTTAGTTATGTTTTAAATCTTGTTTAGGTTAGCGTTATGTTAACTTAGCATAATTGCATTGCATGGAGGTTTCATTTCGACTTAGGAGACCTTAGGAAGCCTTTGATAGTCTTAGGAGTTGATTTGGAGAATAGGAGGACGAGTGGAGAAAAATAAGGTTCTCCCTGAAAACCTCAAAGCGGACATATGGTCTTGGGATCGGACGTACAGTCCGAAGTATCACAGCGGATGTACGGCCCTGAGCCCGGACATGTGGTCCAGAGTGTGACAAGGAACTTTGTTTTCACCAGCCATCCCATAGCTCATGTTTCCTTATTCTAGAGTTGTTTTAGTAGAAATAGAACTAATGATAGGTTTTGTTTTTCAGTATTCGAGGTTACGGAGCCTCAGGGGAATTACATGGAGAAGCTTTACGACCTAGGTGAGTACAAACTCACATGAATGCTTTGTTGTTACTTTTCCTGCATTGCATATCTATTTTATATATATCAAACATGCATATTTTGCAATTCTCATGAAATACATTTTGGAACTACTGGGAACTCTCTTTTGTGAATACGTGCGTCGATTAATAAGATAATAATGAGACTTATAAAACTATGCATGTAAAAGACTAATTGTATCTTATGACATGGTACATCGGTATATGCGGTATAATGGCCATGGGCTTACTATGCAGGTTAACTTTATGGTCAATGTGTGTGTGTGTGTGTGNTGTAGGCTACCCGAGGTCGGATTTGGTCGTGCCACTAGTGTTATGAACAGTAGCCATGCAATATCTGGGACACTGGTATTGTACTACAGGTCCCTTGGGACAGCGTCAACCCTACTGAGAAAGGGGTAATATCTTGGGTAGATCATATTGTTGAACTATTACTGTTACTCATGATTATAAGCATATATTATATTATATATATATCACCTGTATGATAACTGTCATCTCATAATGTTGCATGTGTTTTATAAATAAAAGAATCCACAAATTATTGACGGATACGTCATGTGAATTTCTACTCACTAAGTCGTCGGACTTACCCTTGTATTATTTTTCTTTTTGCTCCATATGTACAACTATGCCATTATAGACAGTGGTTGCCGCGAAGCATCCAGTTATGTTGGAGGATTCGATCCAGGAGGTGCTTGAGGACTTATTGCAAGCTTAAGCGGGTACTCATGGTAACTAGTACTTTTGAGTTATGTTGTAGACATTAGGACTTGATGCATGCTTGCATCTTAAGATATAGCATAGATCCCTTGTAACGATGTTATGTATACAGTATGATTCCTACTACCTTGATGTTCTTTGATAAATGCTCTGGTTGTAATGACTCAATATTATAAAACTTAATTACTTTCCGCTGCTGAGTATCCTCTGTTTTCGAGAAGTAGAGGTTCCTGAGTCTTATTTGGAGTGGCATAAGGCTGGGAGACGAACGGCGGAATTAATTACCAGTTAATTAATTCTCGGGCGTTACAAAATGACTTTTTAGTAGTTTGGGAGGGGGGACGGACATTGTCACAATTGAAAGTTTTAAGGGACATTGTCGAATGGGTGGTAGTTTAAGTAGAGTGCATTGCCTTTACCCTAAACTTTAATATTGGGTGCTAACTTTGGTGTGTCATCTAATAAATATCTAAACTTGCAAGAATTGAATTTGTGTAGAGAAAAGGATAAAGATAAAGCAAGAATAAAGGACCATATATATATATATGTACCCAAAAAAAAAAAAAAATGAAGAAGAAAAGAAATTAGTATGTGGAGATGAAGAGAAAGACAAAGTAGAAGAATAGGGAAAACTGTAGGAAAAGAAAAGAGGGTTTAGAGAGAAAGGAAAAAAGAAAAGAATAATTATGCTCATTATAAACCATATAAATCACAATTTTGGAAGCATAGCATATAAATCATAATTATGCTCATTATAAACCATCTTTTCTAATAGGACCACTCTATCATATTTTCCTGAATTGCACATGAACGGTGAAAACCTGAACTAATTCTATTAATGACTACAATTGAGCTTTTTCAAAGTTTACTTTACACAAACATACAATCACTCACTTTTTGATAACATTATGAGAGAGAGGGTAGTAAGAGGCACAAGGACAAGAGTCTTCTAAAATCTGGCCAAAAGAATTCTGTTTCTTGAACCAAAGCCCCTTATCCAGAGCTTATAGTTTAAGCTTATCCTATTTCCATGTCATACTTTCAATAGCACCTTGAAATGTTATCTGATTCTACATGTGCTAACTAATTCTTAGGCAATACCAGAGCCTATAAATGAGCCAGCATAAAGATCCAATTGAACATTAAATGACTCAACTATTGGAAAAATATTTTCTAGTGGGTTGTCTGCCGAAGGAAGGGAGAGAGCAATCGAATAATCATTCCCCAAAAGGATTGAATATTCTATTCTCCGATTTCTCTAACCCTTATCTATACCAGTACACCTTAACTATTGGAAACAAATGAGTGGACTATTCATAAACTGATTGAAAAATATGAAAATATATGGTTACAATTATTGACGAGCGCCCCATATACCCAAAAAAACTGTTAATTTGTAGCATCAAGAATTCAAGTGCGTTCGAACAGCCAGAAGTCATGTCCAGACACAAATTCCAGGGACATCTATTTTACAAGCTGTGTCTGGACAGCCAGAAGCCATGTCCGGACACAAATTCCAAAGAGATTTATTTTGCAAGTCGTGTGATGAGTGTCAAATATTGCATATTTGGACCCCTTAACTTGTATTTGTTAAACCCTTATTTTTGTTATTTTCTAATGCTTTTGGTTAGTTTTGGTGCTTTAGTGTTTTTCAGGTTGCTATGTTGCATTTGGGGCTAATGCCATTAAATCTGGGGCTTAAAACAGTTCGGGGAGCTTTGGCAGCAAAATTGAGTCGAGCGATGATTTGCACCCGATGAGTCCCACCAAAACGGCCATATCTAGAGTTGTAGAACTCTGATTGGGGTGATCTTGGTGTCTTTGGAAAGCTAACTCGAAGATCTACAAAAAAAAATTTCACAATATTTGGCCAATTCTAAAGTATGTGCGCTCGAACGCACATCGAGTCCGATCGAGCGCACTTGTGCCCATCAGATGCAGAAATTCATGCACGAGTGCGATCGAGCGCACTCGGCCGACCTGGCAACACTAAAACCCTAGAATTAGCTTATAAATACTATCTTTTTCATTGTCAACAGATGGGGAGATGCGCCAGGGGCGCCGTTCTTGGTCGTTTTCACATTTTTCTGAGTTTTTGGAGCTTGGAACTCCAATTCTTTCGTAAGTTTGTTAATTTTAATAATGGAATTTAGTTTTCTTGTGATTTATTTTGTCATGAGAGGCTAAATTTTCAACTAAGGTTGAAGATGAAGCCTCACCATTGATTTGTTTACATGTTTTTATAATTTGTTCGTACAATTCCGTCATTTACGTAATGTATGTTCGTTTCAATTCAATTCTGTTACAAAATTGTGATTGATTATGCCAAAGTTGGATATTCATTGTATTTTATTTAACAGATACATTGCATCTTTTGACTTTGGATATCCATTGTCTTTTGTGCAAAGCATGGATACATTGGATCTTTTTGAACTAAATTAGATATGCATTGTCTTTCGTAAATACAGATGGATTCATTGAATCTTTCAATAGGAACAATAGAACATATATATGGTTTAATTGTCTGTCGGATGTATGAACTAAGCGTGAGAATGTGTGTCTTTGATTTGGTGAGGTGGATTCTGAAAACCTTGGTGCTTTTATCATTTGTTTATTTTCAATTTATGTTCATTTTGCATGACAAACCTTTCAAACTTCGGAACTAGGTTAAGATAGAATTGATTTAGATAGGAATCGATTTTCATAACACAATTCTCTGTGGATCGACCTCGCACTTGCACAAGCTGTGCTACATACGACTCATGCTATTGCGAGTACTATTATTTTTGGTACACCAAATTTTGGCGCCGTTGCCGGGAAATTTGTTAGTTTTTGTTGAAATTGATTTTTTTATTTGAATTGATTTTATTTTTCTACTAGTTAGTTAATTTTCTTGTTTTTTGTTTATTTTTATTTTATTTTGGTTTCGGTTTTGATCTGACAAAAAAAAAAGAAAAAGAAAAGAAGGTGTTTTTTTTTTGTGTTTTGGTGTTTGCTGCAGAAATCCGAAATTCAGCCTCTGCCGAGTACGATCGAGCGCAAGCAGGACCAACCTGTGCACGACAATTCCTAGTTTTCGCGCGAGCACAAAGCAGACAGACGCTCGAGTGCAAGCACTAGACACTCGAGCGCACTTACGATCGATCGCAGCTCATTGACGATCGAGCACAGTTACGCTCGATCGCATATGTCCAGCGCTCGAGCGTAGTGCCGCAATCAACAGCTAAGCACCACCTTGTTTTTAGTTTTTAGTCTTGTTATTTTTCTTTATTTACTTTTGTGCCTTTTTTTCTTTCATATTTCATTTGAGTTCTTTATTTTTGTGAACACTTTATTTTTGCTTAGTTAATTTATTTTGTTTATATTATTATTATTATTATTATTATTATTTTTGTTGAAAAAAAAAAAAATTTGGTTATTGTTTCATGTGGAAGTGTGTTTTGTTTGAAGAGTGAGGGTAAACATGAATTTTCCATTTGGTAATTTTAATGTTTCACTAGCTCCTACTAACTACTCTTACATTTCTTAACCACATGAACCATGTTCATTTTACTCCAATCCTCACCATCAGATTGGAAACTGTTCATCCTATTGGCAATTTTCCAATTTTTCTTATGAGCAAATGAACACTTCTTTCTCCAGCCCAGGGTTTGAATCAAACTCCAATTTTTATAGCCCGGATTGGAGCAACAATTCTAATTTCTCGTGGCAAGCTCATGCTACGGGAAATTATGCTCCCCAAGTTGATGAACTGCACTAGCCTGAATATCCGCAGTTCGACAACCAATTTTTTACCCCTTCATCCTACAATCATCCCCCACAAGATTCATCATTGGAAGACACTTTCAAAGCCTTCATACAGTCTAATAGCCAAATCTTGCAAGAGATTAAAGATGCCACCATGGTCAACTCCCAATCCATATATGAAATCAAGGATGCAGCCACGGCCAACACAGAAGCAATTGCAAGGTTGGAAGGACAGCTCGGTCATCTCGTTGCTGAATTCAACAGAATCGAGGAAGAAGAGCTTCAAAGTCAGGAGATGGCACGAGGGCAATACATGATTGATGAGGATGCTTCTAGCAATTCTTATCATGAGCATGTCCAAGCCACCAGCACACTTGGGAATGAAGAAATTGTTGAGGAGATTTTTTGTGAGCCAAGTCTTGAGGATCCATTGGAAGAGCGCTTTGACCAATTTGGAGGTGACCTAGACCTGGACAAGCTACTTTATCATGCTGAGACTTTTAATGAGCCAAGTCTTGAAGATCCATTTGAGAGAGCGCTTTGATCAAATTTGGTGTGACTTGGATCTTGACAAGTTCCTCAAGCAAGCGATGATGTTTAGCGAGCCAAGTCTGGAGGATCCGTTGGAAGAGTGCTTTGCTCAATCTGAATGCGATCTAGATCTTGACATGTTCCTTGAGCAAACTATGTCCTTTAATGAGCCAAGTCTGGAGGATCCTTTGGAAGAGAGCTTTGCTCAATTTGAGTTTGATCTGGACCTTGATATGATATGTGAGCAAGCTAAGGCTTTATTGGATTTCACTCTTGAGATGCAGACTAAGAATGGGGAAACAACTAAGATATCTTTCCCTAACTCATTTGCATCAGCAGCTGAGCCATTCATTATTGAAACCAACAAGGTGGAAGAAAAAGAGGAGCTTGAGCCCCCACCAACTCCAAATCTGTCCAGTGACAAGGAAATGAGTACTGAAGCTCACTCCTTCTTCACAATCCCTCTCGAGACATTTCATGAACCTCAAGTTTCATTTATTCAATGTCTCAAAAAGCCATTTTATGCCAAGACTCTCAAGGATCTATGCAAACAAGTAGGCAAACCGAGGAACCATCGTCCCAAGAAGATTCTTCTAAGCAACAAGATTGACTACATAAGATGGCGAAACATCCTTCTAGAGAGGTATCAAATTCTAAAGATGAAATGGTGGAAGGGATTGGTTGGACACCCAAGTGATCGAGGAAAGTGTGGTATTTTCTTTTTTCTTTTTTCTTTTATTTTATTTTCTGCAGTTTATTTTTTAGTCTTTTTCCTTTTTGTCATTTTATTTTTATTATTATTATTTTTTTCTAATAGCAATTAACCTTTTGATGTTTATTCTTGTGAGAAAAGATTGCTGTTAGTTGTTGACAGGTGTTTTGATGTTCAAGTTTGGGGGACGCTCTGACCTTTGCACACTCTAGTTTCCTCATCCCACGGTATTGTATCTCTTGACTCATTGGTGACAATGTGTCATTTAAGTTTGAGGGTGTGGAAAAACACACTGTCTTTTCTGTTTGTTTTGTTTGTTTTTGTCTCTTAAAAAAAAAAAAAAAAAAATTGCTCTGTTGTTGATTGGGCATGACTTAACATCATAACTGTGGATTGCATGTCATTGGTGTGTTTAACTTGTTTGAACACTGCATATCATTAGAAATCCCAGTGTTTAACTCACATGTTGGATTAGAGAGACTCCACGTGTTTGATTAATTTTTCACATGCACACTAGCATTAGGGGTCTGTGGGGTATGAGATTTCACTTAAGGGGAGTGTGTCTCTAGAGATTTGTGGGTTGATGTGGTGAGGAAAACATTGGCTTAAAAAAAAAAAAAATCATCTTAAGTTGAGCTTCTTATTGAGTAACCGGACCTCTTGCCTCACCAAGTAGTGAGTGTTCGCGTAAAAAGATGAGAAAGTCCAACTGAGTGATTGTATGGCTAGTTAGGCTTCGTAGCTCTTTTTGACTTGAGTAATTAAGCCCTTAGGGATGTCTCTATATCTAGTGCCCTAAAGCCACCTGGTTTGGGAGTCACTGGCCCAACACTCGTTACATAAGTCATTTAGAAGCTTAAGGGAGTCGAGCATTGCAGAGCCTACACACAAAAAAAAAAAAAAAAAAAAAAAAATCAAGCCTTGGTTGTTTTCATCATAGTGCACATTGCAGAGCCTATGAATTTTTGGGTGCACATTTTCTTTGAGAATGATTGAAACCCCATGACCTTGTGTTACTTCACTTTTCACTTCTTTGAGCATGTGTTGTCTCAATTCTCCAGCCGTGAGTTGAATGGTGTTTAGATGCCTAGATGATGTGGTTTGTTTGTTCGACTTATTAAATTTGATAATGATGTATGAACCATATGTTTTTGTGAAAGGCATTGCTTGTCAATAATGTAGCGCTAATAAAATGTTTGTGGGTGTCATTCCTGGAAAACCCTCACGAGACTTCACTCGTCCTCTAGGGAATTCCTAGGGGTTTAAAATTCTTGTTCCATATGCTAAATGCAACAGTTTCTCCCACGACAGCGGACTTATGTTTACTGTTTTTTGTTGTGTTTTTCATTTTGTTTTGCTAAGGGACTAGCAAAATGTAAGTTTGGGGGTATTGGTTAAATGTTAGATGATGAGTGTTAAATATTGCATATTTGGACCCCTTAACTTGTATTTGTTAAACCCTTAGTTTTGTTATTTTCTAACGCTTTTGGTTAGTTTTGGTGTTTTAGTGTTTTGCAGGTTGCTATGTTGTATTTGGGGCTAATGCCATTAAATCTGGGGCTTAAAACAATTCGGGGAGCTTTGGCGGCAAAATTGAGTCGAGCGATGATTTGCACCTGATGAGTCCCACCAAAATGGCCATATCTAGAGTTGTAGAACTCTGATTGGGGTGATCTTGGTGTCTTTTGAAAGCTAACTCACATATCTACAAAATCATATTTCACGAGATTTGGCCAATTCTAAAGTATGTGCGCTCAAACGCACATCGAGTGAGATCGAGCGCACTTGTGCCCATTAGATGCAAAAATTCATGCACAAGTGCGATCGAGCTCCCTCAGCCGACCTAGCAATGCTAAAACCCTAGAATTAGCTTATAAATACTATCTTTTTCTTTGTAAACAGATGGGGAGACGCGCTAGGGGCGCCGTTCTTGGTCGTTTTCACATTTGTTTGAGTTTTTGGAGCTTGGAACTCTGATTCTTTTGTAAGTTTGTTAATTTTAATAATGGAATTTAGTTTTCTTGTGATTTCTTTTGTCATAAGAGGCTAAATCTTCAACTAAGGTTGAAGATGAAACCTCACCATTGATTTGTTTACATGTTTTTATAATTTGTTCATACAATTCCGTCATTTATGTAATGTATGTTTGTTCCAATTCAATTCTGTGACAAAATTGTGATTGATTGTGCCAAAGTTGGATATTCATTGTGTTTCATCTAACGGATACATTGCATCTTTTGATTTACTTTGGATATCCATTGTTTTTTGTGCAAAGCATGGATACATTGGATCTTTTGAACTAAATTAGATATGCATTGTCTTTCGTAAATACAGATGGATTCATTGAATCTTTCAATAGGAACAATAGAACATATATATGGTTTAATTGTCTGTCGGATGTATGAACTAAGCGTGAAAATGTGTGTCTTTGATTTGGTGAGGTGGATTCTGAAAACCTTGGTGCTTTTATCATTTGTTTATTTTCAATTTATGTTCATTTTGCATGACAAACCTTTCAAACTTCGGAACTAGGTTAAGATAGAATTGATTTAGATAGGAATCGATTTTCGTAACGCAATTCTCTGTGGATCGACCTCGCACTTGCACAAGCTGTGCTACATACGATTCATGCTATTGCGAGTACTTTTATTTTTGGTACACCATCGTGTCTGGACAATCAGAAGACGTGTCCAGACATAAATTCTAGAGAGCTCATGTTTCAGTAGATGGCTAGACAGATTGGTGCCATATCCGAACATGCTTGGGGCTATAAATTAATGCTTAGAGCCCTGAGAATGTAGTTTATGTTGATTATTGATGAGAATACTCAGAGTTGAGTTTATTCCTCTATTTTCCTTCAAAATACTAGAGAGTATCTAGATTTTCAAGAAGAGTTATCAGATCTTTGATAGAATCAAAATTTAAAATTAGTTATCTGCTGCGTATTTGTTGTTCTTCGCTGGAGCCCACTAAGTACGCTGCATCAATAATACTCCCTATACATAGGCTACAACACATACCTATTCAAAACAGAATTAGGTTAAAATAAAGCGGCAGTGTTCGGACATGGTTAAGTGCATTTCTGAACATGGCTAGCGTTGCTCCTTTGTAAACCTTGGCTCCTAGTCCTAAGATAACAATGAAATAAAGACAGTTTAGAAGTATACAAAAGAAAACTAAAACAAATAAAAGACTAACAAAGAAACCTAATTCAAAATAAAAGACTAAAAGATAAGATAGAATAAAAGACTAACAATGAAACCTAATTGAAATAAAAGACTAAAAAGATAAGATAGGCCGTCTTGATCTACATCATCGTCCCCAGGTTGGAGAGAATTTGTCTCAAATTCGAAATGTCTTTTCCACGGTCCTTTGGGTTTCCAGTCAACTCATTCCAATCTCTTCTTCTCAAAATCACAACAAGGCCACACCCCATAATAAACGTGATGGCCTTATTCATCAACACACGGCCACCACATTTATATTGAAGACCCTGCTCCTCCCCTTGCTGTGTAGGCTGATCGTACCAAATTTAGGTACTCGCAAGAGAACGAACCGTTAGGTCGTATAGCGTTGCGCAAGTACCGAGATCGAACCACAGAGAACGGAGTTTTGTAATTAAAAACTAATATGACTCTTAAATTAAATATATCTTAACCTAGTCCCAAAGAGAATTGATGTCGAACATGAAACGTGCAGAAATTAAATTAACGTAAAAATGTAGGGATAAAAATAACTAAGGTTAAAGATGAACCTCACCCAATAAAGATAAACTTAATACATTAAACACTCATTCTCCGTTTTTAAACTTTAAACCTTTCAACACAGTCTATTGTGGTAATTGACACAAGTCAAACCGAATAATGTGTTTACCGTTAAGGAGCTACAATGAGTATTGATTATGGATAAAATCATCCACTGTATCCTTGGATCACAGTGGATATTGAATCACAACCAA
>CM017322.1:20850686-20862345 GCA_006937295.1 Carpinus fangiana
AACTCGTTGTGCACCCGGCTTGGAACACATCACAGGATGACTATCAATGTATCAACAACACACAACCATTCAATTATTTGTCACAGAAATTAAATGACGAGTACGGAATTAAATAACGGAAAATAAAGCATAAAATGTAAAAGCAAGAAATATAAACTAAGGGTGAGGCTTCATCTTCAACCTAAGTTGAAGATTTTAGCCACCCATTGAATAACAAAGCATAATTGAATTAAAATAATGCATTAAAAATAACTTTAAAGTAAAAGCTTACAAATAAAAGGGGCGGAGCAATACAAACAGAAGCAAAATGCTCTCTAAAAACGCCCCAAAGAAATGTGTGTTCGACCAAATGGACCTAGGGTCCTATTTATAGACTAAAAATCCTACGAGTGAGTTCGAACACATGCAGTGCGTTCTAACGTACTGCTGAGTTGTGCGTTCGATCGCACAATGTGCGTTCGACCACAGAAAACCGTAACGGCGCAGCGGAAGCGATGGACTCCTAGGGCACCCGCGCGAGATGCGGGATGACGGGGACTGCGTTCGACAGTGTCCCTGAGTTCGACCGTTAGTGTGTTCGAACGCACCAAGTGCGGTCGAATGCACTTGGCAGGGATCCAATTCTTCACTTAGTGTCTTTTTGCTCTCTTGTGGCCAACTTTTGTTGTAAAGACCTGCACAACTCAAAACACTAAAAACACCAAAAATAATTAGAAATTAACAATACTAAGAGCCTAACGAATATAAATTAAGGGGTTCAAATAAGCACTTTTAGGCACTCATCATAGGCTTGCCATGCTCTTCTCTTGCCTTGTCCCTTCCATGTGCCATGAAATACTCAAAAATGGGTCAGCCATTGTTTCCCTTGTGAACATATAATTTTCCTCACCCGCATAAAATTCACCATAATCATCATGAGGAGGATTTATATTATCTTCAACACCAAGGAAATTAATGTAATCAACCTCTTCACCATTAAAATTAGGCACTTCACCTGAAAGGTCTTCATCAACCTCTTCATCATTGGTGATGTCATCTTCTTCATAATTGGTGATGTCATCCGTGGGCTCTTCATCTTCCAATTGGTCATCTTCGTCGGGGTAGAGGCCGCCAAACATGGTAAAAAACCCATCTTCTTTGTGCCCTCCCTCTTCCAATTGGTCATCTTCGTCGGGGTAGAGGCCGCAAAACATGGAAAAAAACCCATCTTCTTTGTGCTCTCCCTCTTTCAATTGGTCCTCTTTTTCGGGGTAGAGGCCACCAAACATGGAACGCAACCTATATTCTTCATAATCTTCCTCTAGGTTGGATGCCAAAGGTTCTTCAATTGGATCTTCCTCATTGACATCATCATCATAGGTTGGTGGGAATTCCCAATCTACAAATCCTTGTTAAACATCTTCATGTCAGAACTCTTCATCAATGAATTCGGATTCCTAAAACTCTCCATCCACAGATTATTTTTCCTCCTCCATAGAATATGAATTTGGTTTGTAGATTTGTGGTTGCCATGTAGGAGTCCAATTAGCCTGTCGTAGACTCTTCGTCTCACTCCATGTTTCCCTAAATACCTATTTTTTGTAGGAAATTTCTATTTTCTTTGTCACAACTATAGACCATTGTCTCCAATTTTGTGACTGTCGGCCCATGGTATACTTATGGGGCAAGAAAGTGACTCGCATCTTTTTCAATAGTTTCTCCCAACTATTGATCTTCAATTGGCCTAGCCGCACCCTACTTTGCTTCAGTTGCTGCCACCATGCAGTAACTCTTTCCCATAATGTGTGTACCACCAAAGAGATCATCGGGCACCCCATTGAATTCAAAAACCTCTTCAATAGCCAACACCCAATCCAAAAATTCTTCAGGTTCTAAATCCCCTTGGAATTCCGGAATATTGAGTTTGAATCCATTTTCCCATTGATTGGCATGAGCTTGCGCATAGTGTTGACGTTCGTGCGTTCCGCGCTCCACATAAGGGTCTCCAGATCCATCCCCATTGTGACCACCCATGTTGGATAACCGGGTAGTGAGGGCTTTGACTTGATCCCCCATAACCGCGAATTTCTCCTAAATGTGTTGTCGATTTTTAGCGATAAATTTGTCTTCCGCCCCCGTGTACCACGGTCTTGGTTGAGGACAATGAACGTTCGGACAATCCATGTCGGCTAAGTGATTGGTAGGGACCCCAAGTTAGGTGCGCGCATGCCTCTTCTTCCGCACAGTTAAACCACCAAACCTCTCCTCCATGTGCCACAAACGAATCACCAGTTGCTTCTTACATGCTGCCTCCATGTGCAGTACACTTCATTCATGTCTACCAGACGGTCGCTCCTCCCCATTCATGGAAATTAACTTGAGCTCTAATACCAACTAATGCAGCGTGACTTAGTGGGCTACAGTAAAGAACAACAAATACGCAGCGGATAACTAATTCTATATTTTGATTCTATCAAAGATCTAAGAACTCTTCTTGAAAATCTAGATACTCTCTAATATTTTAAAGGAAAATAGAGGAATAAACTCAATCTGAGTATTCTCATTAATCAACATTAATTACATTCTTAGGGTCCTAAGCATTTATTTATAGCCCCAAGACTCCTAGTCCTAAGATAACAATGAAATAAAGTTAGTTTAGAAGTCTACGAAAGAAAACTAAAACAAATAAAAGAGTAACAAAGAAACCTAATTCAAATAAAAGACTAAACGATAAGATAGAATAAAAGACTAACAATGAAACCTAATTCAAATAAAAGACTAAAAAATAAGATAGGTCATCCTGATCTATATCAATTACGCACATTTGTTTTTACGTATTCCAAGAGTGAATACGACTGTGCTAAGAGACCTTTTGAGATTTAAAGTTTTAAGTCTCTCTCTGTTATAGTTAGAGATTGTATCTTCATCCACAAATCCAAAACAGCCGAAGCCTATCAAAGTTCTTGTAAAGTAAATCACATAGAAGAAACATTTCAGAGGTTCTGGGAGAGCTACTATGGTAGCAAGCAAGTGGGTCGCTTGACTAGTACACAGGATTGTCAATTGCGTAGGTTTTGTAAGTGTTGACATTGTCTAATTTCTCGTTATTCTATTGTGAGTGATTTCCTGGGTTTGCCTGCCCCATAGAGGTTTTACTTTTAGAGAGTTCTCTAAAAGGTTTCATCTTTGTAACCAAACATATGTGTCTCTTTGATTTATAGCTTTTATATATATTTGGTGAATTGTTACATGCTTAATATTTTAACTCCACATATATATTGTTGGTGAACACCTATTCAACCCTTTTCTAGGTGTAGGTTTGAGCATATTAGATTTTTTAAAAACAAATTACTAGGAAATGGTGATCAAAGTGGAGCCAAAATGAGGTATCCAAACTCAAACAATGTGCATGGAGCAGCAATGGTTTAAATATATTCGACCTAATGTCTTGGCATTCCCCCCTCACCACATTTATCTTCCGAAAGAAACATAATAAATAACAACATTCAACACTACCAGAGACCTGGAAGATAAGTGTCAACAATTTAGAGATGAAACGGCAACAGGATCACTTATCCAAGTATAGTCAAGTAATCAATATCAAGCTGGAAAACATTTTTTATTTTTTAAAAAAGTGTAATATCAAATGAAAGACATGACTTCAACGGAATGGGGAGTCCATGGATCTAGGGAATATTATTTGTTTTTTGAAAGTAGCTTCTTTTGCTTGTTGGCAGCTCTAGGGAAGATTTTTTAAGGTTACCCGTGTTCTATGGAATGCTATCTTTAGTCACTTTGGGATGTTCTGAGTTATGCCTAATAAGGTGACTGACTTGTTTGCCTGTTGGTAGATAGGTGGTAGCTCTCAAAGTGTTGTTGTTTGGAAGATGCTACCTTCTTGCGTTATGTGGTGCTTGTGAAGGAACGCAATGATAGAAAGGATATTGGAGGAGGTCAAGTCATTTTTCTTTTTATTCTCTTTTTACTTGGACAACTGCGTTCTTAGAACCTTCAGTAATTAGCTTGAATGATTTCCTTGTACTTTTTTCTACTCGTACTTAGGTGTTCTCTTGTAACTTACATTTTAAATAACAACTAGCTTAGAGTCCCTGCTATGTGCTTGGTTTTTATTTTTATTAGTTTTAGAAAAAAATGCCTTTCCCTGTGGTTCGATCCCGCATTTCGCAACGCTACACGATCAACGACACGTGCTATTGCGAATGCAATCAAATTTGCATAACACTTAACTACCATCAATCCAGCCCGCTTAGGCACGACATGAATTGGGCTCACCCATTTACTATTAGAGATTGGGTATATGATCCCAGCATCTAACAGCTTAATCACTTCAGCTCTAACAACTTCTTGCATGGCTGGGTTAAGCCTTCTTTGTGGCTCCCTTGATGGCTTGGCATTCTCCTCCAGATGTATCTTGTGCATCACCACCGAGGGGCTGATCCCCTTGATATCCTCAATGGTCCAGCCGATAGCTTCCTTATGCTCTCTTAAAACGTCCAATAACTTCTCCTCTTGAGCATCCACTAAATCGAAAGCTATGATCACCGGCAAAGACTCTGCTGGACCTAGGAACTTATACTTGAGGTTTTCAGGTAACGGCTTGAGTTCCTTCTTGGGAGCATCGGGTACAATGGTCTCCTCCTTCTCACTACTCACTAGAGGAGTAGTCTCTAACATCGCATCTGCTTGCTCAAGCAACTTGTCCAAGTCCAGATCCTCTCCAAACTGAGCAAAGCATGCCTCCAGGGGACCCTCCATGCTTGATTCATCAAGCACACTTGCTGCACTTCGTCATATTCCAGTGGTTGTTTCCTGATATGGAAAATGTTCAACTCCACTGTCATATTCCCGAAGGAAATCTTCATGACCCTCGTCCTGCAATTAATCAGGGCATTAGCCGAAGCTAAAAATGGTCGAGCTAAGATCACCGGTATTTGATTCCCTAGGTTCTGTACCAGGTCTATGTCAAGCACAATAAAATCCACGGGGAAGTAAAACTTATCAACCTTGATTAGCACATCTTCCACTATTCCCCGTGGAACCTTCACTGACCTGTCAGCTAACTGCAGTGTCATGGTAGTAGGTTTCAAGTCTCCAAGCCCTAACTACACATAGACTAAGTAGGGTAACAAATTAACACTTGCTCCCAAATCCAATAAGGCCCTCTCAATCTGGCTGACTCCGATCATGCAAGTAATGGTAGGACATCCAGGGTCCTTGTACTTGATGGGTAACTTACATTGCAGGATTGAACTAACCTGCTAGGTCAAGAATGCCTTCTTAGGGACATTCGTCTTCCTCTTCACAGTGATCAAGTCCTTCAATAACTTGGCATATGAAGGTATTTGCTGGATGGCGTCCAAAAACGGAATGTTAATCTGGACTTGCTTGAACACCTCCAGAATGTTAAACTTTCCTCATTTCTTGGGCGCTTGTAGTCTTTCAGGGTAGGGCGCCTTAGGTACAAATGACCTAAGAGGATCCTTCACAATGGGAGTGGCTATAGATGGCTCAACATCTCTTTCCTCCTTGTTGCCACTTGCTTCCTTTTCTTGCCCAGCAGTGTCAACTTCTGGGTCCACCATATGATTGTCCACTTGTCTCCCTGACCTCAGTCTGACAATCACCTGCACATGCTCCTGCCCATGCGCCGAACTTGAATAATTTCCAAATGCCTTAGGATTCGGCTCGGGCTGACTTGGGAACTTCCATTTTTCTCTTTCACCTAAGTGATTCGCTATTTGTCCAATCTGATTTTCCATCTTTGCTATAGCTTGGGTGTTGACCATGGTCACATTCTTCACTTCCTGGATGGCCTGGCTATTGATCATGGTGGACTTTTGGAGCTCTTGCATCAGCTGGCCATTCGACTGGATAAACATCCTCATTGTTTCTTCCAGAGCTGTTGAGGTAAAGATGCAGGCACTTGAGAAGTAGGCTGATTGTGTTGCTGAGCCTGAAATCTCGAAGGATATTGGTTTTTAGCATTTTTAGGTGCTCCTCCCTTATTTTGCTTCCAAGAAAAATTTGGATGGTTCCTCCATCCTAGATTATAGGTCTCAGAGTAAGGTCCAGCTGACTACTTTCGGTAATCATTGAAAGCGTTCGCTTGTTCCAACGGATACTCGAAAAATGCCGGTGCAGAAGGACAATTATGTGCTGAGTGCATAGGACTCGCATAGATGGAACAGCTATCAACAAGGTAAGTGTTGGCAGCATTTATTGATGGACCTACTACGAGAGCGTCAAGCCTCTTGGTGAGCGCATCTATCTTCATGTTCTTCTCTGTTTCTCCCTTCAGCTCATAGATGCCTCCTTTCTTTGGGATGCGGGCAGATTTATCCCAACAACTCGTAAAATCCCATACTTGTGAGCTGTCAGATAGCTTGTCCAATGCCTAGTATGCCAAACTCCCTTCAAGCTTAAGAATGCCCCCCCGTTCATTGATTCAATCATACTACGGTTGGGCTAAGACAACCCTTGGTAGAAAAACTAAACAAGTCTCCACTTCTCATATCCATGTGGAGGGCACTTTATCAACAAATCCTTAAACCTTTCCCAACTCTCTGAGAATTTCTCATCCTCTTCTTGTGTGAAAGTGCTAATCTCTTTTCTGTATTCATTGACCTTCGACATCGGGACAAACGTATTCTAAAACTTGCTCAACAAACTTTCCCAAGATGTAATAGACCCAGGCATGTTGGAATTCAACCATGCCCTGGCTCTGTCATGAAGAGAGAATGGAAAAAGTCTAAGGAGAACTGACTCTTCAGAAAAGTTCTGAAACTTAAATGTTGCACATATGTCCTTAAACTTCTTAACATGGCCATAGGGGTTCTCATGATCTAATTCGTGAAAAGAGGGTAAGAGTTGAATGACATGCGGCTTTAAGTCGAAATGTGTGGCATTGGTGGGTGGTAACACTATACATGAATGGGAGCTAGTCGCAACAGGTGCGAACAATTCCCTCAATGATGTAGTGAAGTCCACATGCCATGCTCTGGCTTGCTCTCCGTTTTCTGGTCTTGCATTATTATTCTCGAATATGGGCTGCTCTACATTCTCAGGTATGTTTTCTTGTCAGTCTCCCATCTCCTCTCTAATCTCACTCACAGCAGGTGCTCTCTGCGTTCTCCTAAGAGTTCTATCAATGTCGGGATCTAAGGGTAACAACTTTAAGTTCAGGGATCTCCGACCAAGCATATACTAAACAAAAAGTTTTTTTTTTTTTTTTAAAAAAAGTAATCACTAAATTAAAGAAAACAAATGAACTATGAAAGAAAAACAGGCACAAAAATAATTAAAGAAAAATTAACAAAACTAAAAGCTAAAAACAAAAAGGCGGTGCTTAGCTGCTGACTGCGGCTCTGCGCTCGATCGCTGGTAGTATGTGATCGATTGTAACTGCGCTCGATCGTCAATGGATGCGATCGATCGTGATTGCGTTCGAACATCTAGCGCTTGCGTTCGAGTGTCAGTCAGCTACATGATCCTGCATCTGTTTCGCAGTTGTCGAACGCAGGCGCACAAGGTACGTTCAATCGCACTGGTATACGATCGATCGTGCTCGGCAAAGGTTGAGTTCCAAAATTCTGCAACAAACACCAAAACATCAAAAACACATTTTTTTTTCTATTTGTCAGATCAAAACAGAGACTTAAATAAAAAAAATAAAAAATAAACAAAATTGCAAAAAAAAAAATAAAAATAAGAAAATTAACTAACTAGTAGAAAAATAAAATCAATTCAAACAAAAAATCAATTTCAACAAAAACTATCAAATTCCCCGGCAATGGGGCCAAAATTTGATGTACCAAAAATAATGTACTCGCAAGTGTACGAGTCGTATGCAGTAAAGTGCGCATACAAAATGCGAGGTCGATCCACAGGGAATTTTTGTTCTTGTAAAAATAGTCAATTTTCTATTTGAATAAATCCTATTTTAACCTAGTTCCGCAGTTGGTCGTGCAATTGTGACAAAACTAAATTAAATGATAATTCAAACAATAATCAAAGTAAAATACTAAGGTTTCCGAATCCACCTCGCCAAATTAAACAACATACTCTCGCATATTACACACACAATTGATAATCAAATGCATTTTAACAAAGTTCAAAGATCATAAACATGCATGTAAAATCATTTGATGAATCCATCCGTTAAAGAATCACAACGAGTATTTAATTGAGATCAAATCATCCACCGTATCCGTAGATCACGATGGATATTAGTCTCAATTTCAATCACTCGATGTATCCCCAGATAGAACACATCAAATATTGAACAATGCATGAAATCACAAAAGGTGCTCAATCACATAAAGTAATAAAGCCAAGGAATGGATTTTGAACAACTAAAATATCAAATTGTATGTATAAAATCACGAGAATACAACTGTTTATCATTGACGAGGCTTCATCTTCTACCTTAGTTGAAAATTTAGCCCCTCATAATCACAAAAGACATGTCAAAATCAATTAAAATCATGAAAAACAAACACTTACAATCGAGAAACGTTCACAAAGGCCTAGGCACGACAAAAGTCGTGTTTTTGCTCTCTACGGCGCCTCCCAATGTAGGGTTACAAGAGAAAAGAAAACTATAAATAATAAAAAAACTAGGGTTTCTCGCGTGTTGATAGGTCATCTCAAGTACGCTCGATCTCGGGTCTTACGCTCGATCACAGATGCACTCAATCGCACAGCCAGGGGAACTCTTATGTTCTTTTATGCTTAATTTCCACCATTTAACCGCATTCTTATATCAGTGACCTGTAACACACTTGAGACACCAAAAACTAACAAAAATGTCAGAAAATGACACAGCTAAGAGCTTAACAAATATAAGTTAAGGGGCTCAAATGTGCAATATTTGGCATTCATCAATATTGATTTTGAGCATGTGGAGGTCCTTCTTGATTTGTGGGCTGGTTCTACTTCCAGGAGAAATTAGGGTGGTTCCTCCACCCTGGATTGTAAGACTCATAATATGGGCCACTTGACTGCTTTCTAAAATCATTGAAAGTATTCACTTGTTCCATCTGGTTCTCAGAGAAAACCGACAAAGATGGACAAGTCTGTGCTAAGTGCATCGGACTAGCACAGATAGAACAACTCTCGACAGTGAAAGTATTTGTAGCTTTTATGGGCTGACCTACATTTAGAGCATCTAGTCTCTTGACAATCACATCCATCCTTAAGTTCAACTCTGCTTCATCTTTTAACTCATGGATGCCTCATTTCTTAGGGTTTCAAGCCGATTTGTCATGACAACTCGTAAAATCCCATTGTTGAGAGTTGTCGGCCAATTTGTCCAAAGCTTTGTAAGCTAAATCGCCCGTTAAGTTCAAAAATGCCCCTCCATTCATCGACTCTATCATGCTACGGTTGGGCTAAGACAGCCCTTGGTAGAAGAATTGCACGAGTCACCATTTTTCATAACCATGAGGAGGGCATCTGATAAGCAGATCCTTGAATCGCCCCCAACTATCAGAGAATTTCTCGTCCTCGTCCTCGTCCTAAGTAAAGGAACTGATTTCCTTTCTTGCCTCATTTACTCTGGACATTGGGAAAAAATTTGTTGTAAAACTTACTCAACAAACTCTCCCAAGAGGTAATAGAACCAGGTGCGTTGGAATCCAACCACTCTGTGGCTCTATCATGGAGGGAGAAAGGAAAAAGTCTAAGGTGGACAGATTCCTTGGAGAAATTTTGAAACTTGGTGGTGGTACAGATATTTTTGAATTTTTTAACATGGGAATAAGGGTTCTCATGATCTAAGCCGTAAAAAGATGGTAAAAGTTGGATCACGTGTGGCTTTAGATCATAATGGGTTGCATTAGTCGGTGGCAACACTATGCACAAATGGGAACTAGTCGCAACTGGTGCGAACAATTCCTGGACTGACGTAGTGAAATCTACGTCATATGCACATCTATGCTCCATGTTCCCAGCTCTTGCATCTTGGTACTCTTCATGCTTCTCTTCAATTGCATTCCTCGGAATGTCCTCCATCTCAACGTTTGCTCTACGGGATCTCCTAAGATTCCTCTCTAAGTCAGGATCTAAAGGTGTTAATTCTAAATTCAAGGATCGCCGACCAAGCATACACTAATTAAGAAATTAAACTAAACTAGAAAAGTGATAAATTAACTAAGCATGTATAAACACAAACAAGAAAAACAGGGACACAAAACAGCACATAAAGAACAAAAACAATAACCTAAATGAATTTAAATCACTTAAATTAAATTTAAACTACAAAAACAGCAACCTATAAGCACTAAATGAATTAAAACTAAGCAATTTTAAATAAATATTAACAGATGCAGATAAACATAGAAACATAATACAGAAACAAAAAAAACAAACTAGCTAAGAAAAATTAAAACTAACAAAATATAACAAAAAAAAAGCTAACTATTTAACCAAACTACTAATTAAACATATGCAAATTATTTAAGCAATTAAAAACAAAAATAAGCTAACACAACTAACAACAGCAGAGAACAAATGAAAAACAGGCAGAATAGACAATTAAAACTAAGCTAACAATATATCAAAGCTAAAAGAAATCAAAATTGAACATACTGCCTCTTGTATGTTGATGCAGTCAGTAGAGGTGCGCTCGAGCGCAGGCATATAGGATCGATCGCATACACAAAAATGTAGCAGTCTGTGCAAGTGCACTCGATCGCAACAGATGTGCAATCGAGCGTATCACTACACTGTTTTTTTGTCAGAGAGGTGCACTCGCACGCAGCTGCGTAGCAAGCGATCGCATGTACGCGACTGTGAACGAATAGGCTCAAGTGCGTTCGATCGCAACAGGGATGCGATTGATCGCACTATCAGTGCTTGATTTTCCAGAAACTGAAATTAAACTAAAACTAGCCAAACACTAAACTAAAAACTAACAAAAATTAACAAAAACACGAAAATAAACTAAGAATAGTATTGAACTTGCAGAAAATAAAAACTAGTAGAAAAATAACAATAATCTAAAAGTAAAATTAATTTCAACAAATCAAACAGTTCCCCAGCAACTGTAACATCCCAAGCCCAAAAGGTTTAGGTTTGTTAATCATCTTTCTTACTTGAAAAGATTCCATAAGGTTTATCAATTAAATAATACTATCATAAAAATAATGCATGAAACTCTAGAATATCATATCCTAAAAAAAAACTAAAATCTTCCTGCTTAATAAAAATATGTCTTCCAAACAATAGAAGTGGTCCTTATTAAAATAAATTCAGCAATCTCTAGAAGAACTGTGCAAACGCACTTATTAGCTTGACCAATGTGAAATCATAAGAAAATTTCTAATTACGCCCGCCCCCATTCTGGCCTCCTAAATCAACCTGATCATCACCTGAAACAAGAAATAAAACTGATGAGCCCAAAGGAGGCCCAGTAAATGAAATCCACAACCATAGGCAGTTTTACTTCTTGTCCCGTTTTGAAACATGGGACTCATAACTATATATATTCCCAGTATATTTTTGAATAATAAAATAGCATAAGAAACATAAAGCAGAATAAAAACATTATCATCAATAAAATTAATCATAATCTTTATCTCATACTAGGGCCCGTGTATACTGTTACCCCCGTATACTAGGGTTGCGCGGTCTTTGTGACCTGGGACGAGATACTGTGGCC
>CM017322.1:20893928-20940659 GCA_006937295.1 Carpinus fangiana
GGGCTGATGGGGACTGCGATCGACCGTGTCCCTGCGTTCGACCGTGAGTGCGTTCGAACGTACCAAGTGCGGTCGAACGCACTTGGCAGGGGTCCAAATCTTCACTTCGTGTCTTTTTGCTCTCTTGTGGCCAGCTTTTGTTGTAAAGACCTGCATAACTCAAAACACTAAAAACACCAAAAATAATTAGAAATTAACAATACTAAGAGCCTAACGAATATAAATTAAGGGGTTCAAATAAGCACTTTTAGGCACTCATCATCTATAAATAGGATTCGTTGTTTTCTTTGTTTTCCACCCTTGGGAGACACTTGGGATGCGTTTGAGGCGCCCTTAGTGGCCCAAAACCTCCCCGTTCTTCATTGCAAACACTCCTAAACGTCAATTTAATTTAATTTTTTTATTTATTTTGCTTTAGTCTCTTATTCCCTTTACCATGTTTTTATCTAAATATTTTTATGCTTAGTTTAATACTCTGTTCGTCATTTATTGTTTTGCTTGTTCGTTTCAATTCAATTTAGTGACAAATTGCGTTGATTGTTGTTTATGAATTGTTTAACGTCAACAGTCATTGCAACCGGAGATACATTAGATGATTCGTCTTCGGACCAATATCCATTGTGACCTTTTAAAACAGTGTTTGCATCGATTAGTTCGACAAGATTTCGTAACGACAATAGGACATGCATTAGTGCTTAATCGATAGACGGATGTATGAACTAATTAATAGCAAATAGAATACGCCTAGTAGCGTAATCGTTGTTGAGTATGGACTAAGCATGTTTATATGTTGATTAAATTGTGGTGAGGTAGATTAGGGACCTTAGCGTTTTTATTTGTTTATTTTTATTGCATTTTAATTTAGTTTTATTTTCTGCACGCCACATGTTTGATGTTGGGACTAGGTTAAGATAGGATTAGTTTAGGCACTTTAAAATTAGTTTATAACAAAACATGATTCTCTGTGGGTTTGACCTCGCACTTGCACACCCGCTCTATTACAAACGACTCGTGCAATTGGCGAGTACAATTAAATTTGTGCAACAAAATTTTGGCGCTGTTGCGGGGAATCGTTGTTTTATTTAAATTGATTTTTTTTGCTTAGATTAATTTTATTTTTCTACTAGTTATTTTAATTGTGCATTTATTTTATTTGTTTCGTGCTTTTGTATAGAAAAAAATCCAAAAAAATTAGTGTTTGGCAAATTTTCTTAGTTTTTTTTTGTTTCTGGAAAATCAGGCACTGATAGTGCGATCGATCGCACCTAGTTGCGATCGAACGCACTTGAGCCTATTCCTTCAGTCGCATACCTGCGCTCGCTTTATACACTGTTGCGTGCGAGCGAGCGCCTCTAACAAAACCGCAGTGCGCCGTTGCGAACGATCGCACCTCAGTTGCGAACGAACGCACATGCACAGACTTTTACATTTTCTGCGTATTTGCGTGTTTGCGATCGACAGTAGGGTCTTGCGCTCGAGCGCACCTCAGCTGGCTGCACCAACAGACCCGAGGTAGTGTATGTGTCAGTTTTTATTTTTTGTTTGTTTAATTATTAGTTTTATCTTTAATTATTTATTGTTTCTGCCTGTTTTTATTTATTTACTAGCAATTTTTAGTTTTTGTTAGTTTTTTTTTTTATTTTTAGTTGTTTAATTAGTTTATTGTTTTGTTAGTTTATTTATTAGTTCTTTGTTTAGTTTATTTTTTGTTAGTTTTTGTTTATTTTATTTTTGTAAAAATGGTTATTGTTTCTTGTGGGATATTTTGAACTGTTTGGGTGAAGCATGAGTCTTCCGTTTATTAATTTTGATGTTTTCCCTAGAAGTAGGATATCAAATCCTACTAATTTGAACCCACATGAACTGTGTTTAGCCTACTCTAGCCCGTACCATAATTTCGGTGATTGTCCACATTGGGGACAATTTACCAATTTCTCATACGGGCAACTAAACACCAATTTTTCCTACCAGGGGTTTGAATTACATTCTAATTCTTGCACCCCTAACCGGAATAACCATTCTGATGTCTCGTGGTATGCTCAAGCCTCGGGAAACTATGCTCTCCATTCCGATGAACTGCACCATTCTGAATATCCGCAGTTCAATACCCATTATTCCATACCTTCATCGTATAATCCTCCTCCTCAAGAGTCATTAGTGCAACATTTTCCAACTGCTCATATTGATGACTTAGAGGAGAGAGCGAACCAACTCATGGCAGCTAGGCGTGCCCACACCCAACCTCCTCACACTCACGCACATCATCAGTCATGTGAATATTGTTATCATCCTTCTTACGGATTTGATGATTGCCCATTCTATATTCATTACGTGAGTCAAATTAACGAGTCTACACATGAGGATGCACAAAACACCACCACACTTGTTAGTGAGGAAAAAGTTGTCAGTACGGTAGAAGAGAAGGATGAGCAATTTGAGTCCCCGTCAATTCCAATTCTTTCCAATGACAAGGAAGTGAGTACTGAAGCTCACTCCTTCATCACAATCCCTCTCGAGACACAACAAGCTTCATCTTTCCAATGTCTCGAAGAGCCGTCTTATGTAGAAATCTTTGAGGGTTCATGCTCACAAGATCACAAATCTAGGAACCGAGTTCCTAAGTGGATTCCTCAAAACAAGGACAACTACATAAGATGGCCGACCATCCTTCCATAGGGGTATCTAGTTCTAAAGAAGAAAGGATGGAAGGGATTGGTTGGACACCCATACGAGAGAGGAAGGTGCGGTTTTCTTTCGTTTTTATTTTCCGCACTTTAATTTTTGTCATTTTCTTTTTGTTATTGTATTTCTAACAGCAATTAACTGTTGATGTTTGATCTTTGAGAAAAAGATTGCTATTAGTTTTTGACAGGTGTTCTGATGTTCAAGTTCGGGGGACCCCTTGGACTTTGCACATTTCGGTTCCTCATCCCACTGTATAGTATTTCTTGCCACATTGGGGACAATGTGTCATTTAAGTTTGGGGGTGTGAACAAACACTTTGTCTATTTTGTTTGTTTATTTACTTGTTTTGTTTTATTTTTGTCTATATATATTTGTTTTTGTCTGTATGTAAAATTTTTTCTTTTTGTTTGTTGCTATGTGATTGGTCCCAAATATTATATATTTGACCCCCTTAACTTATATTTGCTAAGCCTTTAGCATTGTTAATATCTAACTTTTGTGCTTGTTTTTAGTGTTTTATAGTGTGCAGGTCATTACATCGAAACATGGCTACCCAAAGGCAGGTCCAGTTAGCCCGCATCTCACGCATGTTGCCCTAGCCGGCCCTATGATTCCATCGCTTCTAGCTGGCGCCGCGGCAGTTATCTGCGTTCGACCGCAGAGCCTACGATCGAACTCATTTTTAGTCAGTGCGTTCAAACATAGGGGCTACGTTCGAACGCAGCCCTGTGATCTGGAAACACACCAGAATTCTATAAATAGACCCATTGTTGCATTTTCACGAGAGCTTTTCTTTTGGGCCTGTTTTTAAGAGTGGTTTGCCATTGTAGGCCCTGCTCTGCCCATTTTCTTTGTAACCCTTTCATTTTATTTAATATTAATGCTTTGTTTTAGTTCCTTTATGCTTCCTTATCACATGGGAGGCTAAATCCTCAACTAAGGTTGAGGATGTAGCCTCACCATGGATTTTATGCTTATTGTTTATGTTTAAGTTACTTATTTCCGTTATTTCTTTATTGCTTAATCGTCTCTCACTTGGTTTGGTGACAAAACAAGTGAGGTTGCACCGTAGTCGTTTATTTTTGGTTTTTCGTCCGATGGATACATTCCATCCTTCGGTTTTCACCCATTTATCCACAGTAGTTTGTGTCTTAACACATTCACTTTGGATCCTTTGGGCCTTAAACCGTTTATGGTTTGTCTTTCGTCAAATGGATGGATTCCTTTAATCCTTCGATAGGCGCAAGAGATAAAGCGTTATTTTTAACCGATAGACGGATATGTTAGCTTAGCATTTTCAATTTGCATTCTTGAAATGGTGAGGTGAAAACCTTAGCCTTAGTGTTTTATTTTGTTTACTTTTCTGCATTAAATTAGTTTACATTTTCGTTGTCACCAATCACCCACATCGGAGCTAGGTTAAAGTAACACTAACCTAGACTCAAAGTTAATTTCGTTTAAACAATACACGGTTCCTTGTGGTTCGATCTCGGTACTTGCGCAACGCTATACGAACTACGGTTCGTACAATTGCGAGTACCTAAATTTGGTACGACCAAATTTTGGCGCCGTTGCCGGGGAACCGTTTGAGTTGTTTTGAATTTAACTTTGCTTTTAGATTAATGTTATTTTTCTACTAGTTTTTATTTTCTGCAATTTCAATACTGTACATAATTTATTTTTCGTGTTTTAGTTTATTTTTGTTCATTTTCAGCTTAGTTTTTGGTAATTTTAGTAGTTTTAGTTTCAGTTTCTGGTTTCTGGAAAATCAAGCGCCGACAATGCGTTCGAACGCAGTCCTTGTGGTCGAACGTACTTTGGCCTATTCCAGAACGTTCGTGTACCTGCGTTCACCTAGCATGCTAATGTACAAATTTAATTGTACTCGCCAATTGCACGAGTCGTTTGTGATATAGCAGATGTGCAAGTGCGAGGTTGAACCCACAGAGAATCGTGCTTTGTGTAAAAATCAATTTAAATCGCCTAAACTAATCCTATCTTAACCTAGTTCCAAAAGCAAACAGTTGGCGTACGGAAAATAAAACTAATTTAAAATGCAATAAAATAAAGAAATAAAAACGCTAAAGTCCCTAATCTACCTCACCACAATTTAATCAATATATAAACATGCCTAGTTCATACTTCAACAACGATTACGCTACTAGGCGTATTCTATTTGCTATTAGTTAGTGCATACGTCCGTCTATCGATTAAGCACTAATGCATGTCCTATTGTCATTACGAAATCTTGTCGAACTAGTCGAGGCAAACACTGTTCTAAGAGGTCACAACGGATATTGGTCCGAAGACGAGTCATCCGATGTATCTCCGGTTGCAACGACTGTTGACGTTAAACGATTCATAAACAACAATCAACGCAACTTTGTCACGAAATTGAATTGAAACGAACAAGCAAAACAGTAAATGATGAACGGAGTATTAAACTATGCATAAAAATAATTAGATAAAAACATGGCGATGGGAATAAGAGACTAAAGCAAAATAAATAAAAGCATTAAATTAAATTGACGTTTAGGAATGTTTACAATGAAGAACGGGGAGGTTTTGGGCCACAAAGGGCGCCTCAAACGCATCCCAAGCGTCTCCCAAGCGTAGGAAACAAAAACTACAACAAGTTCTATTTATAGACAAACTAAATCGCGCTGCCAGGTCAGGGGTGCGTTCGAACGCAGGAGGTGTGTTTGAACGCAACACTGCATGTGTTCGATCATGGTGCTGTGCGTTCGGCCGCAATTGCGTCGCCGTGCCATGCACGTTCGAGTGAAGGTGCTGCGTTCGACCGCAGTGCGTTCGAACGCACTATGTGCGGTCGAACGCAAATAACTGCCCACGGCGCAAGGTTGAAGCGATGTACGATAGGGCCGGCTAGGGCAACGCAGGAAACGCGGTTGACTGGACCTGCGTTCGAAAGTGGTCCCTACGTTCGAACGCACTTCCAGGGGCTTGACTCCTTCTTTGCTTCATTTCTCCCTCTTTGAGCCACGTTTTGCACCAAAGACCTACAACACACTAAAACACTAAACAAGATAAAACATTAGATATTAACAACACTAACAGCCTAACGAATGTAAATTAAGGGGTTCAAATAAGCACTTTTAGGCACTCATCAAATACCCCCAAACTTACATTTTGCTAGTCCCTTAGCAAAACAAAAATGAAAACACAAATAAAAACAAGAAACATAAATCCGCTTTCGTGGAAGAAACGATTGCATTTAGCGTATGCAACAAGCCTTTTAAACCACTAGGCATCCCTAGTGGACGAGTGAAGTCTCGTGAGGGTTTTTCAGGAATGACACCCACAAACAATTATTGGCACTATGTTATTAATCAGACAAAGCCCTTCACACAAACACATGGTTCACACATCATTTAGCAAATTTAACAAGTTAAACATACGAACCACATCATCCAGGCATCCAAACATCATTTCACTCAAGGTTGGAAAATTGAGAAAACACGTGCTTCATAATGTGCAAAGTGAACTAACAATAAGATCATGGGGTTTCAATCACTCTCTAAAGATGTGTATCCCAAAATTCAAAGGAAAAACAATGCGATAAATTAACCAAGGCTTGAATTGAAAAATGCAATTTTTTTGTGTAGGCTGTGCAATGCTTGACTCCCTTAAGCTTCTAAATGACCTATGTAACGAGTGTTGGGCCAGTGGCTCCCAAGCCAGGCGGCTTTAGGGCACTAGATGTAGAGACATCCCTAGGGCTTAATTACTCAAGTCAAAAGAGCTACGGAGCCTAAACTAGCCATACAAATTTTTTTGGAATTTCTCATCTTTTGACGCGAACACTCATTGCTTGGCCAGGCAAGAGGTCCGGTTACTCAATGAAAAACTCGACTTATTAAAATTATTTTTTTATTTTTTATTATTATTATTAGCCAAGGTTTTCATCATCACATCGCAAACCTAGAAATCTTAAGACACACACTTCAAAGTCAAATCTCATACCCCACAGACCCTAATGCTAGTGTGCATGTGAAATATCGATCAAGCAAGTGAAGTCTCTCTAATCCAACACATGAATCAAATACTGGGATTCCTAATGATATGCCATGTTCAAACAAGTTAAACACACCAATGACATGCAATCCACAGTTACGATGTAAATTGTGCCCAATCAACAACATAGCAACAAAAAGAAAAATTTTTATATACATGGCAAAAACAAATATATACATGCAAAAACAAAACAAAACAAGAAAATAAACAAATAAAAGACAGACAGAATGTTTGTCCACACCCCCAAACTTAAATGACACATTGTCCCCAATGTGGCAAGAAATACATTACAGTGGGATGAGGAACCGGGATGAGCAAAGTCCAAGGCGTCCCCCAAACTTAAACATCAAAACACCTGTCAAAAACTAACAGCAATCTTTTTCTCAAAGATCAAACATCAAAAGGTTAATTGCTGTTAGAAACAAAATAAAATAAAATAACAAAAAGAAAATGACAAAAATTAAAGTGCGGAAAATAAAAAAGAAAACATACCGCACCTTCCCCGCTCATATGGGTGTCCAACCAATCCCTTCCATCCTTTCTTCTTTAGAATATGATACCCCTCTGGAAGGATGTTCCGCCATCTTATGTAGCCTAAAAACTTGTTTTGAGAAATTCTCTTAGGACCACGATTTCTAGATTTTTGATCTTGTGTGCGTGAATCCTTAAAGATTTCTACATAAGATGGCTCCTCGAGACATTGAAAAGGTGAAACTTGTGGTGAATGATATGTCTCGAGAGGGATTGTGACAAAGGAATGAGCTTCAGTACTCACTTCCTTGTCGTTGGACCAATTTGAAATTGGCGGGGGCTCAATCTGCTCCTCCTTTTCTTCTTCTCCATTCTCAGTTCGCATCTTAGGAGTGGGATCCAATAAAGCCTTAGCTTGCTCATGTACCATGTCAAGGTCCAAATCAAACTCAAATTGAGCAAAGCTCTCTTCCAAAGGATCCTCCAGACTTGGCTCTCTAAACCTTACAGCTTGCTTGAGGAACTTGTCAAGATCCATATCATCTTCAATTTGATCAAAACACTCTCCCGATGGATCCTCAAGACTAGGCTCACTAAAAGTATCAGCATGATCAAGTAGCCTGTCCAGGTCTAGGTCATCTTCTTGGGTGAAGTGTTCCATCTCAGGATCCTCTAAACTTAACTCATGCAACACACCATCTTGCACAACTAGCCTATCAAGGTCTAGGTCACAGTCATCTGGGGTGAAACACTCCATCTTAGGGTCCTCTAAGTTAAACTGACTTACAGCATCATCAACAATTTCCTCACTCCTACATGTGATGGTGGCTTGGACATGCTTATGATGAATCCTCATCAATCATATACTGCCCTCTTGCCATCTCTGGATTTTGAAATTCTTCTTCCTCAATTCTGTTGAATTCAGCAACTAGATGGCCAAACTGTCCTTCCAACCTTGCAACTGCTTCAGTGTTTGCCACAGTGGCATCTATGATTTCTTGACAAGGTTGGTTGACTGTTCGCCTGAACGCCTCGAGTGTGTCTTCTAATGATGGTTCATGCGATACAGGAATGGTGGGTTGGCCGACTAGTTCCATGAATTCCTTAAGAGTGTCTTCCAAGAAAGATTTCTCAGGAGGATAGTCATATGATAAATGGGAAAAAAAATGGTTGTCGAACTGCGGATTATCAGGATGGTGCAGTTCGTCAACCTGGGGAGCAAAATTTTCTGTAGCATGAGCTTGCCACGAAAAATTAGAATGGTTGTTCCAGTCCGGGTTATAAAAATTTGAATCTGATTCAGACCCAGGACTGGAGAAACTGGTGTTCAACTGCTCATGTGAAAAATTGGAAAATTGCCCCCAATGTGGACAATCACCTATACTATGGTAAGGGCTGGAGCAGTGTGAACATGGTTCATGTGGGTGCAAATTGGTAGGATTTGGTGTCCTACCGCTAGGGGAAACATTAAAATAATTGAACGGAAGACTCATGCTTCACCCAAACAGTTCAAAATATCCACATGAAACAATATCCATATACAAAAATAAACAAAAACTAACAAACTAAATAAATGACTAAACTAATTAACAAAACAATAAACTAATTAAATAAATAAAAATTAAATTAAACTAACAAAAACTAAAAACAGCTAGTAAATAAATAAAAATAGGCAAAAACAATAAATAATAATAGATAAAACAATAATTAAATAAAATAACAAAAAAAAAATAAAAAATGGACACATACACTGCCTCGGGTCTGTTGGTGCAGCCAGCTGAGGTGTGTTCAAACATAGGGCACCACGATCAATCGCAAACACGCAGATACGCGGAAAATGTAGCAGTATTGGCACGTGCGTTTGAATGCAATTGAGGTGCGATCGTTCGCAACGGCGCACTGCGGTCTGTTAGAGGCGCGCGCTCGCACGCAACAGCGTACTAGGCAAGCGCAGGTACGCAGCCCACCTGGAATAGGCCCAAGTGCGTTCGATCACAAGAACTGCGTTCGACCGCACTGACGGCGCCTGATTTTCCAGAAACCAAAATTAAACTAAAAAAATGCAAAAACAAACACTGATCTAATTTTTTTTTTGGATTTTTTTCTATACAAAAGCACGAAACAAATAAAATAAATGCACAATTAAAATAACTAGTAGGAAAATAAAATTAATTTAAGCAAAAAAAATCAATTTAAACAAAACAACAGCTCCCTGGCAACGGCGCCAAAATTTGATGTACAAATTTAATTGTACTCGCCAATTGCATGAGTTGTTGGTGATATAGCGGATTTGCAAGTACGAGGTCGAACCCACAGAGAATCGTGCTTTGTGTAAAAATCAATTTAAATCGCCTAAACTAATCCTATTTTAACCTAGTCCCAAAAGCAAACAATTGGCGTGCGGAAAATAAAACTAATTTAAAATGCAATAAAATAAAGAAATAAAAACGCTAAAGTCCCTAATCTACCTCACCACAATTTAATCAACATATAAACATGCCTAGTTCATACTTCAACAACGATTACGCTACTAGGCGTATTCTATTTGCTATTAGTTAGTGCATACGTCCGTGTATCGATTAAGCACTAATGCATGTCCTATTGTCGTTACGGAATCTTGTCGAACTAGTCGATGCAAACACTGTTCTAAGAGGTTACAACGGATATTGGTCCGAAGACGAATCATCCAATGTATCTCCGATTGCAACGACTGTTGACGTTAAACGATTCATAAACAACAATCAACGCAACTTTGTCACGAAATTGAATTGAAACGAACAAGCAAAACAGTAAATGACAAATGGAGTACTAAACCAAGCATAAAAATAATTAGATAAAAACATGGCGAAGGGAATAAGAGACTAAAGAAAAATAAATAAAAGCATTAAATTAAATTGACGTTTAGGAATGTTTACAATGAAGAACGGGGAGATTTTGGGCCACAAAGGGTGCCTCAAACACATCCCAAGCATCTCCCAAGCGTAGGAAACAAAAACTACAACAAGTTCTATTTATAGACAAACTAAATCGCGCTGCCAGGTTAGGGGTGCATTCGAACGCAGGAGGTGCGTTCGAATGCAACACTGCATGCGTTCGATCATGGTGCTGTGTGTTCGGCCGCAGTTGCATCGCCGTGCTGCGCACGTTCGAGTGAAGGTGCTGTGTTCGACCGCAGTGCGTTCGAACGCACTATGTGCGGTCGAACGCAAATAACTACCCACGGCGCAAGGTTGAAGCGATGTACAATAGGGCCGGCTAGGGCAACGCGGGAAACGCGGCTAACTGGACCTGCGTTCGAACGTGGTCCCTGCGTTCGATCATAGTTGCATTTGAACGCACCAAGTGCGATCGAACGCACTTCCAGGGGCTTGACTCCTTCTTTCCTTCATTTCTCCCCCTTTGAGCCACCTTTTGTACCAAAGACATACAACACACTAAAACACTAAAACAAGATAAAACATTAGATATTAACAACACTAAAAGCCTAACAAATGTAAATTAAGGGGTTCAAATAAGCACTTTTAGGCACTCATCACATGCCTTTGCGTGCGAGCGCACGCCCCTGTCAGAGCAAAGCAGTGTAGCTCTGCGTTCGAACGCACGTGCACAGACTGCTACATTTGCGTGTATGCGATCGAACGTGCTGACCTACGCTCGAGCGTACCTCTGCTTCCAGCATCAACATACCAGAGGCAGTATGTTCTGTTTTTAATTTCTTTATGTTTTAATTAATTGTTAGACTTATTTTAATTGTTTTAACTGCTTATTTTGAGTATTTTGCTTGCTGTGGTTAGTTGTGTTTAGTTTATTTTCATTTTTAGTTGTTTATATTATTTGCATATGTTTTAGTTAGAGGTTTTGTTATTCTAAATTGTTAGTTGTTTAAATTGTCTTTTTGTTAGTGTTTAGGTTATCTTAGCTAGTTTTATTCTCTGTTTTTAATACTGTTTCAGTTTTTACTGCATCTGTTTATATTTGTTTTAATTTGCTTTGTTTTTATTCACATGTTGTTGATAGGTTATTGTTAAGTAGTTTTTTAGTTCATTGCTGTTTTTGTCTTTGTTCCCGGTTAGTTTGTGCATATCTACTTCTGTTTTTGTTGATTTCATAATCCCTGTTTTGCTGTTTTTATTCATTTTTGCTTACTTAGGTTATTGCTTTCTTAGTTTAGTTTGGTTTCTCATTTAGTGTATGCTTGGTCGGCGATCTTTGAACCTAGAGTTAACACCTTTAGATCTCGACTTAGAAAGGAATCTTAGGAGATCCCTTAGAGCACGTGCCGAGATGGGAGATAATCAAAGGAACCCAAGGGTGGAGGAGCACCAGGATGATCAAAGGAATCCAAGAAGGGAGGAGCATGAGGAAAATCAAGATGCAAGAGAAGGGAATGGGGAGCAAATAAGAGCTTATAACGTGGATTTCACAACATCACTCCGGGAATTGTTCGCACCTACTGCTGTCAGTTCTCATTCGTGCATAGTGTTGCCCCCGACTAATGCAACTCACTATGATTTAAAGCCACACGTAATCTAGATGTTACCATCCTTTTACGGCTTAGATCATGAAAACCCATATTCCCATGTTAAGAAATTCAAGAATATCTGTGCCACCACCAAATTTCAAAATTTTTCTGAGGAATCTGTCCACCTCAGACTTTTTCCTTTCTCACTTCATGATAGAGCCACGGAGTGGTTGGACTCCAACGCACCTGGCTCCATCACATCCTGGGAAGAACTGTTGAAGCAGTTTTATAACAAGTTTTTCCCAATGTCCAGAGTAAACGAGGCAAGAAAGGAAATCAGTTCCTTTACTCAGGATGAGGATGAGAAATTCTCAGAATGTTGGGCACGGTTCAAGGATCTGTTGATGAAATGTCCGCCTCACGGTTACGAAAAATGGCGACTCGTGCAATTCTTCTACCAAGGGCTGTCTCAGCCCAACCGTAGTATGATCGAGTTGATGAATGGAGGGGCATTTCTAAATTTGACGGGAGACTTAGCTTATAAAGCTTTGGAGAAAATAGCCGACAACTCCCAACACTGGGATTTTACGAGTTGTCGTGACAAGTCTGCCCGAAAGAAAGGAGGCATCCTGGAGCTAAAAGGAGAGCAAGAGTTAACTCAAAGGATGGATGCCATTGTCAAGAGGCTGGATGCAATGAGTATGGGAAAACCCGTTAATGCTGTAAACACATTTCCTGTTGAGAGTTGTTCTGTCTGTGCTAGTCCCTTGCACCTAGCACAGAATTGTCCATCGATGACAGTCTTTTCTGAGATGGAACAAGTGAACGCTTTCAACAATTTCCAAAAGCATTCAACTGGCCCATATTCTGATTCTTACAACCCTGGGTGGAGGAACCACCCAAATTTTTCTTGGAAGCAGAATCAGCCCACAAATCAAGGAGGTTTTCCTCCTACATACCAAAATCCTGGACGCTCGGCCCAGCCAGCGTCATCTTCCTATCAAGCCCCCACTCAACCCCCAACGTCATCAACTCAGTCATTAGAAGAGTCAATGAAAGAATTCATGAAGATGACTGGTCAGTCTATCAGTGACATTAGACACTCCACCATGGTGAACACCCAGGCAATCTCCAAGCTGGAGATCCAAGTAGGACAATTGGCAAATCACATAGGTGAGAGGGACAAGGGAAAGCTTCCCAGCCAACCAGTGAACAATCCTAAGGCATGTACTATCGGAAGTGCTCCAAATCAAGAACATGCCCATGCGATTATCACACTGAGGTCAGGGAAACGAATGGACAACCGTGTGGACGAGCCAGAAGCAGTTGATGAAGCAGTACCGGCAGCAGACCTTGCTGAGCAAGAGGAGACAAAGAGTGACAACAATGAGAAGAAAGATGCTGAGCCATCTACAGTCACTCCCACCAAGAAGGACCTTACGAGGTCATTTGTCCCAAAAGCCCCTTATCCTGAGAGATTGAAAGCGCCAAAGAAGAATGCGCAGTTTGCTGAAATTTTAGAAGTGTTTAAGCAAGTTCAGATAAACATCCCATTCTTGGATGCAATTCAGCAAGTGCCAGCATATGCGAAATTCTTGAAGGATTTGGTCACAATAAAGAGAAAAACCAATGTCCCGAAGAAGGCTTATCTGACTGAGCAAGTGAGCTCCATCCTCCAATGCAAGTTGCCAATCAAGTATAAGGACCCTGGGTGTCTGACCATTGCTTGCATGATTGGAGTGAGTCAGATCAATAGGGCATTATTGGATCTGGGGGCAAGTGTGAATCTCCTTCCCTATTCAATGTATTTGAAGTTGGGATTGGGAGAGTTGAAGCCGACCACTGTGACGCTCCAGTTAGCAGATAGGTCACTTAAGAGGCCACGGGGAATACTTGAGGATGTGTTGATCAAGGTTGACAAGTTTTATTTCCCTGTGGACTTCATAGTGATAGACACGGAGCCAGTGCATGATGTGATAAATCAAATTCCAGCGATTTTAGGGCGACCTTTCTTAGCTACGGCTAACGCCCTAATCAACTGTAGGACGGGAGTGATGAAGATCTCATTCAGAAATACGACAGTGGAACTCAATATTTTCAACATCAATAGCCAGCCACTTGAGTATGATGAGACCCATCCTATATGCTTCATTGAAGAAATCATTGATGAATTTGATTTTGAGGACCCGAACATTGAGTGTTTTACTCAGGATTCTGATGACCTGGACTTAGACAGGCTGATTAGGCCAGATTTTCATGAGCCTAGCCTGGAGGACCCTGACATGGAGTGCTTTGCACCATCTGGAGGTCATTATGATTTGAGTGAGCCACTACAACATGACGAGCCGATTGATGAGCTTAGTCTGGAGGACCCAGAGTTTGAATGTTTCGCTCAGTTTGGAGGAAACATAGATTGTGGTAGGATACTTAAGCCAACTGGGGAAGCAGTTGAGCCAAGTTTGGAGGATGTTGAGCTAGAGATATTTGCTCAGTTGGGAGATGATCAGTACTTTGATGAAGTAGTTGAGCTACTTACATCCGTTATTGATCCCATATCTGAGTTACAGCCCGAGTATGGGGAACTCATGGAGTTATCTTTCCCCACTGCTTATTCGTTCGCACTTGAGCCACCATATTTTATTGATGAGAGCAAATGGGTTGCACCCATTAATAGGAGGCCAAGAGGGCCGAGATTGACCTTGGGAAGGAATGACTATTTTCCTCCCCCATTTTGTGATCATCGGTTGATTAGGACAGCTGGATATTCATTGTTGCATATTGATCGTCCCAGCTACGACCATCACCCGTTTGACCCAGGCAAGTTAGTACATACCAGTCTCAGGACTGCAGTTGCTGTGTCTACCTAGTGTTATAGATAGCCTGGTCCGTATCACGAGTCTGGCTAAAGACGTTAAACTTAGCGCTTGTGGGAGGCACCCCTCATTATTTTTACCTGTTGATTTTGTTTGTTTGTTTTTGTTTTTCAGGTTGAGTGTTTGCCATCCAAGTTTGGGGGAGTTTTCTCTTACGACTTACCTCACTTGCGACATCCCTCTGGTATTGTATTTCTGGGCACATTGGGGACATTGTGCCATTTTAGTGCGGGGGTAGGGTAGACATTGTTGTCTGTCTTTGTACATATTTGTTGTTTTTATTGCCTGTCTTTGTGCATTTTTGTTGTTTTTGTAAAAATTTTAAAATTTTTGTGCATAGTTGTTATTGATTAGGCATGACTTACATCATATTTGTGGATTGCATATCATTGGTGTGTTTTAACTGTTTGAACACTACATATCTTTAGAAATCCCAGTTTTCAATTCATATGCTGAATTAGAGAGACTTCACATGTTTGATCCATTTTTTTTTTCACATGCACGCTAGCATTAGGGTCTGTGGGGTATGAGATGTGACTTTGAAGTGTGTGTCTTGAGATTTTTTTGGATTGCTAGGTGATGATGAAAACCTTGGCTAATAATAATAATAATAAAAAAAAAATCAGAATAAGTCGAGTTTTTCATTGACTAACCGAACCTCTTGCCTGGCCAAGCAATGAGTGTTCGCGTCAAAAGATGAGAAATTTCAAAAATTTGTATGGCTAGTTTAGGCTCTGTAGCTCTTTTTGACTTGAGTAATTAAGCCCTAGGGATGTCTCTACATCTAGTGCCCCAAAGCCGTCTGGCTTGGGAGTCACTGGCCTAACGCTCGTTATATAGGTCATTTAGAAGCTTAAGGGAGCCAAGCATTGCACAGCCTACACAAAAATTACATTTTTCAATTCAAGTCTTGGTTGTATTCATCACATTGTTTTCCTTTGAATTTTGGGATACACGTCTTTTGAGAATAATTGAAACCCATGATCTTGTTGTTAGTTCACTTTGCACTTTTTGGAGCATGTATTGTCTCGATTTTTCAGCCGTGATTTGATTGATGTTTGGAGGCCTTGATGATGTGGTTTGTTTGTTCAAAATTGTTAAATTTGCTAATGATGTTTGAACCACATGTTTGTATGAAAGGCTTTGTCTGTCAATAACATTATGCCAAATAATTGTTTGTGGGTATCATTCTTGGACAACCCTCACGAGACTTCACTTGTCCCCTAGGGAATTCCTAGGGGTTTAAAAGGCTTGCTGCATATGCTCAATGCAATCGTTTCTCGCATGAAAGCGGACCTATGTTTGTTTTGTTTTTCATTTTTGTTTTGCTAAGGGACTAGCAAAATGTAAGTTTGGGGGTATTTGATTGGTGCCAAATATTGTATATTTGACCCCCTTAACTTATATTTGCTAAGCCTTTAGCATTGTTAATATCTAACTTTTGTTCTTGTTTTTAGTGTTTTATGGTGTGCAGGTCATTACATCAAAACATGGCTACCCAAAGGCATATTGGACTTGAAGAGATGCCATAAAGTTACTGCCAGTGCGTTCGAACGTACTTGGTGCGTTCGAACGCAGCTGCGGTCGAACGTAGGGACCACGTTCGAATGCAGGTTCAGTCAGCCCGCGTCTCACGCATGTTGCCCTAGTCGGCCCTGTGATTCCATCGCTTCCAGCTGGCGCCGCGGCAGTTATTTGCGTTCGACCGCAGAGCCTACGATCGAATGCATTTTTAGTCAGTGCGTTCGAACGCAAGGGCTACGTTCGAACGCAGCCCTGTGATCTGGCAGCACACCAGAATTCTATAAATAGACACATTGTTGCATTTTCACGAGAGCTTTTCTTTTGGGCGTGTTTTTAAGAGTGGTTTGCCATTATAGGCCCTGTTCTTCCCATTTTCTTTGTAACCCTTTCATTTTATTTAATATTAATGCTTTGTTTTAGTTCCTTTATGCTTCCTTATCACATGGGAGGCTAAATCCTCAACTAAGGTTGAGGATGTAGCCTTACCATGGATTTTATGCTTATTGTTTATGTTTAAGTTACTTATTTCCGTTATTTCTTTATTGCTTACTCGTCTCTCACTTGGTTTGGTGACAAAACCAAGTGAGATTGCCCGTAGTCATTTAATTTTGGTTTTTCGTCCGATGGATACATTCCATCCTTCGGTTTTCGCCCATTAATCCATAGTAGTTTGTGTCTTAACACATTCACTTTGGATCCTTTGGGCCTTAAACCGTTTATGGTTTGTCTTTCGTCAAATGGACAGATTCCTTTAATCCTTCAATAGGCGCAAGAGATAAAGCATTATTTTTAACGATAAACAGATATGTTAGCTTAGCATTTTCAATTTGCATTCTTGAAATGGTGAGGTGAAAACCTTAGACTTAGTGTTTTATTTCATTAAATTAGTTTATATTTTTGTTGTCACCAATCACCCACATCGGAGCTAGGTTAAAGTAACACTAACCTAGACTCAAAGTTAATTTTGTTTAAACAATACACGATTCCTTGTGGTTCGATCTCGGTACTTGCGCAACGCTATACGAACTACGGTTCGTACAATTGCGAGTTCCTAAATTTGGTACGACCACTATGTTGTTGATTGGGCACAATTTACATCGTAACTGTGGATTGCATGTCATTGGTATGTTTAACTTGTTTGAACATTGCATATCATTAGAAATCCCAGTTTTTGATTCATGTGTTGGATTAGAGAGACTCCACTTGTTTGATTAATATTTCACATGCACACTAGCATAGGGTCTGTGGGGTATGAGATTTGACTTTGAAGTGTGTGTCTTAAGATTTCTTGGTTTGCGATGTGATGATGAAAACCTTGGCTGTTAATAAAAATTTTAAAAAATAAATAAATAAAAAAAATCAGAATAAGTCGAGTTTTTCATTGAGTAACCGGACCTCGTGCTTGGCCAAGCAATGAGTGTTCGCGTCAAAAGATGAAAAATTCCAGAAAAAAAGTATATGGCTAGTTTAGGCTCTGTAGCTCTTTTGACTTCAGTAATTAAGCCCTAGGGATGCTCTACATCTAGTGCCCTAAAGTCATCTGGTTTGGGAGTCACTGGCCCAACGCTCATTACATAGGTCATTTAGAAGCTTAAGGGAGTCAAGCATTGCACAGCCTACACAAAAAAATTGCATCTTTCAATTCAAGCCTTGGTTAATTTATCGCATTGTTTTCCTTTGGAGAATGATTGAAACCCCATGATCTTGGTGTTAGTTCACTTTGCACTTCTTAGAGCATGTGTTGTCTCAATTTTCCAACCTTGAGTGAAAGGATGTTTGGATGCTTGGATGATGTGGTTCGTATGTTCAACATGTTAAATTTGCTAATGATGTATGAACCATGTGTTTGTGTGAAGGGCTTTGTCCATTAATAACATAGTGCCAATAATTGTTTGTGGGTGTCATTCCTAAAAAACCCTCACGAGACTTCACTCGTCCATTAGGGATGCCTAGTGGTTTAAAATGCTTGTTGCATAAGCTAAATGCAAACGTTTCTCCCTTGAAAGCGGATTTATGTTTCGTGTTTTTAATTGTGTTTTTCATTTTGTTTTGCTAAGGGACTAGCAAAATGTAAGTTTGGGGGTATTTGATGAGTGCCTAAAAGTGCTTATTTGGACCCCTTAATTTATATTTGTTAGGCTCTTAGCTTTGTTAATATCTAATATTTTGTATTGTTTTAGTGTTTTAGTGTGTTGTAGGTCCTTGGTGCGAATTGTGGTTCAAAGGGGCGGAAATAAGCAAAGATGGAATTTTAGCCTCTACAAGTGCGATTGAACGCACTACGGTCGAACGCAGAAGCCACGTTCGAACGCAGGTCCAATCAGCCTGCGTTTCGCGCGTCGCCCTAGTCGGCCCTATCGTTGAGCAGTTACTTGCGTTTGACTGCACTATTTGCAATCGAATGTAACACCTACACTCGAACGCATGCGGCACTGCGATGCAACTGCGGTCGAACGCACATCAGACGATCGAACGTACGCAGGACTGCGATCAATCACACACCCTGCGATCGAACACACCCCTGACCTGGCAGCACGATTTATTTTGTCTATAAATAGGAGTCGTTGTTTTCTTTGTTTTCCACGCTTGGGAGATGCTTGGGATGCGTTTGAGGCGCCCTCAGTGGCCCAAAACCTCCCCGTTCTTCATTGTAAACACTCCTAAACGTCAATTTAATTTAATGCTTTTATTTATTTTGCTTTAGTCTCTTATTCCCTTCACCATGTTTATCTAAATATTTTTATGCTTAGTTTAATACTCCGTTCGTCATTTACTATTTTGCTTGTTCGTTTCAATTCAATTTAGTGACAAAATTGCGTTGATTGTTGTTTATGAATCATTTAACGTCAACAGTCGTTGCAACCGGAGATACATCGGATGATTCGTCTTCGGACCAATATCTGTTGTGACCTCTTAAAACAGTGTTTGCATCGATTAGTTCGACAAGATTTTGTAACGACAATAGGACATGCATTAGTGCTTAATCGATAGACGGATGTATGAACTAATTAATAGCAAATAGAATACACCTAGTAGCGTAATCGTTGTTGAGTATGGACTAAGCATGTTTATATGTTGACTAAATTGTGGTGAGGTAGATTAGGGACCTTAGCGTTTTTATTTCTTTATTTTTATTGCATTTTAATCTAGTTTATTTTTATGCACACCATATGTTTGATATTGGGACTAGGTTAAGATAGGATTAGTTTAGGCATTTTAAAATTAGTTTTAACAAAACACGATTCTCTGTGGGTTCAACCTCGCACTTGCACAACCGCTCTATTACAAACGACTCGTGCAATTAGCGAGTACAATTAAATTTGTGCAACATACACCATCTACTATAACGCCCCAAGAATTAATTAACTGGTAATTAATTCAACGGTTTGTCTCCCAGCCTTGTTCCACTCCGAACAAAACCTCCGGGACCTCTACTCCTCAAAAATAGAGGATACTAAGCAGCGGAAGTAATAAAGCACTATAAACATTAATCAGTATAACCAGAGTGTCTAACCAAAGATCATCAAAGCAATGGAAATCATAACATCATTGCAAGGGATCTATGCTAATCCTTAACATGCAAGCATGCAACAAACCCTAAGCCTACAACATAACTCAAAAGTACTAGTTACCATGAGTACCCGTTTAAGCTTGCAATAAGTCCTCAAGCATCTCCTGGATCGAATCCTCCACAAGAACCGGATGCTTCACGGTATCCACTATCTAGAATAGTATAATCGTACATATGGAGAAAAAAGGAAAATAATACAAGCGTAAGTCTGACGACTTAATGAGTAGAAATCCACATGACCTACCCGTCATTAGTTTGTGGATTCTTTTATTTATAAAACACATGCAACATTATGAGATGACAGTTATCATGCAGGTGATATATAGATAATATAATATATGCTATAATCATGAGTAACAGTAATAGTTCCACAATATGGTCTACCCGAGATATTACCCCTTCTCAGTAAGGTTGACGCTGTCCCGAGGGACCTGTAGTATAATGTCAGTGCCCCAGCAATTGCACGAAACATACCATATGTAACACTAGCGACACGACCGAGTTCAACCTCGAGTGGCCCACATCGCTAATGACGTCTATCCTATAGTGACCATCCATTGGGAATGGCTGCATCATTGGTCACGAGTCATTGGATCCAAAGCCCCCACACACGCACACATTGACCATAAAGCTAACCCGTATAGTAAGCCCATGACCATTACTACCGCACGTACCTGTGTACCATGTCATACGATGCAATTAGTCTTATCAGTCTTTTACATGCACAGTTTTACAAGTCTCGTTATTACCTTGTTAACAGACACACGTTTTCACAAAAGAGAGTTACCCGTAGTTCCAAAATGTATTTCATGAGAGTTGCAAAATATGCATGTTTGACATCTATATAAAATACGTGCAGTGTAGGAAAAGTAACAACAAAGCATCCATGTGAGTTTGTACTCACCCGGGCCGTAAAGCTCCGCCATGTAATTCCCTTGAGGCTTCATAACCTCAAATACTGAGAAAAGACCTATCATCAGTTCTATTTCTACTAAAGCACAACTCTACAACAAGGAAACAGGAGCTATGGGACGGCTGGTGAAAATAGGGTTTCCCTGTCACACATTGACCATACGTCCGGGCTCGGGGCCGTACGTCCATTGAGTCACGACGGGCCGTACATCTGGTCACGAGACCGTACGTCCGCTTCGAAGTCTTTTGGGGAGAGCCTCATTTTCTCTCCACTATTCGCCTATTCTCCGACTCTTAAGGCCAACAAAGGCTTCCTAGGGCCTCCTAACTCAGATCGAAACCTCCATGCAAAGTAACAACGCTAACCTATCAAAATGTTAGCCTAAGCAAGATTAAAGCATAACTAGGCTAACAACTACAACTAGCAACATAGAACTATAATTGAGCAGCATAACGACGTATTAAAAAGCTAAGGAAACCGAGTGTTACCTCCTTGAAGCAAAACTGCAAGAGTTCCCTCCTCCAGCAGCACCGAAACCTCACAAACACTCATGAAACGGCCTACTAGCAGCCTAGGGGTGAAGAGGGGGGTTTAGGGGTGAGAATGGTGTGAAATGGGCGAGGGGCTTAGGGGAGTATTTATAGGGCCAAAAAGCAGCGGACGTCCGGCCAAAGTGGTGTACGTCCGGTACTATTCCACAGCGGTCCAAAGACTGTTTTGTATGTCTAGGTATTACCCGGAGGGTATTCCAAAAAGTAGCCTACGTCCGGTGTACTATTCACAAAGTACGGCGTCCTATACGTCAGCGTTTGTCAGGTGGTCCCCCAGCGTACGTCCGCCAAAAAGAAGCGTACGTCCGCGGAATAAGATAAGACCGTACGTCTGCCAACCCTAGCGTACGTCCGGGATAAAAGACAAGGGCGTACATCTGCCAGAAAGTAGCGTACGTCCAGTCCAGAAGTCCAATTCCCCAAAATGACCTTCTGACAGATCCTATTGGCCCAAAGTCCAAATTAACCCTTTAACTAAGCCACTTATGCTTAGTTAAATATTTGGGTCACTACACTTACCCTTGTATTATTTCCCTTTTTTCTCCATATGTACGATTATGTTGTTCTAGATAGTGGATACCGTGAAGCATCCAGTTCTTGTGGAGGATTCGATCCAGGAGATGCTTGAGGGCTGATTGCAAGCTTAAGCGGGTACTCATGGTAATTAGTACTTTTGAGTTATGTTGTAGACATTAGGGTTTGATGCATGCTTGCTTGTATATTAAGGTTTAGCATAGATCCCTTGTACTGATGTTATGATTTCCGCTGCTTTGATGATCTTCGGTTAGATGCTCTGGTTATACTGATTAATGTTTATAGTATTTTGTTACTTCTGCTGCTTAGTATCCTCTGTTTTTCAGGAGTAGAGGTCTCGGAGGTCTTGTTTGGAGTGGAACAAGGCGGGGAGACGAACCGTGGAATTAATTACCAGTTAATTAATTCTCGGGGCATTACATACGATGCAATTAGTCTTATCAATCTTTTACATGCACAATTTTACAAGTCTCATTATTATCTTATTAACCAACACACGTTTTCACAAAAAAAAGTTCCTAGTAGTTCCAAAATGTATTTCATGAGAGTTGCAAAATATGCATGTTTGATATATATAAAATAGACGTGCAATGCAGGGAAAGTAACAACAAGCATCCATGTGAGTTTGTACTCACCCAGGTCGTAAAGCTTCTCCATGTAATTCCCTTAAGGCTCCATAACCTCGAATACTGAGGAAATACCTATCATTAGTTCTATTTCTACTAAAACAACTCTAGAATAATGAAATAGGAGCTACAGGACGGTTGGTGAAAATAAAGTTCTCTGTCACACACTAGCCGTACGTTCAGGCTCGAGGCTGTACGTCCGTTGTGACACTTTAGGCAGTACGTCCGGTCTCGAGACCTTACGTCCGCTCCGAGGTTTTCAGGGAGAACCTCATTTTCTCCACTCATCCTCCTATTCTCGAAACAACTCCTAAGCCTATCAAAGGGCTTCCTAGCATACATCCGCACTAAAAGACAAACCATAAGACAAATTCCCAAAAAATGCCCTTCTGGCTAATCCTAGTAACCCAAAGTCCAAATTAACCATGTACCTAAGCTACTTATGCCTAGTTAAATATGTGGGTCACTACACAGCCAAACCTTGGAAATCACTATAAAAAGATTATCTAGAGATTATAGACACTAGGAACACTTACGAATCGATGCAAGAACTTGACTCTGTAAGATCGACAAGCCTTCAACTCGTCTTCTCGCTCACAATCTTCTTCAACGTGATTCTCCTTTTCTGGATCCTTTCGATAGACTTCTCAATGATGTTCACAATCAAACTAACAAAAGATCCTTTAAAAGGAACAACAAGGCTCACAATAATTCTTTCTAAGCACAACCTCTCACAAACTCTCTGGGGTGAAAATTTGTACCTCTTTCTATAGAGGTGTATTCATAATAGCCCCATCATCCATAGACCTAGGAAACAGTTTATATTCATTTAAAACTATGACAGGTATGCGGCGTCTAAATGGGAACATGTACCATCCGGACGAGGCAACAAAACACGTCTAGAATGTGTTTTTAACACATGGCTGTCTGCAATCTCGTCCAAACGAGATTGCACACAAGCCATTCTGCAGTCTTCTCTTTATAGCCCGTTTTGACCTAGTAAAAATTAGAATTAGTTGAACCTCATGAAACATGACTTTGTAGATTTTTGAGTTAGCTTTCCAACGTCGTAAAACTTGCTCCAATCAAAGGCCTGAAACTCTAGATATGACCTTTCTAGTCAAATTCATCAGACAAAAAAACATAGGCATCCGGACGAGGTTCAAACGAGACTGCAGATGAGTCTCTCGAGAATTCTTGGTTATCGAGCTCGTCCGGACGGGCTTGCAAACAAAATTGCAGATGAGGCTCTCAGGAAAAATAGAATTCTTCAAGCATTCGGATGGCCTTTCTTCTCATCCGAACGGCAGCACTTTTGATCACTAAAAAGCGTTGAATGTTGCACATTCACGCCCCTTAACTCGCATATGTTAATTCCTTAGCGTTGTTATTTGTTTGATTTTATTTTGATTTTGTTTATGGTCAAATGTAGGAATTCCATTGAAAATTGGGCTAAAAAGGACAAGTTGGAGCCATTCTGGTGCTGGGATCGAGCACAGCTAAGCTAGGATCGAGCACGCATGCGCTCGAGCGCATGCGGCCTAGGATCAATCGCACTCCTACGATCTCGCCCACAACATCTAATCTCGAGCGTAGTGCGCTCGAGAGCACATCCTTGGGATCGAGCGCACTCTGGCGTGCACAGTACGGCAGGCGCCTTTTGACAGCTTAGGCTTGGTTTTCAATCTACCAATTGGACTAGGAGACTGGCCTATGATTTTCTTAGGGTTTCTAGGGTTTTTAGGGTTCTCTTAATCCCTATAAATAGGCTTTAAAACATTGTAAAGGGGGAACTGCTTCCTAGAGTTAAAAATTCAGCAAATTGTCTTTGGAGCTTAGAAGATCATGAGTGGCTAAACCCTTTTGTAGGGTATTGATGCGACCCTCTTCAAGCACAATGGTGACTGTATTTGATTTTTAGTTATTCAATTTATGTATGTTGATTTTATAACTGTGAGAATTGCAACCATTGATTTCTATTCTTAATAATGCAATTGTTCTTAATTTTCGAAATCAATATTTATGAAATTCTTTTCTTGTCTTAGAAATTATTTTGCTTTTATTGAACTCAAATCAACCTTATTTTCTGTGATTATAATATTGATGGTTATGCAATGGGTTTTAATAGACATATGATCAATAGGATTAGATAGTCCATGCTTAGGAAAGACGGGTCGTACTACACCATAGTTTAGTGTAATTTAGGTAGACGATCTGTGCCAACTAAAGATGGGTTATGCTATTCCATTGATTATATGAAACTTATTAAAGAATTTTATAATTTATACCTAGGGAAGATGGGTCGTGCCGCTTCTTAGTGGTTAGGTGGACGATCCATGCCAACCAAAGATAGATTATCCTTATTCTTTAATATTGTATTTTCTTGTTTCTTTTATAACATGCATATCATGAATTTCTGAAATTAAATACAGTTAACCGTTGTTGGGCGGATTGTGGTGAAGTCAGTACTTTACTCTCCCTCTTATATATTCACTTTCAGCATTACATTTAATTTTATGCACTTGAATTTACACAAACAAACAAATCTCTCTTGTTTAATTAAGTTAAATTTCATCTTTTAAATTTGATAACAAAACCCCTACAATCCTTGAGGTTTGACACCCTCTATATAGCCCTATCCTACATGATTTGTCCTATTGCGAGTGGTTAATTTTATAATTGATATTTTTGCTTTAAAAACACCACATCAGTCACCATTTTGCTTACCAAATTATGCCAACAAGAACTTACACACATGATAAAGCACTAAGGCTACATTATACTCTTATTCAATTGATTGATTTTACAATACAAAGCATCCCTATTTATATGGAAAACATGATAGCTTAATACACTGCAATTAAGATAATCAAATCACAAGGATTTGATTATCTTTTATTCTCTTGCTTTATCTTTTTCTTAATCTCTACACATTATTTTCTTGCGAGTTATTTTGAGGAATAAAAGTGAATGAGCCTTTAGTTTTGTGCCCTATAATCTTCGTTTATCATTTCTTATCAAACCCACATAATGAAGGTATATCACTACAATAAAACTAACATTTTGTGATGTTCGTTTTAGCGTCTATTACATTAAACGTCATTAATTAATGTTTTTATATCGTTTGTAATTAAACGATATAAATCTAGCTCCCCCTTTTTATAAACGACATCAAATAAAAAATTTGTTGTCCTTTGTATATTCTAACGACATTAATTTTTTTTAAAAAAAAACAATTTAATTATAATTTTTTTAAAAAAACGACTTACTATATATGTAAGCGACATTAATTAATTGGTTAGTCTTCTTTTGTGTCATCCACTTCAACCGAGGTTACTTTTATAAGTGTAAAGACATTAGATATGACGTCATTTAAAAATCCAAAGAATGTTATACATAAATGCACGTCGTTTGTTAGTGCAAATGACGTCATGTTTAATGTCCTTTGGAAGAACAAACGGAGTTTATCATGTAATGTCATCATTTGTTCTTCTAAACGACGTTAATGTCTCCTTTACACATCTACATTTATTTTGCTCATCCTTCGAATCAGGTTCCACAGAGCTTGCATTTACACTATTCCAAAGCACATAATGTACTCAAAGAATCTGTTCATTAATGTTTTTTTTTTTTTTTTTTGGTATCATCATGCTATATATGGTGATAGTTAATGGACAAAATTGGAATCTCATATAAATTAAGTTCACGAACCAATTTTACAACTTATTAAAACTGGATGTAGTAGACGACATTCAGAGAACCAAATAGTTATCGCATATTATCTATGTGTAATGTAGTGTATTTATGTCAACATGATCAGGATAAATGTATCTACATTTCTTTCTTTCTTTCTCTTATTTTCTATTTTCCCTTGCACCCTTTCTACGCTTAAAAATTTTCAATGGGAATGGTAGATTGTAATATTGTCGCCATTATGCACATGTTGCTCCAGTATTCTGGTTGGTTTTCTATATGAGAAAATTGTTGGGCAGGGAAATCATTGAATCATTTTATTATGAGGATTATTAATTGGTGTTGTAATTATTCAAATCATGCGACTTATTTCTTCGTGGAATGATTTGTGTCAAAATTCTTATTTCTCTTTGTCTAATCGCTCACTTTTGTTTTCCCCTTCAATTCATTCATTGGTATATCCACTTTGCCAATTGGTTTTTCATGAAACTTTTGTTGAATAATAAACTTAATTTTAGTAACATTTAGTGGAGTCTTTTCATTTCATGTTCTCATATGTTACAAAGTGTCTTTTCGTTTGATATTCTCATATGTTACTAAGTGAGTTGAAGAGGTTGTGTCTTTTAGTTTTTCAAGAGTTATTTTACATAGGAATTACACGGGAGTTATATGAGATGTAAATGAATGAAGTTATTGTGAAGAAGTTAGAAGGGTCATTTGTATCCTATAAATACCCATGTAAGCAAGTTATTTTATTAGGTTGAATAAAGTTGAATATTCCTCTTCCTATTTTGTGTCCTCTCTTAGTAAGTGTTATTTCCAATTTTCAACAAAGTGGTATCAGAGCCATAGTTTATTAATCCTAGAGAAATGGCCAATTCAACCATCCCATTTCAATTCCCTCACCTTTCCAAAGAAAATTTTGATAATTGGTCCATTCACATGAAGGTGTTGCTTGGATCGCAAGATGCTTGGGAGATTGTAGAAAAAGGCTACGATGAGCCTAGTGATGAAGCAACTTTGAGTCCAAATCAAAGACAGTCTTTTCAAAGACTTCGAAAGAAGGATCAACAAGCTCTCATTCTAATTCATCAATGTTTGGATGAAGCTATGTTCGAGAAGGTGGCGAATGCAACCACCTCCATGCAAGCATGGGAGATTCTTCTAAACTCCTATCAAGGAGTTGATAAAATGAAGAAAGTTCGTCTTCAAACATTAAGAGGCGAATTTGAAGTTTTGCGAATGAAAGAATCTGAGTCAATTGTGGATTATTTTTCAAGGTTGTTGGCCGTAGTAAATCAAATGAAGAGATATGGAGAAAAATTGGAAGATGTTCAAGTTATTGAGAAGATTCTCCGTTCCTTGCAACAGAAATTTGACTATATTATTGTAGCTATTGAAGAGTCAAAAGATTTAGAAACCATGAGTGTTGATCAACTCATGGGATCTCTTCAAGCCCATGAAAAAAAGCTCAACAAGTAGAAGGAAGAGCCATTGGAGCAAGTTCTAGTGATAAGTGCTTAAGTATTCATATTTAAGCCCCTTAATTTATATTTGTTATACCTTTAGTTTATGTTGTTTTGTTCTATTTTACTTTCTTTTTGTGTTTTCTTTGTTTTATAGGCCTTTGGAAGAAAAGAGAGCACTTTGGAAATTTAGGGCTTAATGGACAAGAATTTGGAAGAGTTAGAAGATGATCAAGAAGGAGCTAGAATCCCGAGAGAGCGATCGAACGCACCAGTGTTCGAGCGCCCAAGGCAAGGATCGAACGCATCTGCATTCACACGCATAAGAAGGAGATCAATCACAGTGCGATCGCACCAAGTGCGATCGAGAGCACCTATGCGTGAAGCTCAATCCAGCCGCAACCCTGTTTTGGAAGTTTTTGGTTTTTAGGGTTTTGGTGACTCCTTGTTGCACAAGGATTCAACCCTACGATTTTAGGGTTTCTAGAATTCTCTTAGACTCTATAAATAGGCATATAAACACAGAAAAAGGGAGACGCTATTTTGGAGAAGAATTTACGGCTCTCAAGGAAGCGATTTTCCTGGTTTATTCTTTTATTTTATTTTATTTTATGAAGATGATTACCATCAATATTATGTGTATCTAAACCGTGCAGGAGGGCTTGATTGAAGCCCTGATCATGTTTATATTTTAATTCAATATTGGCGCCTTTGCGATAATTGCATCATGATATTTAACTTGATTAATACCTGCTTTTATGAATTCCTCATATGTATTTGCGTGATCAACATATGCATGTGGTATGGACTAGTTAGTTAAATCAATTTGGATGATCGAGTCCTGAGTTTAATAATAGTAACAAAAGATATCCACGCCGGGTTCTTGGGTTAATCAACATGAGGAACCGGGAGTAGATATTCTTACCCTAGGCCTCATGTGTCTGTCGGTTTTCACAGAATTCATGCTTTCTTAAAGAACAACTTAGTAGACACCCATACTGAATCCTTTAAGAAAGAAAAGAATTAGAGTAGACACTCATGCCTGATTCGTTGCTTAAGGAAACCAATAGCTTAAGGAGTAGACACCCATACCCTTAGGTTGGAGACGTTAAATATTCATAATGTGATTAAAGCATTGGCATATTGTTTTATTGTGTAAGCATGATTAGTGGTGGAAATCAAAGCCCTGCTCTTTATCCTTATTGAATTACAACTCAATTTTCATTCTCTTATTTTCTATTGCGAAATTAGTTCTAAGCAAAATTTACCAGTCCCTGTGGGATCGATCTTGCACTTAAGCACTATACTACACTTTTTAACCTTGTGCACTTGCAAGTAAAACTGCGATTATTTGCTTATTAATTTAGGTAGATAATTTGCACAATAAGTTTTTGGCGTCGTTGCTTGGGACTGCGTTAAATTCTGTTTAGAATTATTTTCGTTTAGTTTAATTTAGTTTTTATTTTATTTTAGTTTTAATTCTGTTTTTGTTTAATTTAGTTTTAGAATTGTGTTTGTTTAATTTTAGTTTTGTTTTAGTCAGTTTTTTATTTTTTTTTATTTTTTTCGTTTCTATGTTGTTCAGTTCTGCGGCAACATAGTTCTGTAACTGCGATCAATCGCAGCCCGAGTGCGAACGAGCGCCCAACGATCGAGCACACATCTTCCAGCGATCGAGCGCAGTTCCAGGAACATCAACAGTAGTACTGAAGCTGCTATGACTACCGAAATTGCATTTGATTCATGCAAGGGCTGAGATCTAAGAATCCAACTATTTTTCCACTTGATTCAGAAATTGAGCGGACCATTCCTTAGAAGCCCAGAGACAACATTGAGGAAGAAGAAGAAGAACTCCAATTAGAGGAAGCTATGGCGGAACAACCTGGGAACCAACCGCCACCAGAGTGAAGACCCATGAAACAGGCTTTCATCCCTAACAATCCCAACCAGACATCATGCATTGCCTATCAACCTGAGGCAGAGGGCAATTATTACATATCTCCACAAATACTCAATGCATTGACGCACTTCAGAGGCACACCTACTGAGGATCCAAACTTGCACCTAAGGGAATTCACTGATCTTTGCAAGTTTCAACATGTTCAAGGCCTGGATCAAGAGGGAATCAGGATGATTCTTTTCCCTTTTTCCTTAAAAGACAATGTGAGGTTGTGGTACAACTAAATGCCTTCAAATACCATCCATACTTGGGAAGCGTTGTCCAGTAAGTTCCTAAAGAAATTCTTTCCAGCTCAAAAGACAAGACAGATGAGGAAGAAAATTCAATCTTGGCAACAAAGAGATGGCGACTTATTCTTTGAAGCATAGGGGCATTTCAATGACTTACTTCGGAAGTGTCCACATCACAACCGTCCTCAAGATGAGCTGGTACAGGCTTTTTATGAAGACCTAAATGATGCAAATAAAGGGGTTGTTGATTCTGGTTGCGGAGGAGTGCTGATGGAAAAGAGCAGTGAAGAAGCCATGGAACTGTTTGAGACACTAAGTGAGCACTCCCAACAATTCTCATCCAGAGGAAGACAAGGAGTAAAGAGCAAGGGCATGTATGGAGTGAATCTAAATGGTGGATCTCCAAGTCACATGGTTACTGTGGATAGAAAGTTGGATATGATTGTCAAGGCCATGGCTTTGCAGAACATCTCACCTAGCCAACAAGCTGCACCAATCCAGGTATGTGCTCTTTGTTCTCAATTTGATCACACTACTGACACTTGCCTTTTGTATTCATCTGCAAATCAAGAGCAAGCAAATTATGTGGGACAGAACAATTTTCCTCCCAAGAACAACCCATACTCCAACACCTACAATCCAGGGTGGCGAATGATGAGTGCCAAATATTGTATATTTGAGCCCCTTAACTTATATTTGTTAGGCTTTTAGCTGTGTCCTTTTCTAATGATGTTGTTAGTTTTGGTGTCTCAAGTGTGTTGCAGGTCACTGACATAAGAATGCGGTTAAATGGTGGAAATTAAGCACAAGAAAATACAAAAGCTACACTGGCTGTGCGTTCGATCACAAGTTGTTGCGTTCGAACGCACCTGCATTCAAGCGCACAACTGAAGCCCCGCATGCGTTCGATCGTACTTACTGGGATCGAATGCAGTGCGTTCGATCGCAACCCCTTGCGATCGAACGCACTCGTGATGACCTGTCAGCACGCGAGAAAACCTAGTTGTTTAGTATAAATTAACATTTTTCCTTTGTAAACCCTACGTTGGGAGGCGCCGTAGAGAGCAAAAACACGAATTTTGTCGTGTCTAGGATTTTGTGAACGCTTTTTGATTGTAAGTTTAATCTTTCAATGATTTCAATTGATAATTTCTTGTCTGTTGTTGTCATGAGAGGCTAAACCTTCAACTAAGGTTGAAGATGAAACCTCATCAATGATAAACAGTTGTATTCTCGTGAAATTATACACACAATTTGATATTATAGTTGTTCAAAATTAATTCTCTTGCTTTATTACTTTAAGTGATTGAGCGTCTTTTATGATTTCATGCATTGTTTAATATTCGTTGTGTTCTGTCTGGGGATACATCGAGTGATTGAAATTGAGACTAATATCCATCGTGATCTACGGATACGGTGGATGATTTGATCTCAATTAAATACTCGTTGTGATTCTTTAACGGATGGATTCATCGAATGATTTTACATGCATGTTTATGATTTTTGAACTCTGTTAAAATGCGTTTGATTGTCAATTGTGTGTGTAAATTGCGAGAGTATGCTGTTTGATTTGGTGAGGCGGATTCAGAAACCTTAGTCTTTTACTTTGATTGTTATTTAAATTATCGTTTTAATTTAGTTTTGTTAAAGTTGCACGACCAACTTCGAACTCCAGGAACTAGGTTAAAATAGAATTTATTTAAATAGAAAATTGATTTCATAAAAAAAACACAATTCCCTGTGGATCGACCTCGCATTTTTTACGCGCACTTTACTGCACACGATTCGTACACTTGCGAGTACTTTATTTTTGGTACACCAGCGAAACCACCCAAACTTCTCATGGAGTAACATTCAAGGGCAGCAAAGGAACTCCCAGCAAGCAGCCCAACCAATTCAAGAGTCAAAGAAGAGTGACTTAGAGAGTCTTGTAATGCAATTGGTGACATCACAACAGCAAGTTACAACTCAACAACAACAAATGTTGAAGACACAAGAGCAGTTTATGGCAAATGAAAAACAATTTCGGGTTGAACAAAGACAAACCAATGCAAAGCATGAGCAAGCTATTCAGAGACTGGAAGTAACGGTGGGGCAGATGGCTAAAGAGTTGAGTGGAAGGAAGCAGGGTGAATTTCCAGCCCAAACAATACCCAATCCAAGGGGTCACCAACAACTGAAAGCTGTCACAGTTCTCAGAAGTGGCAAGGAAATAGGAACTGAAGAGACGACACAATCACAGATAAGTAAGATGAGGGTTTATCCACCACCACCATTCCCTCAGAGGTTAGTAAAGCCGAGGACTGAAGTGAAAACACAAGTACCTCCACATGAAGCCTCCACATCCAAGGTAAGTGAAATGGAGAAGGTGAATGCACCACCCTTCCCTCAAGGGTTAGTAAAGCCAAAGAAAAAAAACAAGCTGCTTGATATCTTTGAAATATTGAGAAAAGTGCAAATTAATATTCCTTTATTAGATGCAATCAAACAAATTCCATCTTATGCTAAATTTCTTAAAGATTGTTGAACTAATAAAAGGAGATTTCAGGAGCATGAAACAGTGGCTTTAACTGAAGAGGTAAGTGCGGTGTTGTTAAGGAAGTTGCCACCTAAGCTTAAAGATCCAGGGAGTTTTACTATTCCTTGCAGGATTGGTGATCATGATTGTGAGCGTTCATTATTGGACTTAGGAGCTGGTGTCAATTTGATGCCATACACGGTGTATGAAAAGCTAGGTTTGGGGGAGCTGCAACCACCTTCTATCACCTTCCAACTGGCAGAGAGAAGCATAAAAAGACCAAGAGGTATACTTGAGGATATCTTGGTAAAGGTAGGTAAATTTATTTTACCTGTTGATTTTATTGTCTTGGATATGGAAGAAGGCCCAATGCCATCACCTCTACCACTTATCTTAGGGAGGCCCTTCATGAGAACTGCTAATATGGAAATCTGTGTGAAAAAGGGTATTGTGAGTATGAAAGTAAATGGTGAAAAGATAAAATTTAAAGTTTTTGAAGAATCACAATTTCCTCAAGATGATGTTGAATGTTTTAATGCTTGTATGATCCAAGAGGTTGTTGAGAATGTTTTTCAGGACCATCAAATACATCCATTGCAAGCTACCCTTACTCACAGTGGCACAAGGAAGGACAAGGAGCCAGTTGTTGAAGATGTTACTGAAGACATCATGGAAGTTGTGAAACCTCGGGAGACTCCTCCATCACATCCAGGGGCTAAAAAGCAACAGCTAAAGGAACTTGAAGAGTTGAGTCATAAGGCAGATGAGAATAACAAACTCTACAAAGGAAGAACCAAGACCAATCATGACAAGTACCATGCCAAGAAGGAGTTTCAAGTGGGGCAGAAAGTATGGACTTATAAATCAAGATTTCGGCTAATCCCTGTTAAATTCAAGTATCAATGGTTTGGTCCTTGTTTTATCACTAATGTGCTTCATCAAGGAGCTCTGGAGGTTCATAGTCCATAGCAAAATCAAACCTTCAAGGTGAATGGACATAGAGTGAAGCCATATGGTGGAGTGAATTCTACACCAAGAGCACCTGAGCCACATGTGGTGGACTTCAAGTGCACCCTCCCAAAGGAATAGCACAAAAGCTAGTGTGGAGAGCGTTTGAACAGTCTTGAAGCTCAAACGCCTCTGTGAAGTGAGTGGTACTGAGGACACTGAAGGCGGTAAACCTTTCTTACTTTTCTGTACTTTCTTTACTTTTGTGTCTTTTCATTTTTGTTTTAATTTTTCCTTAGTAATCTCATGGTTCGGTCAAAGGGAAGGTGCATTCTGCGGAAGCGATCGATCACAGTGTGAATTGCGAACGATCGCCGAAACCCCCTAGATAGTGCTGAGCATACTGAGGACGCAATTGATCGCCGTGAGAACAGCGAATGATCGCTATCTCACCATGCGACCATTGGCGCACGAGTGCCTCACCTCACACACACACAATCATGCACGAGTACGATCGATCGCAAGTTAAGTACGATCGAGCGCACTCGTAACAGAGGGTCACGTGACCTATTTATAGGTCATTTCTTCTTCTTTCTCTCATCACACACTTCCTCACTGCACCACATTTTCACTATTCCCTGTTTTCCACATGATTTTTCCTAACCCTCTCACTCCAAACCTTCACAAAATTGTCAATTCTTTTGTTTTTGACAACTGCAATCTGCGCGTACAGATTGTAGTTGTCCTCTGTGTTGGTTCTCTTCTATTTTGCAGGGGGTTGGAAAAATTTTGGAATGGATTTGCACCACTTAGTTTCAGAGCTGCACACCATCTGTTTGACAAAAGTCCTGACTAACATCACATAGAGAACATCAGTGAGCAGTGCCACAGTCTGGTTGAAGACGTTAAACTTAGCGCTCATGGGAGGCACCCCACAGCATATCCTTTTATTTCTTTGGTTGTTTGATTTTATTTTTATTTTTATTTTTGCTTTTGTTTTCCTTGGTTATTTTCGTATTTTGTTTTTCAGGGACAAGTGTGCTTGAGTTCAAGTTTGGGGGGAATGCTTTGAGTCATACATGATCCAGCCAGTTTCTCCAAATCCCAGGTCAGCTCTTTCCATGTATTTACACATTTGGGACAATGTGCAATTTAAGTTTAGGGGTATGGGAGACACATTTACACACACTTTGTCCCATTCAAAAAAAAAAAATGCATGTTCATGTTGTCTTAAAATTTTGGTTAATCTAAGAATTGTGATTTGATATTCATTGGTTAGCTTAAAATTTTGAACACATGATCTGATGTTGGATTTTTTAAGTTTGTTACTTACTTTAGGCAATTGATAATTCACATGTTTGATCTGCTCTGACACAAGCACATTAGCACATGATTGGTAGGGTATAACATGTGGTTTTAATGTGTATGTTTTTATATTTTGGGTGACACTGGATGACTTTTTGGTTGGATACATTGGCATGAGAATATATTAAAAAAAAAAAAAAAAGTGATCATTGATCAACTTTTCACTGAGTAACTGGGCCTCTTGCCTCATTAAGCATTGAGTGTTCACGTCAAAAGGTGAAGAGATTTGACTTGGTTAACTTTATGAAAAAAAAATGATGATAATCATTGATAAAATCTTCACTAAGTAACTGGACCTCTTGCCTCAATAAGCATTGAGTGTTCACGTCAAAAGGTGAGGAGATTTGATGTGGTTAACATTATGACTAGTTTAGTTTCGTAGCCTTTTTTACTTGAGTTAGTAAGTCCTTAGGGGTGTCTTTACACCTAATGCCCTAAAACCATCTGGTTTCGAAGTCATTGGCTCAACGCTCGTTACATGGGTCAATTAGAAAGCTTAAGGGAACTAAACATTGCAGAGTCAAAAATAAAAGAAAGAAAGAAAAATATAATAAAAGCATGCCATTGTTGTTCATTCTGATGGGAAATTCAGTGAAGCTTGAAATGTTGAGACATTGCACATTGAAATTACTTGAAAGCTTCATAGTTTTGTGCTAGTTCACTTTACACTGTTTCGAACTTGTGATGCCTTAGCTTGCCTGTTGTAAGTGATTAGACTTTAAATTCCAATTCATTGTGAAGATGGAGTTTAACTTATTAAGCTTGCTAATGAATGAAAATCATGATTTTGAAGTGATACTTTAATTTTTAGATAACATGAACTATGCAAAATGTTTGTGGGTAACATTCCTGGAAAACCCTCACGAGACTTAACTCGTCCTCTAGGGAATTCCTAGGGGTTTAAAAGGCTTGTTGCATACACTAAATGCAACCGTTCATCCCACGAAAACTGGACTTATCTTTTTGTGCATTTAGTTTTTAGTTTTGTATTGCTAAGGGACTAGCAATATGTAAGTTTGAGGGTATGATAAGTGCTTAAATATTCATATTTAAGCCCCTTAATTTATATTTGTTATACCTTTAGTTTATGTTGTTTTATTCTATTTTACTTTCTTTTCGTGTTTTCTTTGTTTTATAGGCCTTTGGAAGAAAAGAGAGCACTTTGGAAATTTAGGGCTTAATGGACAAGAATTTGGAAGAGTTAAAAGATGATCAAGAAGAAGCTAGAATCCTGAGAGAGCGATCGAGCGCAGGAGACCTGTGATCGAGTGCACCAGCGTTCGAGCGCCCAAGGCAAGGATCGAACGCACCTGCATTCGTGCGCATAAGAAAGAGATCGATCGCAGTGCGATCAAGCACACCTATGCGTGAAGCTCAATCCAGCCGCAGCCCTGTTTTGGAAGTTTTTGGTTTTTAGGGTTTTGGTGACTCCTTGTTGCACAAGGATTCAACCCTACAATTTTAGGGTTTCTAGAATTCTCTTAGACTCTATAAATAGGCCTGTAAACACAGAAAAAGGGAGACGCTATTTTGGAGAAGAATTTATGGCTCTCAAGGAAGCGATTTTCCGGGTTTATTCTTTTCCTTTATTTTATTTTATGAAGATGATTAAGATCAATATTATGTGTAACTAAACCGTTCAGGAGGGCTTGATTGAAGCCCTGATCATGTTTATATTTTAATTCAATATTGGCGCTTTTGCGATAATTGCATTATGATATTTAACATGATTAATACCTACTTTTATGAATTCCTCATATATATTTGCCTGATCAACATATGCATGTGGTATGGACTAGTTAGTTAAACCAATTTGGATGATCGAGTCCGGGGCTTAATAATAGTAACAAAAGATATCCACGCCGGGTTCTTAGGTTAATCAACGTGGGAAATCGGGAGTAGATATCCATACCCTAGACCTCATGTGTTTGTCGGTTTTAATAGAATTCATGCTTTCTTAAAGAACAACTTAGTAGACACCCATACTGATTCTTTTAAGAAAGAAAAGAATTAGAGTAGACACCCATGCCTAATTCATTGCTTAGGGAAACCAATAGCTTAAGGAGTAGACACCCATACCCTTAGGTTGGCAGACATTAAATATTCATAATGTGATTAAAGCATTGGCATATTGTTTTATTGTATAAGCATGATTAGTGGGGGAAATCAAAGCCCTACTCTTTATCCTTATTGAATTACAACTCAATTTTCATTCTCTTATTTTCTATTGCGAAATTAGTTCTAAGCAAAATTTACCAGTCCCTGTGGGATCGATCTTGCACTTAAGCACTATACTACACTTTTTGACCTTGTGCATTTGCAAGTAAAACTACGATTATTTGCTTATTAATTTAGGTAGATAATTTGCACAACAAGCTACAAAGATCTTTTTCAAAGAGAAGGAAGAAGAGCAAGCAAGGAGTCAAAGAGGACAAGGACACGGTCGTGGCCATGGTAGAGGAAGAGAAAGAGGCGGACGTAATTGGAACAATTACGAAGAAAGAGGTCGAGCATCAAGAGGATGAGGACGAGAAAATCATTGGAAGCAATATGGAAGAAGGTATGATAAATCTCAAGTTAAATGTTATAATTGCCAAAAATATGGTCATTATGCTTTGGAATGTAGAAGTGATGCTAACAATGTTGAAGAGGAAGCCAATTGTGTTGATGTTGTGGAATTATCTACCTAAATTAATAGGCAAATAATTGCAGTTTTACTTGCAAGTGCACAAGGTCAATGTAGTAGCATAATGTGCAAGTGCGAGATCATTTCCACAGGGATTGGTAAATTTTGATTAAAAATTGATTTCGCAATGTAAAATAAAAGAGAGAAAAATTGATTTTTGGATTTGATAATGATAAAAGGGTAGGACTGTGATATCCACCACTAATCATGCTTACACAATAAAATAATATGTCAATGCTTTAATTACATTATGACTACCTAGTGTTTGCCAACCTAAGGGCATGGTGTATACTCCTTAAGCCATTGGTTCCCTAAGCAACGAGTTAGGCATGGTGTATACTCTAACTCTTTTCTTTCTTAAAGGATTTAGCATAGTATATACTAAGTTGTTCTTTAAGAAAGCATAAAAACTGTGAAAACTGATGAGTGCCAAATAGTGTTTATTTGGACCCGTTAATTTATATTCGTTAGGCTCTTAGTTTTGTTAATATCTAATGTTTTTCCTTGTTTTAGTGTTTTATGGTGCTGCAAGTCGTTAACATCAAGTTGCAGTTAAAAGGATGAAAAATGGCCAAAGATGTTGATGTGGTCCCTGCCAGTGCAATCGAGCGCATGCCTCGTCAGCCTATTACCCTAGCCATCGCTAACTTGCTTGCGGTTAAGTGCGATCGAACGCATACATAAGTGATCGAGCGCACGCAGGCCTGTGATAGAGCGCACTGCTTGCAATCGAGCGCACCCACGTGACAGGCAGCACATTAATTTTGTCTATAAATAGGACCTCGTGTATTTTTGTTAAACCTACGTTTTGGAGGGGCCTTGAGTCCAGAAACCTCCCTGTTTTTCACTGTAAAGCCTCTAAATCGTCATTTATTTTATGCTTTTATTTGTTTGTCGATTGTCTCTTATTTTCATGAGAGGCTAAATCTTCAACTAAGGTTGAAGCTGAAGCCTCACCATGGATTTATTTAAATGTTTTCATGGTTAGTTTGTACTTTAATTCATCTTTTAACGTTGATCGGTGCCAAATATTGTATATTTGACCGCCCCTTAACTAATGTTTGTTAGGCTCTTAGTTTTGTTAATATCTTATGTTTTTGTATTGTTTTAGTGCTTTAGTGTGCTGCAGGTCTGTAACATCAATGTGCGGGTTAAAGGGTGAAAAAGGACTAAAAAGTGAAGTTTTAGAGTCCCTGCCAGTGCACCTGCGATCGACCCCAAGAACCAGTGATCGAGCTCGCAAGCAATCGAGCACATTAGCCACGATTGAGTGTACTCCACGTCAGCCGTAATCCCTGCTTCGCCCTAGCCACCATCGCTTCACACTTGCACCGTGGAAATTCTAAGGCAGTTACATGCAATCGATCGCACCAGCTATGATCGAGCGCACCCCTAACCTGTCAGCATATTAAATTTTGTTTATAAATAGGACCTTCATGTATTTCATGAATTTTAAATTTTGGCGGCGCCCTCAGTGGCCAAAGACCTCCCTGTTCTTCATTGTAAATCATCTAAAACGTCATTTATTTATTTAATGTTTTATTTTACTTTTAGTTTGTCTCTTATTTTCATGAGAGGCTAAATCTTCAACTAAGGTTGAAGATGAAGCCTCACCATGGTTTATCTACATGTTTTTATGCTTAGTTTAATACTCCATTCGTCGTTTAATATTTTGCTTGTTCATTTCAATTCAGTTTCGTGACAAAATTGTGTTGATTGTTGTTTATAAATCGTTAAACATCAACATTCGTTGCAACCAGAGGTACATCGGATGATTCGTCTTCGGACCAATATCCGTTGTGACTTTTTAAACAGTGTATGCATCGATTAGTTCGACAAGATTTCATAATGACAATAGGACATGCATTAGTGCTTAATCGATAGACGGATGTATGAACTAATTAATAGTCAATAGAATATGCCTAGTAGCGTAATCGTTTTTTATGTATGAACTAAGAATGATATTATGTATTTAATATGGTGAGGTGGATTTTAGACCTTAGTGTTTTTATTTATTTGTTTTTATGCATTTTAGCTTAGTTTATCTTTATGCACGCCACCTGTTTGATATTTGGAACTAGGTTAAAATAGGGTTAGTTTAGACATTTAAATTAGTTTTACACAAAACTCGATTCTCTGTGGGTTCGACCTCGCACTTGCACAACCACTTTATTGCAAAACGATTCATGCTATTGCGAGTACTATTTTTGGTACGATCAAACGTCATGAATGTTCGTTTCAATCCAATTTCGTAAGAAGATTGTGATTGATTGTGCCGTAGGTGGATATTCATATTGTTTTGTCCGATGGATACATTTCATCTTTTGATTTAAGTTTATTTATCCATTGTCTTTTGTGTTAAGCATGGATACATTGGATCCTTTGAACTAAGTTGGATATATTTTTTCTTTTGTCAAAAGGATGGATTCTTTGAATCTTTCAATAGGCACAATAGAACAGTCATAGGGCTTAATGGGTGCATGAACTACCGTGACACTAGAACATGCATTGTTTTAAATCGATAGACGGATGTATAAATTAAGCATGATAATATGTGTATTTTACTGTGGTGAGGTGGATTCCTAGACCTTAGTATTTTTATTTATTTGTTTTATAGCATTTAGATTAGTTTACATTTTATGTTCGATATTTGGAACTAGGTTAAGATAGAGTTACTTTAGGTGTAGAATTAGTTTTTCACAAACGCGATTCCCTGTGGATACGATCTCGAACTTGCGCAATGTTACACGAACAACGACTCGTGCTATTGCGAGTACATTAAATTTGTACATCAAAAACCGACAAACACATGAGACCTAGGGCATGGTATATACTCCCGGTTTCCCATGTTGATTAATCCAAGAACCCGGCGTAGATTTCTTTTGTTACTTTTATTAAACCCAGGACTCGGCCATCCAAATTGGTTTAACTAACTAGTCCATACCACATGCATATGTTGGCCAGACAAACACATATGAGGAATTATTGAAAGTAGGAATTAATCAAGTTAAATACCATAATGCAATTATCGCAAAGGCACCAATATTGAATTACTAAGTAAACATGATCAGGGCTTCAATCTGCCCTACTAAGAGGTTTAGTTACACATGAGTTTGATGCTAATCATCTTTATAAAATAAAATAAAAGGGAAAAGAATAAACTCAGAAAATTGCTTCCTTGAGAGCCGTAAATTCTTCTCCAAAATCAACTGTGTCTTTTTCTGTGTTTACAAGCCTATTTATAGAGTCTAAGGAAGCCTAGAAACCCTAAAAATCGTAAGGTTTAGTCCTTGTGCAACAAGGACTCTACAAAACCCTAACAAAATAAAACTCTCCAAAATAGGGTTGTAGCTGACTTGGGCTTCACGCACAAGTGCGCTCGATCGTAACTGCAATCGATCCTCTTCTTGTGCGCTTGTTCCTTGTCTTGGGCGGTCGAGTGCTAGTGCGCTCGATCGCAGGTCCCCTGCGCTCAATTGCTCCAACAGACTCCAGCTTTTTCCCAACTTTTGTCCTTTAAGCCCTAGACTTCCAGAGATGCTTCCTTTTCTTCCAAAGACTTATAAAACAAGGAAAACACAACAAGGAAATAAAATAGTACAAACTAGCAAAACTAAAAGATTAACAAATATAAATTAAGGGGCTAATCACACCCCCAAACTTACATATTACTAGTCCCTTAGCAATACAAAACTAAAAACTAAATGAAAAACAAAAATATAAGTCCAGCCTTCATGGGATGTAAGATTGCATTTAGCGTATGCAACACGCCTTTTAAACCACTAGGTATTCCCTACAGGACGAGTGAAGTCTCGTGAGGGTTTTCCAGGAATGGTACCCACAAACATTATGCACAGTTTATGTTACCCAAAGATTAAAGTGTCACTCAAAACCGTGATCTTCATTCATTAGCAAGCTTAAAAGGATAAACCCCATCTTCACAATGAATTGGAATTTAAAGTCTAATCACTTACAACAGGCAAGCTAAGGCATCACAAGTTCGAAACAGTGTAAAGTGGATTAGCGCAAGACTATGAAGCTTCCACATAATTCTAATGTGCAATGTCTCAATATCTCAAGCTTCACTGAATTTCCCAATCAGAATAAACAACAATGGCATAATTTTATTTTCTTCTTTCTTTTATTTTTAGACTCTGCAATGTTTAGTTCCCTTAAGCTTTCTTATTGACCCATGTAGCGAGTGTTGAGCCAATGACTCCCAAACCAGATGGTTTTAGGGCATTAGGTGTAAAGACACCCCTAAGGACTTACTAACTCGAGTAAAAAAGGCTACGAAACTAAACTAGTCATAATTTTTAACCAAATCAACTTTCTTCACCTTTTGACATGAACACTCAATGATTTGAGGCAAGAGGTCCAGTTACTCAGTGAAAAGCTTATCAATGATCATTTTTTTATTATTATTATTATGCCAAAGTATCCAACCAATAAGTCATCCAATTTCACACAAAACATAGAAACATACACATCACAACCACATGTCATACCACACAAATCATGTGCTAATGTGCTGTGTTAGAGCAGATCAAACATGTGAATTCTCAAATACCCACGGTAAGTAACCAAACTTAACAATTCTATCATCAGATCATGTGATCAACCAAAATTTTACGACAACATGAACATGCAAATTTTTTTTTTTTTTCAGAAACAAAAAGTGGGACCAAGTGTATGTAAATGTGTCCCCCACACCCCCAAACTTAAATTACACATTGTCCCCAATGTGTGTATAACATGGAAAGATCTTACCCGGGAGATGGATGAAACTGTCTGGAATAGGTTTAACTTAAAGCATTCCCCCCAAACTTGAACTCAAGCACACTTGTCCCTGAAAAAGAAAACACTAAAGTAACAAAGGAAAACAAAAACAAAAATAAAATAAACAAATAAAGAAATAAAAAGGATATGTTGTGGGGTGCCTCCCATGAGCGCTAAGTTTAACGTCTTCAGCCAAACTGTGGCACTTTAAACTTGAAGCACCAGTCTTTTCTTCTCTTGCACCAAAGAGAATGATGTCTTCCCATTGCAGGGGGATTCAATTGTCTATATATAAGGGTGGACCACTCTGAGTCTTCTCAAACAATTTCTCATCACGGATTGGAATAAAATAAGAAGAAGACTCAGGGAGCTTTTCTATCCTGATGTCCTCAATTTGATCATTTGGTAGCTCTAATAGACTTCTCTCTTGGCCTCTTGGTGTTTCAGAATTAAGAGCTAATGTTGAAAAAGTCTTAGTACTCTCTTCTTTTTCCTAATGTGGCTCCTCTAGATCCTCAGTTTGCTNTGATCATTTTTTTATTATTATTACTATGCCAAAGTATCCAACCAATAAGTCATCCAATTTCACACAAAACATAGAAACATACACATCACAACCACATGTCATACCACACAAATCATGTGCTAATGTGCTGTGTTAGAGCAGCTCAAACATGTGAATTCTCAAATATCCACGGTAAGTAACCAAACTTAACAATTCTATCATCAGATCATGTGATCAACCAAAATTTTACGACAACATGAACATGCAAATTTTTTTTTTTTTTTTCAAAAACAAAAAGTGGGACCAAGTGTATGTAAATGTGTCCCCCACACCCCCAAACTTAAATTACACATTGTCCCCAATGTGTGTATAACATGGAAAGATCTTACCCTGGAGATGGATGAAACTGTCTGGAATAGGTTTGACTTAAAGCATTCCCCCCAAACTTGAACTCAAGCACACTTGTCCCTGAAAAAGAAAACACTAAAGTAACAAAGGAAAACAAAAACAAAAATAAAATAAACAAACAAAGAAATAAAAAGGATATGTTGTGGGGTGCCTCCCATGAGCGCTAAGTTTAACGTCTTCAGCCAAACTATGGCACTTTAAACTTGAAGCACCAGTCTTTTCTTCTCTTGCACCAAAGAGAATGATGTCTTCCCATTGCAGGGGGATTCAATTGTCTGTATATAAGGGTGGACCACTCTGAGTCTTCTCAAACAATTTCTCATCACGGATTGGAATAAAATAAGAAGAAGACTCAGGGAGCTTTTCTATCCTGATGTCCTCAATTTGATCATTTGGTAGCTCTAACAGACTTCTCTCTTGGCCTCTTGGTGTTTCAGAATTAAGAGCTAATGTTGAAAAAGTCTTAGTACTCTCTTCTTTTTCCTAATGTGGCTCCTCTAGATCCTCAGTTTGCTCCTCCTTCCTCTCATCCACTTGATTTTCAACCACAGCTTGCTCACAAACTTGATCAAAGCTCTCTCCCAAAGGATCTTCAAGACTTGGCTCACAAAAATTTTCCTCAATAGTTTCTTCATTCCTAGGTGTGGTGGTTGTTTGCTCAAGATAGTAGGTGTACTCATCCTCCATGTAGTACTCATTAGGATTTGCCACCAACTGACCTTAACACTTTTCTTCCTTGAGGATATTCATTAGTTGCTTAAAGTGAGCATCCATCTTCTCATATGATTACATGACAGAGTTCCTTATCCTTGCAAATTCTTGCCTATCTCCCTCTGCTTCGCTATGCATTGCTGACATCGTTCTATTTAAAGCAGCACCCGCTTCTTCTAAGGCAGAACTCATTTTTCTAAGGTAGACCTTTTTGGAGAGGGTGGTTCTTCTTGATATTGTTGATATGGATAGGAATATGAATGATCATTTATGGGAGATGACTCCTCTTCTTGACCTGGTGGAGGCCAATAGGTGGAAGATGGCTCTTCTTGGTATGCTTCTTCTCCTACTTCTTTGAGAATATCGGCTTGTTGGTTGCGGTGGGCCTTCATCTCCTCAACTGCTTGCCTTGTATTCTAAGTCATTTGTTCTATATTCTTGATCAATACTCTGATAGTCTCTAGCAAATCTTCAGAGACCTCAGAAGGAGGTGGCTCAGCCTGATATTGCTGTTGTGGAGCTGATTGAAAGGAATATGCATGATCATAAAACTGCTGATATGATTAATGTTGCAGTCCATGAAATTGTGGACCATGAATTCTAGGATCTTGAGCTTGCCATGAGATATTTGACTGTTAGCTCCATGTTGGGTAGGAATCAAAATAGTTTTCATCCCCCAATCTAGAGAATGATGTGTTCATATGCCCATAAGAATAGTTAGAAAATTGTCTGTTGAGGGACAATTTCTAACATGGTGATAAGGATTATGGCAATATGAACATGGTCCGTGAGGTGTCGAAATGTTTCCCCACATGTGTGAAAACAAAAAGAAACTAAAGAAGTTAAAATTAAAAGGGAATTAAAACAAAAATAAAAACTTACGAAGTTGCAGACTCGAATGACCCTGCATTAAAAGAAAATAAAAACAATCAAATCTGTAATTAAAACAACTTCTGTGCTGCAGTCTGGATGCACTATTGATCGCACTGGTATGAGAGCTCGATCACATTGGTGCGCTCGATTGCCCTGGAATAGGCGTTCGAGCGTACCTCCAGAGGAAGAACAGGAACTACGGAAAAAATAGAGGACAGAAAAAATTAAAACAACTAAAACTAGGAGAAAAAACAATTCTAAACAAAATTAAACAATCCCCAGCAACGGCGCCAAAAACTTGTTGTGAAATTATCTACCTAAATTAATAGGCAATTAATTGCAGTTTTACTTGCAAGTGCACAATGTCAATGTAGTAGCATAATGTGCAAGTGCAAGATCATTCCCACGGGGATTGGTAAATTTTGATTAGAAATTGATTTCACAATGTAAAATAAAAAAGAGAAAAATTGATTTTTGATTTGATAATGATAAAAGGGTAGGGCTGTGATATCCACTACTAATCATGCTTACACAATAAAATAATATGCCAATACTTTAATTACATTATGACTACCTAATGTTTGCCAATCTAAGGGCATGGTGTATACTCCCTAATCTATTGGTTTCCCAAAGCAACGAGTTAGGCATGGTGTATACTCTTAACTCTTCTCTTTCTTAAAGGATTTAGCGTGGTATATACTAAGTTGTTCTTTAAGAAAGCATAAAAACTGTGAAAACTGACAAACACATGAGACCTAAGGCATGGTATATACTCCTGGTTTCCCATGTTGATTAACCCAAGAACCCGGCGTGGATTGTTTTTGTTACTTTTATTAAACCCAGGACTCGGCCATCCAAATTGGTTTAACAAACTAGTTCATACCACATGCATATGTTGGCCAGACAAACACATATGAGGAATTATTGAAAGCAGGAATTAATCAAGTTAAATACCATAATGCAATTATCGCAAAGGCGCCAATATTGAATTACTAAGTAAACATGATCAGGGCTTCAATCTAGCCCTACGAAGAGGTTTAGTTACACATGAGTTTGATGCTAATCATCTTCATAAAATAAAATAAAAGGGAAAATAATAAACCCAGAAAATCGCTTCCTTGAGAGCCGTAAATTCTTCTCCAAAATCACCTGTGCCTTTTTATGTGTTTACAAGCCTATTTATAGAGTCTAAGGAAACCTAGAAACCCTAAAAATTGTAGGGTTTAGTCCTTGTGCAACTAGGACTCTACAAAACCCTAATAAAATAAAACTCTCCAAAATAAGGCTGCAGCTGACTTGGGCCTCATGCACAAGTGCGCTCAATCGTAACTGCGATCGATCCTCTTCTTGTGCGCACAAGCGCAAGTGTGTTCATTCCTTGTCTTGGGCACTCGATCTCTCCAACAGACTCCAGCTTTTTCCCAACTTTTGTCCTTTAAGCCCGAGAATTCCAAAGATGCTTCCTTTTCTTCCAAAGACCTATAAAACAAGGAAAACACAAAAAAGAAATAAAATAGTACAAACTAGCAAAACTAAAAGATTAGCAAATATAAATTAAGGAGCTAAAATATGAATATTTGAGCACTTACTGATCAGTGCCAAATATTGTATATTTTACCCCCCTTAACTTATGTTTGTTAAGCTCTTAGTGTTGTTAATATCTAATGTTTAGTTTAGTTTTAGTGTTTTAGTGTATTACAGGTCGTTGGCGTCGAAATGTGGTCTAAAGGGTGGAATTGACCAAAATGCACATTTGGTCCCTTCCAGTGCGCTCGAGCACGCTCAAAGCCAGTGTTCGAGCGTAAAATATGCGATCGCGCGCACTCCACGTCAACCTATTGCCCTAGCTCCATCGCATTTGTACCTGGGCCGTGGGATTCTTGAGCGGTTACAACAAAAGTAGGCCACAAGAGAGCAAAAAGACACTAAGTGAAGAATTGGACCCCTGCCAAGTGCGTTCGACCGCACTTGGTGCGTTCGAACGCACTCACAGTCGAACGCAAGGACACGGTCGATCGCAATCCCCGTCAGCCCGCATCTCGCGCGGGTGCCCTAAGAGTCCATCACTTCAGCATGCGCCGTTACGGTTTTCTGCGGTCGAACGCACATTGTGCGATCGAACGCACAACTCAGCAGTACGTTCGAACGCACCTCATGTGTTCGAACGCACTCGTAGGATTTTGTAGCCTATAAATAGGACCCAAGGCCATTTGGTCGAAGACACATTTCTTTGGGGCGTTTTTAGAGAGCATTTTGCTTCTGTTTGCATTGCTCCGCCCCTTTTAGTTGTAAGCTTTTACTTTAAAGTTATTTTTAATGCATTATTTTAATTCAATTATGCTTT
>CM017322.1:20945331-20979418 GCA_006937295.1 Carpinus fangiana
GGGAAGAAAAGAGTTAGAGTATACACCATGCCTAATTCGTTGCTTAGGGAAACCAATAGCTTAAGGAGTATACACCATGCCCTTAGGTTGGCAACCATTGAATATTCATCATGTAATTTGAGCATTGGCATATTGTTTTATTATATAAGCATGATTAGTGGTGGAAATCAAAGCCCTACCTCTTTCGCATTATTTAAATCAAACTCAATTTTTCTCTCTTACTTTTTATCACAAATCTAATTTTAAGCGTTATTTACCAATCCCTGTGGGATCGATCTTGCACTTACACTTTACTACATCTTTTGACCTTGTGCACTTGCAAGTAAAACGTAGCAAATATTATCTATTAATTTAGGTAGTATTTGTCACAACAGTGGTTTGTATGTTCGACTTATTAAATTTGCTAATGAAGTATGAACCATATGTTTAAGTGAAGGGCTTTGTCTATCAATAACGTAGTACCAATAACTTGTTTGTGGGTATCATTGCTGGTAAACCCTCATGAGACTTCACTCATCCCCTAAGGATGCCTAGGGGTTTAAAAGGCTTGTTGCATATGCTAAATGCAATCGTTTCTCCCACGAAAGCAAATTTATGTTTCTAGTTTTTATTGTGCTTTCATTTTTGTTTTGCTAAGGGACTAGCAAAATGTAAGTTTGGGGGTATTTGATCAGTGCCAAATATTATATATTTGACCCCCCTTAACTTATGTTTGTTAAGCTCTTAGCGTTGTTAATATCTAATGTTTAGTTTAGTTTTAGTGTTTTAGTGTGTTGCAGGTCGTTGGCGTCGAAATGTGGTCTAAAGGGTCGAATTGACCAAAATGCACATCTGGTCCATGCCAGTGCGCTCAAGCGCACTAGGTGCGATCGAGCGTAGTGTCCAGCAGACCAAGATCGAGCGCGCTTGCATCGAGCACTCAAAGCCAGTGTTCGAGCTCAACTGCGCTTCAATGCAAAATATGCGATCAAGTGCACTCCACGTCAACCTGTTGCCCTAGCTCCATCGCATTCGTACCTGCACCATGGGATTCTTGAGCGGTTACATGCGATCGAGCTCACCATCTACTATCGATCGTACATAGGCATGCGCTCGAGCACACTGCATGCGATCGAGCGCACCCAAGTGACAGGCAACACATTAAAATTGCTTATAAATAGGACCTCTTTGTTTATTTGTAAACCTAAGTTTTGGAGGCGCCCTTGAGGCCAAAAACCTCTCTGTTCTTCACTGTAAAGCCTCTAAATCGTCATTTATTTATTTAATACTTTTATTTGTTTGTCGATTGTCTCTTATTTTCATGAGGCTAAATCTTCAACCAAAGTTGAAGATGAAGCCTCACCATTTAATTATCTTCATGTTTTTATAGTTAGTTTGTACTTTAATCCGTCTTTTAATGCAATGAATGTTCATTTCAATTCAATTTCGTGAGAAGATTGTGATTGATTGTGCCGTAGTTTGATATTCACAGTGTTTTGTCCGGTGGATACATTTCATCTTTTGATTTAAGTTTATTTATCTTTTGTCTTTTGTGTGAACCACATTCACATTTGATCCTTTGAACTAAATTGGATATGTTTTGTCTTTTGTCAAATGGACGGATGCTTTGAATATTTCTATAGCCACAATAGGACATTCATAGGGCTTAAGGGTGCATGAACTAGCGTGACACTAGAACATGCATTGTTTTTAGTCGATAGATGGATGTATAAATTAATCACGCTAATATGTTTATTAATGTGGTAAGGTGGATTCTGGACCTTAGTATTTTTATCTATTTGTTTTTAAGCATTTAGGTTAGTTTACATTTATTGCACGCCATATGTTCGATATTTGGAACTAGGTTAAAGTAGAGTTAGTTTAGACATTTAGAATTAGTTTTTCACAAACGCGATTCCCTGTGGGTTCGACCTCGCACTTGCACACAGCTACACTGCAAAACGATTCGTGCTATTGCGAGTACTTATTTTTGTACGATCACTTATCAGTTGAAAACGAGGAAGAGGAGCCCACTTTGTTGCTAGCTTATAATGGAGAAGAAAGAGGAGAGAAGAACTCATGGTATCTTGACAACACAGCAAGCAACCATATGTGTGGAGACAAAAACAAGTTTGTGGAGCTTGATGAATCGGTGAGTGGGAATGTTACTTTTAGAGACTTGTCAAAAGTTCCAATAAAAGGGAAAGGAACAATCTCAATTCGCTTGAAAAATGGAGGACATCAATTTATTGCGAATGTTTATTTTGTTCCAAGTATGAAAAGTAATATCTTGAGCTTGGGACAACTCTTGGAAAAAGACTATGAAATTCATATGAAAAATCGTAGTCTTTTACTAAGAGATGACAAGAAGAATTTATAGCCAAAGTTCCCATGAATAGCAATAGAATGTTTTTATTAAATATTCAAACGGATGTGGCTAAATGTCTCAAGACTTGCTTGAAAGATTCATCTTGGCTTTGGCATTTGAGATTTGGGCATGTATATTTTGGCGGATAAAATTGTTGGCACAAAAGAGGATGGTGAATGGCTTGCCTTCTATCAATCAACCGAATCAACTTTGCGAAGGATGTCTTGTCTGCAAACAATTCCGGAAAAGCTTTCCAAAAGAATCTACTACAAGAGCAAATGAGCCGCTTCAACTTGCTCATGCGGATGTTTGTGGTCCAATTAAGCCATCTTCATTCGGTAAAAATCGTTACTTCCTTCTTTTCATTGATAATTTTAATCGAAAGACTTGGGTCTATTTTTTAAAGGAAAAATCTCAAGTGTTTGAGGTTTTCAAAAAATTCAAAGCCATTGTGGAAAAACAAAGTGGCTATTGTATTAAATCATTGAGATTCGATAGAGGAGGTGAATTCACATCTAATGAATCTAAAGAATTTTGTGAAGAAAATGGAATTCGTTGTTCTTTAACGGTTCCAAGATCGCCACAACAAAATGGTGTTGTTGAAAGAAAGAATAGGACAATTCTCAATATGGCTCGAAGCATGTTGAAGGCAAAAAGAATGCCTAAAGAGTTTTGGGTGGAAGCTGTTGATTGTGCCGTATATCTATCAAATCATTGTCCTACAAGAAGCCTATGGAACAAAACACCACAAGAAGCATGGAGCGGAAGAAAGCCAAGTGTTTCTCATTTGCAAGTTCTTGGAAGCATTGGCTATGCACACGTACCAGATCAAGGGAGGTCCAAGCTTGATGATAAAAGCAAAAGGTACATTTTCATTGGCTATTACTCAAGTTCTAAAGGCTACAAGCTTTACAATCCAAATTCTGCCAAAATTGTCATTAGTAGAGATGTGGAGTTTGATGAAGAAGACTTTTGGGAATGGAGTACTCAAGAAGAAGAAAAATATGATTTCTTTCCTTGTCTTGAAGAAGAAGAAGAGTCAAGAAACGACAAGTCCACTACACCTTCTCAATCACCAACAAATCCTAGTACACCATCGTCATCATCTTCAAGTGGAAGTTCTGGTGAAAGGCCACCACACATGAGAAGTCTTCAAGAACTCTATGAGGTAACAGAGAATTTAAATGATGATCTAACTCTCTTTTGTCATTTTGCGAACTGTGAGCCAATAGGTTTTGAAGAAGCGGTGAAAGATGAAAAATGGAGAAATGCCATGGATGAGGAAATCAAAGCAATTGAAAAGAACAACACAAGGGAGTTGGCGACAACTCCAAAAGAACAAAAACCCTCTGGAGAGAAATGGGTTGTCAAGGCAAAGAAGAATGAAAAAGGAGAAAGAGTGGATCCAACAATCTTTAAGAGTTTAGTTGGAAGTTTGAGATACTTAACAAGTACAAGACTGGATATTTTCTATAGAGTTGGGCTTATTAGTACCTATATGGAGTCACCTACCTCATTTCAAGGAAGCTAAAAGAGTTCTTCATTATTTCAAGGAGGCTAAAAGAAATTAAGTTTAAAAGGGGGTGTTGAATAATAAACTTAATTTTAGTAATATTTAGTGGACTTTTCATTTCATGTTCTCATATGTTTCGAAGTGTCTTTTCATTTCATATTCTCATATGTTACTAAGTGAGTTGAAGAGGTTGTGTCTTTTAGTTTTTGAAGAGTTATTTTACATAGGAGTTACATGGGAGTTATATGAGATGTAAATGAATGAAGTTATTGTGAAAAAGTTAGAAGAGTCATTTGTATCCTATAAATACCCATGTAAGCAAGTTATTTTATTAAGTTGAATAAAGTTGAATATTCCTCTTCCTATTTTGTGTCCTCTCTTAGTGAGTTTTATTTCCCATTTTCAACAACTTTGGTCGGGATTGTGAATTTGATGCGTATGTCCTATGAAGAAAACCCAACTTACAATACATAAACGTTGCCTGAAACAATAAGAGGCCTACTAAGATTAAATTTTAGCAGGGTGTTTCCACAAAAAAACTTTGGAAAAAGTCTTCAAACTACCACTCAATTGACAATGACTCTCCCAAACTTTTAATTGTGACAATTTCCTTTCCAAACTACCAAAACATAGTCAATTTACCTTCTTTTTTTTTCTTCTAAGAAATACAAAGGGCTAGAGAAGGCAGGACATTTAATTTAGCTTAAAGTTTATCGAAAACGAAGAGGAAAGAGGTGTTCGGAGGCATGTCGATGGAAGCTCTTGCAATATTGTTTAAACATTATGTCAATTACATGAACCCATCGAACTTTCGGGCTGAGTTGACACCAACAACGTCAGCACAAAGGTTGTAATTAACTAAATACAAAATCTAGTGGCCACCCGATGGTTGCAAGTTCTGTTTTGAAGTAAAGCTTTGATGATCCACTTTCTACTTTCAATCTAACTTTTGTCAGAAATATAAAGAAGTTTTGATTGCTGAACTTCAATATTGAATGGTGAGGCTTGCAATAGGAGATAAAGAAAGGAACAAACGAAAAGAAGATGAAGAGAATAAGAAAAGAACAAAGCAAGAGAATGAAAGAGCATGTACAAAATGAAATTATGACACTGTTAATTTGTTAATGTGTTTTTGGATGGTGTTTTTTGTTTAATTAAAAGAGTGTTATGATATGACATTAAGGTGAAGACCTTTTTTGTATTTTTAAGAGTGTTTTGTATTTAGGTTGTTTCTTAATGTTTTTGTTTTTAAAAGAGAAAACAAAAATTTTAAGAAATGAAGCCAAAGGTTTGGGAAAAAAAAAAAAAAATTCATTGTGACCCGTTTCTTTCATCGTTTTGGGGGCATATCAAATTTTTGTTTTATCTACAAAAATAGAAATTTCATCATTTGTAAACCTTTTTACGGATACATAGTTAGATCGAATTTTTCTTTGTTCCTTTCTTTTAAATGCCTACGTACAGAAAACAAGAAAAGAAAATGATGTAGAAGAAAAGAAAAGAAGATTTGGAGATGAAGAAAGGAACAAAGAAAAGAGAATAGATGAATATGTACACAAAGAAAAGAAGTTTTAGAGAAAAAAGAAGAAAGAAAGGAATAATTATGTTCATTATCAATCACGGTTTTGGAAGCATAGAATTTTTTATATTTTCTACCGAATCATCCTTTGTAAATCATCTTTGTGATAATTAGAAGGCATGACTGATTTGTATTTCCTTTTTACCAAAGGAGAAAAAAGGCCACGACAGGTTCTATTATAAAAAATAAAAAAAAATAAAAAAACCAATCAAGAGCTAGAAGATAGATAAATCATGCACATACATTAGCCAACTTACATGCAATAGAATTTCAAGAATAAGTTAAAAGTCAATTTCCTTGCATTATTTAAAATTAAAGGTTTCAACTTTGAATATATATATAGAGGACAATAACCCTTCTTAATTTTTTGGTCTTCAAGAGGATAAAGGTTTGTTAATTAAGTGCCGTGCAAATTCTGATCTTTGAAAAAATACAATCCGTGTATGTTGACAATCATAACCCACATGCATTGAGCCCCACTTTCAACAAGAGGATGGCTAAGATCAAATTTTAACAGGATGTTTCCACAAAAATCTTTCATTTTTTTTAATTTTTTTTTATGTTTTTAGCTGGGGGTTTGATAATCCTGATTGCACCCAATTGATAATCTCTAAATTATTAAATATTTTTAGGAATTGCATTTCCTTTTATTTTCCCCTCATTTTCTCTATATGTACTCAACTCGCCTGCAAACGAGCCGAGCCGAGTTTTGACAAACTCGGACCGGCTCATTTTAAAAGACATATAAACAAGCTCGAGCCGAGCTGAAAACCCCATGTTCGAACTCAGCTCGTTGGGTATGATCGGTGTCAAATATTGTTTATTAGACCCCCCTTGACTTATGTTTGTTAGGTTCTTAGCTGTGTTAATAACTTATGTTTTGTATAGTTTTTAGTGTTTTGTGCTGTGCAGGTCATTGCATTAAAACATGGCTAGCAAAGGGCAAAGTGTACTGAAAGAGAAGAAGCTGATTCCTGCCAAAGTGCGTTCGACCGCACTTGGTGCGTTCAAACGCACTCACGGTCGCACGCAGGAGCTGCGGTCGCATGCATGCACAGCCGGCCCTAGCGGTTATCTACGTTCGAACGTAGAATGTGCGGTCGAACACACGCCTAGTCAGCCCTAGCCATCACAGCAGTTATTTGCGCTCGACCGCACGCCTTGCGTTCGATCGCAAATAACTGGTGCGTTCGAACGCAGGTAGTGCGTTCGAACGCACTTCAGTGACCCGCCAGCCTATAAATAGGACCTCGATGTATCATTTGTTTCTTACGTTTGGGAGGTGCCTCTAGGGCCCAAAACCCTCTGTTTTCCACTGTAAATCCCTCCTAAATTGTCGTTTATTTAATTTATGTTTTATTTTACTTTTATTTAGTCTCTTATTCCCTTCACTTTAGATTTACTTAAATGCTTTCATAGTTAGTTTTACGTTTAATCCGTTTATTACTTGCCATGTTAGTTCGTTTCGATTCAATTTCGTGACAAAGTTGCATCGATCGTGCCGTAGTTGTTTAGTCTTTGCGTTTCGTCCGATGGATACATTTCATCGTTCGGGTTACGTCCATTTATCCATTGTAGTTAGTGTATCATTTTCACATTGGATCCTTTGGACCTAAACCGTTCATGTTTTGTCTTTTGTCAAATGGACAGACGGTTTGATTATTTCAATAGGCACGATAGGACTTGCATAGGGCTTAAGCATGCTTGAACTAGAGTGACACTAGAACATGCATCGCTTTTAATCGATAGACGGATGTTTAATTAACTTTGTATTTAAATATGGTGAGGTGGAATTTAGACTTTAGTTATTTTTATTTCTTTACTTTAATGCATTTTTAGTTTAGTTTACTTTATGCACGTTACCTGTTTGCTTTTGGAACTAGGTTAAGATAGGATTAGTTTAGGCATTTAAAGTTGATTCTTAGCAAAACCGATTCTCTGTGGGTTCGACACTCGCACTTGCACATCCACTCTATTACGATCGACTCGTGCAATTGGCGAGTACAGGGTACATATGGTAGCTCGAGCTCAAGCTCGAGCTTGCTAGAAACACACTTTCAAGTCGAGCCTGGCTTTACTCTGCTCGAGCTCGAGGTAGGGTATTTTCGCCCTGCAACAAAGAAAAAAAAAGAAGAAAAAAAAGAAAAAAAGAAATGAGAGATAGCTCAAGAAAATAAGAGAAAATGTGAGAAATAGGCAAAGAAAATAAAATATTGGTATAGAACGCATATATGTTTGAGAGAAACATGTTGGCATGAAGGCAAACCATGACATTGACACCGGAACTATGCATCTACAACATCGACAACAAGATTATGTCAGTAGGAAACAGAGAGAACAACAGAAGAGAATGAGTAAAGTGAGAAGTAACCTAGGAATTTAGCAAATGAAACGGCGCTGCTGGGGAAAAATGCGAGGCTCTCTAATGGTCTTTAGGGTTAATAGAATTGAATGGTCAAGATGGTGAGATATGTATGGTCTTTTTTATTCACAACCGTTTGATCACTTTGAAGTAAGTGAGGGTAGTTGAGTGGTCAAGATGGTGAGATATTGTGACGCCCCGCCCGATGGGAATATCAATTAACTACTAATTGACCCCACGGCACGCCATCCCAGCCATGTCCCTCCGAGACACGACCTCTGGGAAATCACTTTCCTCGTCGTAACGAAAAAACTACAGCGGAAGACTTTACCAAGACTATAGGAATAAAGAGATAGTAAATGAAACATCACACAGCAATACCAGAGATAAAGTATTACATCCATAATATAGCAAATGGTCATCAAATGTACCAGTCATCAGACCGTCAACAGAAAATAGATACAACCCAAATACATTACATCACATAGTTCACAAAAGATCAACAAATCAAAGCCTAGACTTAAGCTTCAACAGAGCTAATGATATCAAGATCTCGATCATGTCTGCATGGGCAAATCCTCCTTCCTCCCACATCGTCCTAAGCCATATAGGGTCCAGATCCTCAAAGATGACCCCGTATCAGGTCCTGAGCAATCACCCAAGTAATCTCCGATGGCATCTTCATCTAGTGCAGCTAAACCGCGCAATTATTCGTAATGATGGGGAAGACATAAATAAAAAGGGGTAAGTCTATGACTTAGTGATTTTTAACGCAGATAATGCCCATGCCAGTTTTCAATAATGAACTCAGGTGTTTATTAAACGAAAGCAGTTCCATCATGACAGTTTAATTATGCGTGATATATATATAGTAATGATATATGCATATGATGTCAACAATAGTCATGATTCAACAGTATGGTCTACCCGAGATATTACCCCTTCTCAGCAGGGTTGATGCTGTCCCGAGGGACCTATAATACAATGCCAGTACCCCAGTCATTGTAGAACATATCGTACGTAACATTAGTGGCACGATCGGGTCTGACCTTGAGTGGCCCACACCAACTAATGACGTTCGTCCTGTAGTGACCGAACCATTGGGAATGGTTGCATCAAGGTCACGAAACCAATGGATCCACAGCCCTCACATAACGCACACATTTGACCATAAAGCTAACATATATAGTAAGCTCATGTCCATTACTACTGATGTACAAATTTAATTGTACTCGCCAATTGCACGAGTCGATCGTAATAGAGTGGATGTGCAAGTGCGAGTGTCGAACCCACAGAGAATCGGTTTTGCTAAAAATCAACTTTAAATGCCTAAACTAATAATATCTTAACCTCGTCCCAATATCAAGCATGTGGCGTGCATAAAAATAAAACCTAATCAAAATGCAATAAAACAAAGAAATAAAAAACCGCTAAAGTCCCTAATCTACCTCACCACAACTTAATCAACATATAAACATGCCTAGTTCATACTTCAACAAAAATTACGCTACTAGGCGTATTCTATTTGCTATTAACTAGTCCATACATCCGTCTGTCGATAAAGCACATATGCATATCCTATTGTTGCTACAAATTCTTGTCGAACTAACCAACGCAAACACTGTTTAGAGGTCACAACGGATATTGGTCCGAAGACGAATCATCCGATGTATCTCCGGTTGCAGCGAAAGTCGACGTTAAACGAATTGCAAACAACAATCAACACACTTTTGTCACTAAAATGTATTGAAACGAATAAACATAAAATTAAATGACGAACGGAGTATTAAACTAAGCATAAAAACATGTAGATAAAAACATGGTGAAGAATAAGAGACTAAAGCAAAATAAACAAAAGCATTAAATTAAAATAAATGATAAAATGACGTTTAGAGGGTTTTACAGTGATGAACGGGGAGGATTTAGGCCACAAGGGGCGCCTCCAAGCGTTTTCCAAACGTAAGGTTCGTTTACAAGAGAAAGGGGGATATTTATAGGCTAAATTTAGGGTTTCCGCGCTGCCAGGTCAGATAAGGTGCGTTCGATCGCACTAAGTGCGTTCGAACGCACTCGTGCATGAATTTCGGCATTTGATGGGCACAAGTGCGTTCGAACGTAAAACGTGCGTTCGAACGCACTGCCTTCAGAATTAGCCCTCACATGTGAAATACAAAGTTGTAGATCTTTGAGTTAGCTTTCTAAAGACACCAAGATCACCCCAATCGGAGGTCTACAACTCCAGATATGGTCGTTTTGGTGGGACTCGTCGGGTGCGAATTATCGCTCAACTCAAATTTGCTGTCAAAGCTCCCCGAACTGTCTTAAGCCCCAGAGTTGATGGCATTAGCCCCAAATGCAACTTAACAACCTGCAAAACACTAAAACACCAAAACTAACCAAAAAATTAGAAATTAACAATACTAAGAGCCTAACGAATGTAAATTAAGGGGTTCAAATAAGCACTTTTAGGCACTCATCAAATACCCCCAAACTTACATTTTGCTAGTCCCTTAGCAAAACAAAAATGAAACCACAAATAAAAACAAGAAACATAAATCCGCTTTCGTGGGAGAAACGATTGCATTTAGCGTATGCAACAAGCCTTTTAAACCACTAGGCATCCCTAGTGGACGAGTGAAGTCTCGTGAGGGTTTTTCAGGAATGACACCCACAAACAATTATTTGGTACTATGTTATTAATGGACAATGCCCTTCACACAAACACATGGTTCATACATCATTAGCAAATTTAACATGTTAAACATACGAACCACATCATCCAGGCATCCAAACATCATTTCACTCAAGGTTGGAAAATTGAGACAACACGTGCTTCACAGAGTGCAAAGTGAACTAACAATAAAATCATGGGGTTTCAATCATCCTCCAAAGACGTGTATCCCAAAATTCAAAGGAAAACAATGCGATAAATTAACCAAGGCTTGAATTGAAAAATGCAATTTTTTTGTGTAGGCTGTGCAACGCTTGACTCCCTTAAGCTTCTAAATGACCTATGTAACGAGCGTTGGGCCAGTGGCTCCCAAGCCAGACGGCTTTAGGGCACTAGATGTAGAGACATCCCTAGGGCTTAATTACTCAAGTCAAAAGAGCTACGGAGCCTAAACTAGCCATACAATTTTTTGGAGTTTCTCATCTTTTGACGCGAACACTCATTGCTTGGCCAGGCAAGAGGTCCGGTTACTCAATGAAAAACTCGACTTATTCTAATTTTCTGATTTTTTTTTTTTTTATTTTTTTTTTTTTATTAACAGCCAAGGTTTTCATCATCACATCGCAAACCTAGAAATCTTAAGACACACACTTCAAAGTCAAATTTCATACCCCACAGACCCTAATGCTAGTGTGCATGTGAAATATCGATCAAGCAAGTGGAGTCTCTCTAATCCAACACATGAATCAAATACTGGGATTCCTAATGATATGCCATGTTCAAACAAGTTAAACACACCAATGCGCATTATGTGAGTTAAAACTCACCTGGATCGATACGCGTCTCTAGAAATTCCAAAGGGTATGGGTTCTCCAAATCTGTGGAAAACCTTCTATTAGTCCTAATTCCACTAAACAAACCCTAAATCAAGGAAAACATGAGCTATGGGACGTTTGGTGAAAATCGGGTTTCCTTGCCATACAGTGACCGTACGTTCGGGCTCGAGTGTGTACGTCCGCTATGTAACGACAAGCCGTACGTCCGCTGTATGGGTTCTCGGGGAGAACCTCATTTTCTCTCCACAGTGCGCCTATTCTCCAACTCCTAAGGCTACTAGGAACAACCTAAAGCCCTCTAGTCCAGTTTGCAACCTCCATGAAACGTAACAACGCTAAGCTAACCAAAACGCTTAACCCAGATGGGTTTTAAAGTGCAACTAAGCTAGCAACTACAACTAAACGATAAACAAGCAGCATAATGACGTAATTTAAAGCTAAGGATCAAACGTTACCTCCTTGAAACAAAACTGCAAGAGTTTCACCTCACGAACATTCCGAACTCGCAAACGCCTCACACACACGCTCACAACACGCTAACAAACACTTGGAAACACTCTAGAAACAATCTGGGAGCCTAGGGGCGTTCTAAATGGTGTGAAAACACGAAGGGGGTAGGGTGCTATTTATAGGCCCAGAAGAGCAACGGACGTCCGGCCAAAGGGCGTACGTCCGATGGTTCTTGCCCAGCGGTCCAAAGGCTGCTTCGTACGTCCAGGCATTATCCAGAGGGTATTCAAAAAGTAGCGTACATCCGGAGGTCCCACGTATGTCCGCCTGTACGGTTTGTAGAGCGTACGTCCAGTGGTCCCCCCCCGTACGTCCGCACTACAGACAGCAGCGTACGTCCGTCCAAAAGTCCAAATTACCCATCTAGCGTCCTTAGTGACCCAAAGCCCAAATTAATTCCCCCAACTAAACCACTTATGCCTAGTTAATAATTTGGGTTACTACATATATGTATGGTCTCCTTTGATTTACAGCCGTTTGTTCACTTTGAAGTAAGTGGGGGCAGTTGAGTGCTTTTAATGCAGATGATAAGAAATAGATGGTTAGGATGTGCCCAATAAATCCAACAGCTGAGATTTGTTTGTGTTTCTCTATAATCTGCATGACCAACACGTGTTCAAGTCCAATCTTCAAAAAAATAAATAAATAAACGGTGAGATCAAATGCTAACCGTTGGATCTTAAAAATATATATATAAGATATATATCAGACCATATATATTAGTCATGGCGAAACCCACGACTGGGGTGACTGGCGAGCCACACTAGATCCGGTTGGGGTGGCTGGCGAGCCACCTCAGATCCGAATCTGGGGTGACCGCGCGGCCACTCCATGGCCTAGGGTGGCTCGCCGGCCACCTCAACTGGATCTTGGGTGGCTCGCCGGTCACCCTAGTTGTGGGTTTCACCATGCCCCGCCTCAAAACCAACCTAAAACCGTCGTGACTCACCTTAAAACCGGATTCTAATGCCTCAAAACAGGATTCTAATGCTTCAAAATTGGATTTTAATGCCTCAAAATTCATTTTTTGGATTCAAAACTAAAACCTAGAGGTGGAAAGTGAATCCTTTAGGGATTTTATCACCCTAAAGGCTGGAAAAAGGAGTTCCGGCGACAAAAAAAACAACCAGACCCGTGGGTCTGGCTTGACCCGCTACCCAGCCAACCGGTTTTCTCATTAATTAATTGTTTTATTTTTTATCTCAATAATCTAGTGTAGTTGTATTTATCTTCTTATTATGTATTATGCTGATATAACAATTACTGAATAATGTGCACAAAACAGGAGTTTTGTGCAAAGACCACATTAAAAATATTCTCTATATATATATGTACTCTACTTGTCAGTGGTTTTCAAAAAATCAGTTCTTTACCTTTTTCATTCCCTCATTGAGTAAAAAAAAAATAGAACCCATGAAATTAAAAAATAAATAAATAAGATTCCATACAATCTGAGTAAGATCCACCATCTAATCCTATAACGCCTTGCAAATTTAATAATAAATATTTTATTAAATTATGAATGTTTAAGTGAGTATAATTTGGTTGATGAAATATCCTTTGGAAAATTCAAAAAAAAAAGAATGAAATATTGAGTTTAAAACCTAAAGACTTTTTATAAGACACTGTAGATCTATAGATCGATTGATGAAACTCTTAGACCGGCCGGTAGGCACTTATCGATACCCCTCCCCTATGCCCCTTCAACATATTTCCACTCCTTTTGTTCAATTTACTCCTCTTGGTCCCTTGTTCTTCAAATGAGGTAATTCTCTTAGCCTAGTTTATTTTTAGTAATGTTATTAAGTTGCTTATCTCGTGCATGAATTCGTAATTATTAGATCTAAAGACAAAGCAAAGGCGGATATCTTCATATTGTGAGTCGCTTAAATAAAGCTTATGTTCTACTAAAGGGAGCCATTAGAAAGCTTGAATGAACCGCTACGGGAGCATCCTTCACACAAGCAATATTATATAAATTCGGGTCCCCAAGAGGTAGCTCAATCGGTTAGGATCACGCCTAATGAAGCGGTGGTCACTAGTTCGAATCCCCCCTCCCCCTCCCCCTCTCCCCTCTTGTGCGGACATGTCAAAAAAAATATATATATTATATAAATTCGGAAAAACTTCTCCCCTACACCACACATCATGCTAGAATCTAATCTTAAAGTCATCTCTAAACTCAAATCTGGTATGAGTAGAAAACGTGATGGGTTGGAACAATAACTAAGGATTGATGATAGACCATTAATTGGAAATCATTTCAAACTGAGGCAACAAGTAAATGCCAGCACCACTTGTACTTTCACCGAGCCAAGTTCAAATAGATTCTTTTTCAAATTAATTTTTGATATTTGTTGAGCCGAGGCTTGGTCAAGCAAAAGCAAGCCAGGTTCAAATGCACAACAAGCTTGGCTTGTTTTAAGATCCACAAGGACAAGAGTCTTCAATTTTTCAAAGAATTCTGTTTCCTGGACCAAAGCCTCTTATCGAGAGCTCTTATAGTTTGAGTTTGTCTTGCTTTCATCTCATTAACCAAATGCACTTCTCGGAAGCTTGATCAAATCACTTATGCCCCTTCTGAAAGAAATCATAACCAAATTGAATGTTATAGATAATAGTAGAAATAACAAAATAAAGAAACGAGTTTTATGTGGTTCGGTCTATATTACAAAGAAATGTAAATTTTCTGATGTGGCTACAGTAAACTGTTTTATGCCACGTCACTAATTGTTGACCTATATTCACAAGATAAAGCTCTACAACTACATTATACAAAAATTCAATTGATTGATTTCTAAAATACAAATCAACCCTACTTATAAGGAAAACATGATAGCTGAATACACTCCAATTAAGGTAATCAAATCACAAGGATTTGCTGTCCTTTCTATACTCTAACGACTTCAATTTTCTTTAAAAGATCAATTTACTATATATGTAAGCGTCATTAATTAATTGGTTAGTCTTCTTTTGTGTCATCCACTTCAACCGAGGTTACTTTTATAAGTGTAAAGACATTAGATATGACGTCATTTAAAATATCCAAAGAATGTTATACGTAAATGCACGTCGTTTGTTAGTGTTAATTGACGTCATGTTTAATGTCGTTTGGAAGAACAAACGGAGTTAATATCATGTAATATCATCGTTTGTCCTCCACGTACATATCTACATTCCTTATCTTTCGAAACAGGTTCCACAGAGCTTGCATTTACATTGTTCCAAAGCACATAATGTACTCAAAGAATCTATTTATTAATGTTTATTTTTTGGTATCATCATGCTATATATGGTGATAGTTCATGGACAAAATTGGAATCTCATATAAATTAAGTTCACGAACCAATTTTACTACTTATTAAAACTAGATAAGGTAGTCAACAGAGAACCATATAGTTACCGCATCTTATCTCTATGGAATGTGGTGTATTTATGTCAACATGATCAGGATAAATATATATATATATCTACATTTCTTTCTTTCTTTCTCTTCTTTTCTATTTTCCCTTGCACCCTGTCTGTGCTTAAAAATTTTCAATGGGAATGGTAGATTGTAACATTGTCTCCATTATGCACATGTTGCTCCAGTATTCTGGTTGGTTTTCTGCATGAGAAAATTGTTGGGCAGGGAAATCATTGAATCATTTTCTTATGAGGATTATTAATTGATGTTGTAATTATTAAAATCATACGACTTGTTTCTTCGCGGAATGATTTGTGTCAAAATTCTTATTTCACTTTGTCTAATCGCTCACTTTTATTTTCCCCTTCAATTCATTCATTGGTAGATCCACTTTGCCAATTGGTTTTTCATGAAACTTTGGTCGGGATTGTGAATCTGATGCATATGTCCTGTGAAGAAAGCCCAACTTACAATACCTAAACGTTGCTTGAAACAATAAGAGGCCTGCTGAGATTAAATTTTAGAGGGTGTTTCCACAAAAATCTTTGGGGAAAGTCCTCAAACTACCACTCAATTGGCAATGGCCTTCCCAAACTTTCAATTGTAACAATATCCCTCACAAACTACCAAAACATTATCAATTTACCCTTTTTTTATTTTCTAAGAAATACAAAGGGCTACTAGAGGAGGCAGGACATTTAATTTAGCTTAAAGTTTATCGAAAACGAAGTGGAAAGAGGTGTTCAGAGGACTTTCGATGGGTTCATGTAATCGACATAATGTTGAAAGAATATTGCAAGAGCTTCCAACGACATGCCTCCAAACACAAAGGTTGTAATTAACTAAATATAAATCTAGTGGCCACCTGGTGGTTGCAAGTTCTGTTTTGAAGTAAAACTTTGATGATCCACTTTCTACTTTCAATTTGACTTTTGTCAGAAATATAAAGAAGTTTTGATTGCTGAACTTCAATATTGAATGGTGAGGCTTGGAATAGGAGATGAAGAAAGGGACAAAGGAAACAAAGATGAAGAGAAGAATGAAAAAACAAAGCAAGAGAATAAATGAGCATATACAAAATGAAATTATTACACGGTTTGTTAATGTGCTTTTGTAAGGTGTTTTTTGTTTTTGGTTTAAAAAAGTGTTTTGATGCGACATTAAGGTAGACAAAATTTTTGTTTTTGTCTACCAAAGTAGAAATTTCATCATTTGTAAACCATCTTACCGATAGTTAGGCCAAATACTCATAGACGATGAACTTCAATATTGGATTTTAACTTTGGTGAGTCATGTAATAAATATATGAACTTGCAAGAAACTAAGTTGTGGAGAAAAAGATAAAGATAAAGTAAGAGAATAAAGGCCTATCTACACAAAATAAGGAAAAAAAAAATGATGAAGAAGAAAAGAAAAGAGGAATTGGAGACGAAGAAAGGAATGAACAAAGAGAATAGAGGAACATGTAAACAAAGAAATGAATGTTTAGAGAAAAAAGAAGACAGAAATGAATAATTATGTTCATGATTATCAATCATAGTTTTAGAAGCATATAGGGGAATGTTTTATATTTTCTACCGAATCATCCTTTGTCAACCATCTTTTTGATAGTTAGAAGGCACGATAGATTTGTATTTTCTTTTACCAAAGGAGAAAAAAGGCCACAATAAGCTTGAAGTTGAATAACATGTACGTTTTATTATTAAAAAAAAAACAAACAAACAAACAAACAAACATACAAGAGCTACAAGATAGATAAATCATGCACGTACATTGGCCAACTTACGTGCAATAGAATTCCAAGGATAAGTTAAAAGTCAATTTTCTTGCATTATTTAAAATTAAAGGTTTCAACCTTGAATATATATATATATTAAGACAATAACCCTTCTTAATTTTTTGGTCTTCAAGTCGATAAATGTTTGTTAATTAAGTGCCGTGAAAATTCTGATCTTTGAAAAAAAAAAAAAAAAAGAGATTAACGTTGACAATCGTAACCCACACGCATTTTACACTAAATGGATATTATCCATTTCATTTGAAATGGAGAGGATCCTATTCCCACGCATTGAGTCCCACTTGGAAAGCATGGGTCAAATGAGTATAGAATATGCTTTAACATTGTCAAGAAAACCCAACTTACAATAAGATGCTGGCTAAGATCAAATTTTAGAAGGATATTTCACCAAAAATCTTTCATTTTTTTTAAATTAAAAAAAATTAAAATTAAAATTTTTAAAATATAAAATAGTATTATTATTACTTTTTTAATGTTCTTAGCCAGGGGTTTGATAATCTTGATTGTTCCCAATGGATAATGTGCAAAGCCATCACTAAAATATTAAATATTTTTAGGAATTGCATTTCCTTTTGTTTTCCCTTTCATTTTCTCTGCATCTACTCAAGCATAGCTATGTTGGTTTTCAATCTCTTCCAACCATATCCCATTCCTTCATTATGTGGGTTTGATAAGAAATGATAACTGAAGATGACATGGCACAAAATTAAACCTGGCTCATTCACTATTATTCCTCAAAATAACTCATAAGAAAATAATGCAATAGAATAAAAAAGCATACACAAGTAAAAATAAATAAATAAATAAGAAAAACGAAAAGACAAAGTAGAAAAGAAAATAAGATGTGGAGACCTATAGAAAATGACAAAGCAATAGAATAAATGAACATATACAAAAGAAAAGAAGAAAGGAATAAGTATAAGATAAATTTGAGTAAGTTCTTAGAGGGTTCTTCCAAACAAAAGTTTGGGAATAAACTTCTTAATACCTTTATTCACCGACTCCATTCCTTTAAATAAACTAGCTTTTACAATAAGTTCCCAACTCATCTTCACAGGTTGATGAGTGATAGGTAGCTAAAGATAATAATAACACTATCTAATGAAAGATGAATGAATGATAATGATAAGATATAACAAGAATGATTAAATAGCTAAAGCTTTAATTATTCAAACGTTGAGTTGTTGTTTGTTGCCCTTGCAATTATTTTCTTTGGCAATCACTATTAAAAATTATAAATTTTGGGAGCATAGCAAAGTTTTTTTTTTTTTTTTTTCTTCGTCCATGAAATTAGAAGTTTTATCCTTTATAAACCATCTCTATGATAGTTACGCCTAGTACTCAAGGATAATGAGCTTATATATTGGTGCTAACTTGGTGAGGCTTGCAATAGATATCTAAGATCGCTAGAAAAGAGGATGTGGAGATTGAAAAAAAAAAAAGAATAAAGAAGCACGTATAAAAAGAAAAGAAAAGGAGGAAGCAAAACGAAAAGGATGTAAAGACGAAGAAAATGTTAAAATAAGAGAATAAATGAGCGTGTACAAACAGAAATAACAGTTTTATTTGTTAATGTGTTTTGGAGAGTTATTTGTTTTTAACTTGTAAAAGTATTATGACGTAACATAAATTAGAAAACTATTTTGGCATTTTTAATAATGCTTTGTGTTTAAATTGTTTGTTAATGTTTTATTTTGAGAAAAGAAAAGAAAAGACAAAAAAAAAAAAAATCTAACTAATGAACATGAAGGTTTGAAGACAAAGGAAAAAAACAACAGTAGGTGTGATATAATATGTTTCTTCCATACTTTTAGGGGCATAGCAAATTTTTGTTGTTTTGTATACAACTTTAGAAATTTCATCTTTTGTACACCATCTAAACTTGCAAGAAACGAAGTTGTGGAGAAAAATAAAAAGATAGAATAAGAGAATAAAGGACTATGTACATAGAGAGAGAGAGAGAAAATTGATGAAGAAGAAAACAAAAAGAAGATTTGGAGACGAAGAAACGGACAAATTCAAGAGAATAGAGGAACGTGCACCTAAAGAAAAGAATGTTTGGAGAGTAAGAAACAAGAAAGGAATAATTATGTTGATTATAAATCATGTCAATCGCATGAGTTTTGGAAGCATAGCAATATTATTGTTTTATTTCTTTTACCAAATCATCCTTTGTAAATCATCTTTGTGCTTTGCATTTTCTATTACCAAAAGGTTTGTGTGTTCATTTAAGGAGAAAGAAGGCACAACAAGGTTGAAGTTGTATAACAGGTACTACACCTACACTCTATCTCTCCCTCTCTCATTTCTTTCCTCGGTAATGCTTTTTTCCATTGCTAATCTATATGTTTGTAGTGATATTAATTAACATGTTTTCTAAAGATTTTGTTAATTTTTATAGTACCTGTTATTGGTCCATTCAATTAAGTTTTTCTCTCAGATATAGATCTACAAGTTGTTTCTTCTGAAAGGAAACTAATCAAGAGCTATAAGATAGAAAAATAGATTAATCAAATTTACAAGGATAATTAGCTAAAACACAATTTCCTTGTTATATGACTAAATCTAATCCACCCAAAATTAAACATTTTAAATATGATTAATCACAATAACATGATTCTTTATTCGGAAATCTTAAAGGAATTAAATTCTAATTGACAAGATAGTTGAAATCACTTCAATAATTGCAGTAGCTTGGATTCAATCTTAAATCAGGTATTACTTGGAACTAATCTTTCCTAATTAGTCAAATTTACGTAAATGCCATCTTAATTTTTGTCGGTCTTCAAGAGGATATACATTATATATAGGTTTGTTAATTAATTAAAAAATTATATATTAATCTAATTTGACTTCATTCGTGAAGAGTGAAGACCCAACAAAATCATCATCCTATATATCACAATATATATCTGAGTCCTAACCCCACCCTTTGGGTTTTGTTTTGTGCATGTGTCTGTGTATTAATTAGCAGAGAGTAAGATGGCTGGCAGGTATTGGCATCACTTGCAGCTCATAGACAACCTGGAAAGTGATAAAAACTGTTGGCTTTGCAAGAAGCCAGTATTGGGAAGTCACGGCTACAAATGCGGGGAATATTGGTGCGATTTTTTCGTTCATGAATCATGCCCCATAGATCACAAGATAGAGGCCGAACATGATTATCACTATACACATCACTTGATATCCATGAAAGAGGTGGAGAAGAATGGAGATGAGAAGAAAGTTGTAGTTTGCTCATTGTGCGAGGAACCGGTATCGTCTTTGTTAATGTTGGGTAACAACAACATTAATAGTAATAAGACTTCCTCCTTCTACAAATGCTCCTTCCCCAACTGCACCTTCCTCATTCATCAACCATGTTCATTATTACCCGACAAAATACCAAAACACCCTCTGCACATCACACACAGCTACCTTTTTCTCAGAGAGCCAACAGAGACTCAAAATCGTTGCTGTGCTTGCATTAAAGTTTTCTGGGGACGCTTCTATTACCAATGTATCGCCTGCGATTATATGCTCGACATCAAATGTGATTCTCGTTGGAGGACTAGTGTTGACAAATGTAACGAGCACGCATTGTTCCCCACCCGAAATCCGATCTAGTTCACTTGCGAAGTGTGTGGTGGGGAAAGTAGTGAAATTGCCCATCTATGTACCAACTGTCGACTTCTGATTCACTTTAAATGTGCCCAATTTCTAGGCACTATCAAAATTAGAGGACATGGACACTCCCTCACTTGCACCTTCTCTCTTAGCCAAGGCAAAAAGCACAAGTGTGAAGTCTGTTACAAAAATGTGGATATAAAGTATGCAGCTTACTGTTGTGATGATCACAAGTGTGACTACATTACCCACGTACGGTGTGCATATTGGATTAGGAAGGAGAGTGAGACCAGTGATTTTGTTGATTATGCTACTCATTTGGTCGAGGGTAGCGATCTAAAAGAGGATGAAAAAGATGCCCCTCAAGAGATCTAACATTCGAGTCATCCACAATATAAATTAATCCTTAATAATGAAGAGCTTATGGATGTCAAGCGCTGTGAGGGGTGTATGCAATTTATAGTGTTGTCCCCGTTTTACGATTGTGCGCAGTGCAACTTCTCCCTTCATGTAAGATGTACTAAAATACCCCAAGAGGTTACACGACCAAGACATCACAAACACCCACTCACCCTACATAACGTAGATTCAAAAGTGCAATCTTTCACGTGTTGGGCTTGCGATCAAACTCGAAGTGGCTTCAGCTACAGATGTGTCAAGTGTCCGCCTTATAGTGGAATATTTGATGCTCAGTGTATTTTAATTCTAGAAGTCTTTAAACATAAAGGTCACCTACACTATCTCTTCCTTGGTGATTTTGGTCAACCAGAGTGCAATGCTTGCGGTCAAAGACCTGTAGGCGCCCAGACATTTGATTGCACTACTTGTGGGTTCCGCTTGAGCATTAAATGTGCTACTCTTCCACTTGTAACTAGACATAGATACGACATGCATCTCCTATATCTAACTTACGCCGTTGAAGACAACTTCGAAGAATACTATTGTCAAATTTACAAAAAAGAAAGAGATGGAAAGCTTTGGTTCTATTACTGTAAAATTTGTGACTTTGCTGTTCATCCTAAATGTATTCTTCGAAGAACTTATTTGAATTAGTTACATTTGCTTATGTGAGATAGACATGGAGGGAGAACCGTATTGTATATAATTTAATTCAATATGACTAAAACTCATGCTAATAAAGAACCGTACGACGGAAGTGGAGATCCGCAGGCTCATCTGGAAGCCTTCAGAGAACACATTATCCTACATGGTACTCCGGACGAGATCGCATGCAGAGCCTTCCCATTGACCTTAAAAGCAGTGGCGAAGGATTGGTTTACTGGACTTCCCCCGAAGTCATTAGGCACTTTCAAGGAACTAGGATGCCAGTTTCTAGTGCAGTTCCTTGTAGCACGAAAGAGGAAGAAGAGTGTCACTTGTTTGTTGACTCTGCGCCAAGGGAAGGAAGAAACCCTAAAAGACTTCATGCTTCGCTTTAACAAAGAGAACCTTAAAGTGGACTGCCCAGACGACAAGACGATGCTCAACACCTTAATGCAGGGAGTAAGGGCGGAAGGACCCTTGATGGCTGAGCTAGGCAGGAATACTCAGGAGGTTACTCTGCCCCAATTCATGAAGTTGACCGAGGAGTTTATCCACCAAGAGGAATTGGTTGGGACACTTCTGAAGGCTCAGACTCTGGAAGAGCAAGCCAGGCAGGAAGGCAAGAAGGCCTCGATGGCTCCCAAGCCAAAGGAAGAGAAGAATCTCCGCAATGGGGAAAAGAAGTCAAGCCTACCTTTCATCAAGAGTGAGCCTCAGAAGACGGAAGTTCCAAGGTTCCAACAGGAAGTGTTTACCCTTTTGAACGCCAGCTTCACTGAGGTGTTCATGGCTATTAAGGGGAATCCAGCATTTAGATGGCCACCAAAGATGAGGTCCGACCCCTATAAGTGGGATCGGAACAAGTTCTGTGAATACCGTGGGGATCATGGGCATTCAACGAAGATTGCATGGTTCTCCATCAAGAGATCAAGAACTTCGTTAGGAATGGAAAGTTGGTAAGGTTCCTTGCACAGGAACGAATTCAGGAAGCTAATCTGCAAGGACCAATGCCACTGGAGGGAAATCGAGAAGGCCTCGGAGCCTTGGAACCGAGACTCCAAGACCCGGCACTAAGGAAGGGTTGGTACGGTGATCGAGAAGAAGAGTAGAGGAATGCTCGAGAGGTGCAAAGACCTCTCCAAAATCAGGAAATGGTCAGGGAGATCCATACCATTTTTGGTGGAATTTCCGGTGGTGGGGAATCTAACTCGGCTAGGAAGGTGTATGCCGGAAGCATGCAGGGTAAGGAAGTATAGTCACTACACAGACCTGTGAAGACAGCAAAGACGGAGTCAGTTGTGTTGTCCTTCTCGGAGGAAGATGCTCGGGGGGTTGTAATGCAGCACAATGATGCCTTGGTGGTGACAGTGACAGTAGCCAACCACGCGATCCATCGTATCCTGGTTGACAATGGGAGTTCGACTGATATTCTGTATTGGCCAACCTTCCAACAGATGGGAATCGAGCGAGACAGAATCAAACCATTTGATTCTCCCTTTGTTGGATTTGGCAGAGAGTAGGTCCAACCTATGGGCATCATACCGCTACCGATGACAGCAGGAACCGCCCCCAGATTGTCCATTGTAATGGTGGATTTCTTAGTAGTCGATCAGCCATCCGCCTACAACGCGATCATCAATCGACCAGCATTGAATAAGTTGAGAGCTGCAACCTCAACTTACCACCTCATGATGAAGTTCCCAACAGAGGAAGGGATGGGAGAAGTGAAGGGCGATCAACTCGCAGCAAGGAGGTGTTACAACCTCTCCATGAAGAAGGTCTCGGATCTGACCACTCTTATTGTGGCCTCGGTGTTCGAGGCCAAAAGAAAGAACCAGCAGAGCCACTTGAGGATGTGGTTGTAGGAGAAGGAAAAGTCTTGCAAATTGGGACTTGTCTCACAGAGGAGATCTGAGAAGGCCTCATGGACTCCCTCCGCAGGAATTTAGAGGTGTTCGCTTGGTCACATAAAGACATGCTAGGGATCAGCCCGGAAGAGATTGTCCACGTTCTAAATGTGGACCCTAACATGAAACCTGTGAAGCAGAAGAGAAGGAAGTTCGCACCGGAGAGAGTCGAAGCCATAGCTGTAGAGGTCAAGAAGCTCCTGAAAGCACAGTTCATCCAGGAAGTCTACTACCCCGATTGGTTAGCAAACGTAGTCCTGGTGAAGAAGTCTAACAGAAAGTGAAGGATGTGCGTAGACTTCACCGACCTCAACAAGGCTTGCCCAAAGGACAGCTTCCCTCTCCCACGTATAGACGCACTGGTCAACTTTAGCTCCGGGTACGAGTTGCTCAGTGATGAGTGCCTAAAAGTGCTTATTTGAACCCCTTAATTTATATTTGTTAGGCTCTTAGTATTGTTAATTTCTAATTATTTGTGGTATTTTTAGTGTTTTCAGTTGTGCAGGTCTTTACAACAAAAGTTGGCCACAAGAGAGCAAAAAGACACTAAGTGAAGATTTGGACCCCTGCCAAGTGCGTTCGACCGCACTTGGTGCGTTCGAACGCACTGACGGTCGAAAGCAGGGACACGATCGATCGCAGTCCCCGTCAGCCCGCGTATCACGCGGGTGCCCTAGGAGTCCATCGTTTCAGCATGCGCCGTTATGGTCTTCTGCGGTCGAACGCACTTTGTGCGATCGAACGCACAACTCAGCAGTACGTTCGAACGCACCTCCTGCGTTCGAACGCACTCGTAGGAAATTTTGCCTATAAATAGGACCCAAGGCTTTTGGTCGAAAACACATTCCCTTGGGGCATTTTTAGAGAGCATTTTGCTACTGTTTGCATTGCTCCGCCCCTTTTCAGTTGTAAGCTTTTATTTTACAGTTATTTTTAATGCATTATTTTAATTCAATTTTGTTTTGTTGTTCAATGGGTGGCTAGAATCTTCAACTTAGGTTGAAGATGAAGCCTCACCCTTAGTTTAAATTTCTTGCTTTTACATTTTATGCTTATTTTCCGTTATTTAATTCCGCATTCGTCATTTAATTTCTGTGACAAATAATTGAATGGTTGTGTGTTGTTGATGCATTGATAGTCATCCGGTGATGTGTTCCAAGCCGGGTGCACAATGAGTGTTTGGTTGTGATTCAATATCCACTGTGATCCAAGGATACAGTGGATGATTTTATCCATAATCAATACTCATTGTCGCTCCTTAACGGTAAACACATTATTCGGTTTGACTTGTGTCAATTACCACAATAGAGTGTGTTGAAGGGTTTAAAGTTTAAAAAACGGAAAATGAGTGTTTAATGTATTTAGCTTATTCTTATTGGGTGAGGTTCATCTTTAACCTTAGTTATTTTTATCCCTACATTTACAGTTTAATTTTATTTCTGCACTTTTAAATTGTTCGAAATCAACCCTCTTTGGGACTAGGTTAAGATACGTTTAATTTAGGAGTTGTATTAGTTTTTATTTACAAAACGCCGTTCTCTGTGGTTCGACCTCGCATTTTCACGCGTACTTTACTGCACACGATTCGTACACTTGCGAGTATTATTTTTGATACGATCACTCAGCTTTATGGACGTGTTCTCTGGCTATAACCATATCATCATGCACCCGAAAGATCGAGAGAAGACTGCATTCATCACAGATCGAGGCCTTTATTGCTACAAGGTGATGCCTTTCGGTTTGAAGAACGCAAGGGCAACATACCAGTGGCTTGTGAATAAAATGTTTCAAGCCCAGATTGGAAGGAACATGGAGGTCTATGTGGATGACATGCTGGTGAAAAGCACGGAGTCGGTTAGCCATGCCCATGACCTCCATGAAGCGTTCAAGACGCTGAAATAGTACAAGATGAAGCTAAATCCGGTGAAGTGTGCATTCGGAGTATCCTCCGGGAAGTTCTTGGGTTACATGGTCTCAAGCAGAGGAATCGAGGCCAATCCCGAGAAGATCCAAGCCATCTTGGAGATGCAGTCTCCGAGGACCACGAAGCAGCTCCAGCAGCTCACTGGAAGGTTGGCAGCCTTGAATCGGTTCATCTCTCGATCCACTGACAAATGCCTCCCTTTCTTCAAAATATTGAGGAAGGCCTTTGAGTGGTCGGATGAGTGCGAGGAAGCGTTCTCCCAGCTGAAGAAGTATCTGAAGAGCTCCCCTTTGTTGAGTAGAACTGTTCCAGGCGAGGTATTATACTTGTACCTTGCAGTTTCTCCCACAACAATTAGTGTAGCTCTAATCCGGGAAGACGAGGGAGTATAGAAGCTAGTGTACTTTGTCAGCAAAGCACTGCATGAAGCAAAGGAAAGGTATCCTCGAATCGAGAAGCTAGCATTCACTCTAGTTATGGCCTCGAGGAAGCTTCGGCCATACTTTCAAGTTCACACCATCCGAGTCCTCACAGAGTACCCACTCAGGAAGGTGATGCAAAAGCTTCATCTGTCGGGAAGACTAGCAAACTGGGCCATCGAACGGGGACAGTTCGACCTAGAGTTTGTTCCCAGGAATGCAATCAAGGGCCAGGCTCTTGCTGATTTTCTGGCTGAGTTTACGAACTTGCCAGAAACTGAGGAAGCAGAGACGGAAAGCAAATGGGCCATCTACGTTGATGGCTCATCTACGAAGAAGAATGGAGGAGCTAAAATTTTGCTCATCACTCCAGATGGGGAAGAGTTGAGTAGTTCCCTGAGGCTGGAATTCAAGACTACCAACAATGAAGCCGAGTATGAGGCTGTCATAGAATGCCTCAGAATGGCCCTTGAACTCGGAGCCGAATCCGTGGAAATTCGGAGCGACTCCCAAGTAATCATGGGTCATATCCGAGGAGAGTTTGAAGCGAAAGGGGAAAAGATGAATAGGTACTTGTCCAAGGTACACAACATGCAGTCTTCTTTTCAAAAGTTTCGCATCACGAAGATCCCAAGGGAGGACAACGAGAAGGCAGATTGCCTAGCCTGAATGGCGTCTGCCGAGAACATGAAAATCATGGAAGGAAGAGAACCCATCCAGAGTCTGACATACTCCTCGATATCCGACCAAGCCTCGGAATTGGCCACAATCGAGGAGGTCTCGGACTGGAGGAGGGAACTCATTGATTACCTGAAAAATGGAACCCTGCCGTCAGAGAAGAAATCTGCAGTGCAGTTGAAGATAAGAGCTGGAAGATTCACAATGGTGAATGGAACAATTTACAAGAGGGGTTTCACATTGCCTCTCTTAAAGTGCGTCTCTCCCAAGGAAGGGAACTACATCCTATGAGAAATCCATGAAGGCATTTGCAGAAGCCACTCTAGAGTAAGGGTGCTAGCACACAAGGCCGCAAGAACGGGATTCTACTGGCCTAACATGAGCAAGGACTCGATGGTAATTGCTCAGAATTGTGACAAGTGCCAACGATTTGCTAACATCACCAAGCAACCCCCCTAGGAGCTAAGTTCAATCTCTTCTCCTTGGCCCTTCTCACAATAGTGGGTAGATATAGCGGGACCCTTACCCCGAGGAAAGGGGGTTGTTCGATTCACAGTTATAGCTGTGGATTACTTCACTAAATGAGTGGAAGTAGAGCCTCTAGTGAATATAACAGCCAAAAGCATCGAACGGTTCTTATGGAAGAATGTCGTTTGCCGCTATGGGGTACCACACGCATTCGTTACCGACAACGGGAAGCAGTTTGACTGTCATTCATTCCGAAAGTGGTGTGCTGAGCTCCACATAAGGAATTACTTCTCATCTCTCGGACATCCTCAGGCAAACGGGCAAGTAGAAGCTACCAACAAGACAATTTTCAAAATTTTGAAAAAGAAGTTGGGAGATAGGAAGGGAGATTGGGCAGACGATCTCCTGGAAGTTCTTTGGGTGTATCGAACCACAAGAAGAACTCCAACAGAAGAAACCATGTATGCTCTTACTTTCGGAATTGAGGCAATCATTCCAGCAGAGTTGGGGTTGGGAAGCCTCAAGGTGGAAACTTTCAAGGCAGAGACCAACAATGAAGGACTCAAGCTTCACTTGGACCTACTGCAGGAAAAGCGTGATTATGCTCAAATCACCATGTCAGCCTACGAGGAAAGGGTGGCAAGGTATTTCAACCGAAAGGTGAAGCCTCGGAGCTTCAGGGTTGGAGATCTGGTCTTGCGCAAGGTTACCCTCGCCACCAGAGACTCAGTCGAAGGAAAGCTAGCTCCAAACTGGGAAGGTTCCTACAAGGCGATCAGTCGCCAGAGACTTGGAGCGTACTACCTGGAAGATTTTGCAGGGAAGGTCCTTCCGAGGCCATGGAATGCGGAACATCTTAAAAGATATTTCTTTTAAGATGATGTAATTTTTTATTTTTCTTCTTTGATTGTTATTTCAGCATTAACTATTTTCAATAAATGAATTCTCAGGGTTTATTTTCATAAACAGTTACAACTAACCGGAATAAACATTGAGTGATCGGACGGATCCATTCGAGACTTGGTCTTCACCAGGTAGATTGATCCGAGACCCAACTCTTAAAACAGGAAAATGGGAAAAAACCAATTGATCAGAGGATCAACCCGAGACCTGGTCTTCACCAGGAAGATCGATCTGAGACCTTACACTTAAATGGGAATACACATCTTAAGTTTTCAGATAGATCAATCCGAGACCAACCTGGTCTTCATCAGGTGGTTTGATCCGAGACCCCGCACTTGAGTAGGAATACATGTGTATTAAGTGCTTAGATGTGCCAATTCGAAACTTGAACTTCATCAGGTGGATTGGCCCAAGACCTAACACTTAACTGGAATATGCATATTAAGTAGTTGGTTAGGTCAGTCCACCACCTGGTCTTCACCAGGCAGACTGGTCCAAAACCCAACACTTAACAGGACTACATACATACTAAGTACCTGAATAGGTCAGTCTTCCACCTAGTCTTCACCAGGTAGACTAATTCAAAACTCAACACTCAACTGAAAAACGTATACAGGTAAGGGGTCGATCAGCCAAAGACTTGGTCTTCACCAGGTAGGCTGGTCCGAGACCTAAGTGGAAGGAAGGTTTAGGAAATCGAGACCAAGTCTCGAATCCGAGACCTAGGTCTAGGAATCGAGACCCAACACTTAGAAATTTTTCTAAGTCTTAAGTAATTCGAGACCTACTCCTCGAGCTCAAGGAACTCAAGCTCGAAACCTAGCACGAGTTCTCGGAATTTGTATCATAAGCATTAATCTTGTGGTCAGTTTGTAAAGGAAAAGGTTGTATTCATAATCTTTAACGGAAACAATAGGAAAGCAAAATAAAACAGTATATGGAAAACATTCTTTCATTAACCTTTGGAATGTATAGGAAAAATAGTTACAAAACTATACAAAGAAAAATTTACAGGCATAAGCTATCTAATTTTCTCCCTACGGAGTAATAGGGGGGTCTTGAGCAGCAGGAGTGGCCTCGGCATCTTTAGACGCCTCCCTAGCTTCGCCACCTTCCGGAGCAGCCTTGGACTCAGGGGCTGGGGGACGATAATCGAAGTCAACGATCCCCACGGCATCAGGCATCTCTTCTCGCCCCAAGCTGGTCAGACGTTGAATTGCCTCATTGGTGCAGGGGATGTCCTAGATATTGATCTGGTTGAGGTCCACCTTTCGAGCAGGGTCCCTCCACCAGGCCCGGAATGTCTTGAATCCCAGATGGATCCCATCTGCCCAGGCAGAGTCTCGGACCCGAGAAGCAAAGGACAATTGGTGGAGGTAATTGGCCGCCTTTGCTCGAGCCTCCTTCAGTTCGAGCGTCACCTTCCTATGCTCGCCCTGGAAGTGCTTATAACTCTCCTCAGCCATGACCTTGCCTCCCACTGCACGATCTAGGGAGGTCTGGCTCTCTTTCAACTGCTCGAGGTTCTCGGAATGCTTCTCCTCGAGTTGCCCATAATCCTTCTTGAGGATAGAATGGTCTTCTTGGAGGTCAGTGTGCTCGACTTCGAGTTTCTTGAACTCTTCAGAGAGCTTGGCAAGCTCAATTTCAACTCTATCCTGGGCCTTGGAGGCATTTGAGGCCTCACACTCCATCACTTCAGAGTGTTGGCCGAGAACCAGGAGCTCCTCCTCCATCTTAGCCATAACTTCCTTCAGCTTGGCATTCTCCCCTTCGGCTTTCGTAACCCTCTTTTTCGGGGTCTCTGCCTTCTCCTCGGTGGTTGAGACCTTCCGGAAGTAACAATATATCAACAGAGACCTAAGGAAACCCTGCAATGGGGGAAACAATGCATTAGATGGAAAATGGTTGTTAAAGGAAAGAAGACAGAGTACTGGAACACTTACCAAGAACTGGAAGGTTAACATCTCCTCGGCCATGCCTCGAGCAGATATATCGCGCTTCATTTAAAGCTTCTCGTGGTCGACCAAGTCCACCACAGCCTTGAAGGGGTTGCCCTTCAAATCCCCTCCAATTTTGGCCAGCTTGCCTCCTATTGTCCAGTTAGCCCCCTTGGGCTGTATCTCAATTGAACTCTCGAAAGCCTCAGAAACCCGAGGCCTCTTCGACTCTAAAGCCCCATCGACTTCGACAGGAGTCAGACTCCGAGGCCTTTTGGGGGTCGAAGCCCGAGAAGTAGCCCCTGCCTCCGGAATTGGAGATAAGGGCTTTCGGGGGGGTCTTCACAGCTGTAGCGGTCGAAGGCCCCATGTTATCGTCCACCATCCCTATGACCTCTTCTGAATCCATGTCAAGATCTTCTAGGATGTGCTGGATGTTTGAACCCAAGGGATGATTCAGAACGGAAGGAATGGGGCCCCCTGGTGCTTGTAACGGCTCTTTTAAGACCGACTCTACCGCATTCACCCGAACTGCCTCAACGGGCTTGTTGGCCAGAAAGGCCTCTACATCCTTCATATGTGGCACAGAGGGTGGGGGTGCCTGCTTCCTCCGAGTAACCAGGAAACTGGCCACATTCACTGGCTCGACGACCAGGGCGGCAGGCTCGACCGCTGGGGTGGCAGGTTCGATCACTGGGGCCACAGGTTCTTCCACCTTCTTCAGTTTCCTCTTCTTCACGAGAGGAGCCTCTATCACCTCGACCTCCAAATCCTCAGCAAGAGCCGAAACTTGGGGGGTTGGTCTCGGGACGGCCTTGGCAGGCTGTTCTGCCTCTAAGTCTTCCTCCTCGTCAAATAGTTTGAATGCCCTGACCACTCGGGAAGGAAGTTCAACCGACTTCTTCTTCAAAACCGGACTCTTCTTTGCTGGTGGTGCAACTAGAGATGTTGGAGGAGTCGAAGCCTTTCACTCGTAAATCTTGAAAGCCCCGCCTGTCTGTAATGGGATGGATGCAACCTTCTTGGGTCGATCATTTTGCCCTTACCCTTGTCTACCTTCTGGGACTTGCCCTTATTAGCAACTTGGGCCTGGTCCTTTCGAGGGTAGCACCCCGAGTATTGGCGGCAGGAGGACCCGGATTAACAGGAATCCCGAGGAGCTCTTCTCTCACTCTGACCACCACATGCGCAGCAGGCGCATAGACGAACTCCATGACCCTCGGGACCGAGGCTAGCACGCTATATAACATGCACGCGTCGTGCCTCTGTGCCCACTTGAGGACATTGTTGACCCAAGACAATTCGACCCTAGTCAGATTGGGTCCCTGTTGACCTTTCTCAGAAAGTGTGTTTGTCTCACGCGAAACCCTGGGTCCAGCTGCTTGCTCTGAATGGGCAAACTCCCACTGCCCCGAGGCAAAGAAGAATTTTTTCTTCCACCCTCGATTACTGGGGTACTTAGCCTCCATCTGTATAAGCTTTCCCTGCCTAATCTGGACGTTGTACACTTCAGCGCCTCCGGGGTTTTTGTGGACTCGATGCAGGTGCAAGAACTCCTTTGCTGTTAATTGGTGTTCCTTACCCAGTGCAAGAGGCCACAGCACCATACAGGCATGAAGGACCCTCCATGCGTTGGGCACAAGTTGGTGAGGGGCCAAATCCAAATAGTTGAGCAGCTCTCAAACCACTAGAAGGAATGGGAGCCGAAAGCCTGCCCGGAACATGGCCTCGTAGACGCAGACCTCGTGACAGTTTGAGCGCTCCACAGCACCCGATTTCTCTTCATCAAACTGAAGCTTGACGAACCTTGGATGTAACACTCCGTTCTAATTCGACACTCGTTGGCCTTTGTTAGCTTGGCTTCCCACAGAGAAGGGTAGGCATCACCCAACCCGTTGTAGTCGTTGCCGTCCTTAGTCATATCTGATCGAGGAAGGTTGGAAAGGAAAAGAAAGTTGGAAATGAAAAGAACTTAGAAGCAGAGAAGGGAACTTGGGAAAAAGCAAGAAGGAAACCAAGAAGGAAAAAGCAGATAAGCAAGAAGGAAAAAGCATAAGGAATTATGTAGGAAGGAAAATGAACGAGGAACTGACCCAAGTATGGGCTTTATAGGAAGATCAGGGAATTTGAGGCGTCGGCGGTCGAAAAATGAGGAAACAGCGAAGAGATAAAAAATTCTTCAACTCTCGACACCTGGTCAGTCATTATGACTGACAGCTGACAGTCGCTCATGCAACCACTCCGAGACTGACACGTGGCCGAACCTCGACCACTGGAATCGGCGCATTAAATGATTGACGCACCCTCGAGCAACCCAAGCGTCTCGAAAAATTTGGGCAGTAAAATTCAAAAATTTTCCCACCTAAAAAATTTTGAATTCAAAATTTTCCCTCCTCGGCTTGGTCGAAATTTATTTTTTCGACTAGGCCTTGAATTCGACCCAGCCTCGAGAGCCATCTACACCCCGGAATTAGGGTAGGCCTCGAAAGGTTTGATCCACTCTTCAGGAACACGAAAATTTTCATAGTCCTCCAGACAAGGAAATTGTGGGGTAACTGTTGGGTCATGATTAACCTTTGACAAGCCCAATAGTTCACCGGCCCAAGTTGGAGCCCAGGAACATCTCAGGCCCCGAGCTTCCGAGACCAGGTCTCGGATCCGAGGCGAAAGGATTCGTGACCAGGGATTCGGATTCGAGACCTCCGAGACTCTCAAGTCCGAGGCTTTCGAGACCCACGTGTCCGAGGCCTCCGAGACATTCGAGTTCCAGACCTCTGAATCCGAGGCCCTTGTAGCTGAGACCCTGGAATTTAGGGATCAAGGATTTAAATCCATTTGAATGACATGCGATGTGATCTTATCCATTCAGTTCAAATGTCGAACACCTGGAAACGCAAAATCAGATACATTATCTGTGGGAATTTGGAATTCAAAACGCCATAACAACCAAATCCTATCTTGATCACCTAAGATCAAGGGACGGATAACTACTCAAATCCCTTGATAACAAATTATTTCACAGCAAATCAGGGAAGAGTCAGTCACTGGTTAGGGGACTATCGCTTCATGCCTATATAATACAAGTCATACCACACATTCGGGTAACGCAACTCTAGCACTCTTTACTCTTTCATTGTCTTCTCATTCTCTCTACAACAAACACTGACTTAGGCATCGGAGTGGTCCCGCCGGCTCACCCCCGGTCTCTTCGTTCCTATTGTCTCTTTCATTGTGTAGGCCAATTCACATTTGGTCAAACCAGGAATTCAATAAGCGTGCCACGTCACCAATAGGAAATTGTGCATCAACACAAGCCAAAACTCATATACTCCTCTATGAAATCAACTCAGAAAATTAACAACCCAAAAGTCCACCATTCGGCCTGCCACATTCGGCCATGGTAGAGAACAACCCAGCAAAACCCAGAAAATTAACAACCCAAAGATCCACCATTCGGCCATGGCAGAGAACACCCCAGCAAAAAAAACACCTCAAAACAAGCCCCAATAACATCTCAATTAGAACCAGAATTTCAGACTCAACCAACCAGAAAACCCACATGATTTAGCCCAAACAGAAAACCCCCAATATTCAAGAATCTCACTTAGTTCGCCTCTCTCTCTCTCTCACATTGAAGAAGATAAAGTGACAAGTACGAAATGGGGAAAAATAGAGAAGGATGGAACAGGTTTCAGTTCCCTTCATTCTGGCGGTGGCTTCATGAATGCCAGCGGCGGCGTTTTTGGGCAGTGGTCGGAATGGGCAATGGAGGAAGACGTCTGACGATTTTAGGTAGTAGTTGGAATGGGCAATGGCCGACGATGTTTGGCAGTGGCCGATGACGTTAGGCAGTGATTGGCGATGTTGGGCAGAGGCCGGCGGTGTTGGACAGTGACGGGTGGCGATGGCTTTGGTCTGTAGCTTTGATCTCTGTAGGTGGTGGCTGTTTGGCTTTGGTCGGTGGCTTTGTATAAAATGGGTTCAAAATCAGGTGGATATGTTGCAATTTTTTTAGTTTGTAACTTGCATACGTGGCAGTACCCTATTGGATGCTATAAAAGGTGTGTTTTGCAGATTGTCTGGATTCAAGGTTTTCTCTATTATATTTCTTATCTTTCTCTTTCTTTCTTTATTCTCTTCTCCTTTCCCACACACGCCTCCCTCCCCCCCCCCCCC
>CM017322.1:20981104-20992411 GCA_006937295.1 Carpinus fangiana
TTTTTTTTTTTTTTTTGTAGTTTTTATTTCTGTTAATTTTTTGTATGGGTTTTTTTTTTTAATAATTGTTTGAATTGGTTTTTTGTTTTTTTTTTTTCTATTATTTTTGTGTGCTTTAGATCTCGATGTGCTTAATTGTGATTTGGTGTTCTTGGATTAATTCATTAAAAAGAAAAAATTGATTTCTTTTTTTTAGTTTTTATTTCTGCTCTTGATTTTTTTTGTGGGTTTGTATTGGTTTGACTTTTTTTTCTTTCTTTTTTTTAAACGGAGGTGTATCGGATGAAGATCTGTAGAGGGAGTTTCTGCACTTTGCTTTTGCAAACTAAACTGCAAAGAAGGGTAAAAAAGAAAAGAAAAGAGGGAGGTTGTCGGCCAGAGAAATAGGTGAAAAAAAACTAAAAGAAAGAAGAGAGATTGTCATGGACTCATGGGGTGTGTGTAACTATAGTTTAATGTTAATTTTTGAAATAAAATTGAAATTTATTCTTATATTTATAAAGCAGTTATTTCTCTTATTTGTGACTCACGTTAGGTAATTCTCAAATTTCAATAAATTCAATTCAATGTCTTAAAAAAAAAAAAAAAAGGGACCAAGCAACGCGAGATAAGGAAGTAGAATTGAAAGAAAAAATTAAGTATACAAAACAAAATAGTTGTCCCTTTTTTGTTTTTTTTTTTTTTTTTTTTTTTTTTTTTATAATAATTGTTAAATCCCTGTGCAAATTATCACCCCTGTCGACGTAATGATATTAAAATTACAAATTATTAACTGACACACCACTCCCATTTTTTTTCCCTTCTTTTTCTCTTTCTCCCAATCACGCCAACATCCTCCCCTCTTCCCTTTTCTTTTTATATTTTTTTAATCTTCCCTTTTCTTATTTCCACAGTTTTGACTTGGGGTTCAAAAATGCTGCTGCCATTCCACCTAAATCCATCATCAAAAGCTTCTATTATTTATGGCTTTTGACGAAGATAACCTTCATAATAAATGATGGGCATTTTAATAGTGGAAATAAGCAAAAGCATGTGAGAAAAGACAAGATAATTTAATGGGTGAATTTTTCGGACCAAACATGGAGAAAAGAAAAGAAGCCACGTTTGTCAAATACCATAAATGTTGTTAGGTGGAACTTGGAAGTTTTAACACCGAGAACCAAGCACGTGCATTGCACGTGCTATCCCCACTAGTAGCCCAATAAAGTGGATGACGGCAATTCCTCTTCAAATTGGAACAGGGACAACAAGATCACAAAGCAACTACAATTTCCAAAGAGTCATACAAACAACCCTAGGGAAAGCCAAGAGGTGATCTGGTAAAGTCTTTCAACACCTATATATATAACCACCAAGTAGTTTTTTCGAAGAACAGATGCTAGCTATCGGCCTTGAACCATTGTAACAGTAACATTGTTAATAGAGGACTTACTTGGGTTGGGTTGAGAGGAGTCAGCATTTGGGGCAATATGTCTTTCGGTAAATGCAGGTTGCTTTGGAAGAGGCAGATCAATAATCTCACTATTAAGCATGGAAATAACAATGGATACACTTGGCCTATCATTAGCAAAATCTTGCACACACAGCAGCCCGATGTATGCATCTCAAAATTTCCATTTCAAAGCAGGCTTCACGTATCATCGGGTTTGTTAATGCAACAATGTTGTCTGCATTCCACATTTTCCATGCCTAAAAACATGGAAACAGGATTGAAATTCTTAGCATCAATACTAAAACTCATAAGAAACATGCAATTGGAGTTCTTAAAAAAATGAGGCAACGGGATAAGGGAGACTTACAAATCCTAGAAGGCTCATGTCCTCCTCATTATCAAAAAAGCTAGAATTTCTTCTTCCACTAACAATCTCGAGTAACAACACTTCAAAGCTGAAGACATCTGATTTCTCTGAAAATCGCCCTTTCATTGCATATTTAGGGGATATGTACCCACTGAATTTTAACAACAAAACACATCCAAATCTTGTTACATGGAATATTAGTATAATTATTTTGTGAATTTGGCCAAACGAAGGTACTTACTATGTTCCAACGACCCTTGTAGTATTGGCTTGATCTCCATTGCCCCAAAAAATCCTAGCCATACCAAAATCTGATATTTTTGGATTTAGCTCTTCATCCAACAAGATATTACTCGCTTTTAGATCTCTATGGATAATCTTTAATCTGGAATCCCTATGAAGGTATAGTAGACCTCGACTGATTTCCTCGATAATGTAGAAGCGTCTTCTCCAATCTAGTAGTTTTGATTTGACTGGATCTAAAGGAAATTATTCAAATTAACCAAATAAGAAAAACAAAGTACCGGTTTGAACTTGCAAGGTGAATTCCATCATTTTTGTAAAAGCAAAAAATTTGGTGAAGTCACATAAGAAAAGTATGTATTTACAAACTAAGATACCACAACTAAGAATATCATTTCATTTTTGTCTCTCAATATAGATAATTTTAGATTGTAATATTCAAAGATACTAACAAAGGGCATAAGCATGAACTAACCAAAGATAAATGCGTCCAAACTTTTGTTTGGCATGTATTCATAAACCAACATCTTTTCTTCCCCTTCAATACAGCAGCCAAGGAGTCTAACGAGATTCCGATGTTGGAGTTTAGATATCACCACCACCTCATTCATAAATTCTTCTAGCCCTTGTTCAGAGGCTTTTCAAAGTCTTTTTACTACAATTTCTTGTCCATCTGACAGTTTTCCCTGAAAACAAACAACAACTTGACTACATATTCAAATTGTTAGGGAATAACCCTTTACAAGATAAACCATTACCCTGTATACAGGACCGAATCCACCCTGCCCGAGCCTATTTGATTGATGGAAGCTGTTTGTTGCACTTGCTAACTCCTGAAGATTGAATATTGGCAGCTCTTCGAGTTTAGCTTGGTTCATGTTGTCTCCATGGTTGTCTTCACTCATGTTCGACAATAACATCTCCTCCTCTTCAAGGTGTTTATAATTATTAGTCCGCGGAGCTAATAGGAATGTGTATACAAAGAAGAGAAAAGAAAATAGAGAGGATGAGGAGGGTCCTTCCTGCTACAAAGAGGAAGGTGCATATTACCTTTTTGTTTAGCCATCCAACGCCACAATAAGTAAATGCAGATGCCAATGAAAATTACTCCTATGATCATTGTGGCTATTACAATCACTTTCACATTTCCCTCTTTATCTGTAAATCAGAGAAAACATCAAACTAATTCATCCAAAATATGCTAGAGAATATATACCTGTTTTTTTGGTTAAACAGAATTATCTATTTTGGTAAAAACATAACTACAAGGACTTCCTACAAATTTTGACAGAAAACATAAACAACTCACCAAGTTCTGAATAGGCCAAACGAACATAAAGATCAACTCCACCACTCGAGAATTTCTGTAGGTCAATTAAGCTACGTGTCCATGGCATACAGCCAATGCCAGAATCAAATGCGTAAGCTACACAAGAACAATTCTCCAAGCATTGATTTCTACAATTTCCTTCACGAGCAGATGACCAATCTGCCAAGTCTGGCACTTTCATCATTGTCAGTTTCAAAAATCCATCTTTTTTGCCACCATCACTGCCATTGTTCACCCTCTCACACTGCAAGGGTGTCCTCCTCACGCATCCACTAGTCCAATTTCCTCTGTTCCATTCTTGTGTATTCTTTGGCTCAAACCCCCATAAACAGCTGCAAATTGGTGAATTCTGTGAATTACAGCTTCCAAATGCCCCACACTTGCCATAAACATCGCACTCAGTCTGAAAAGCTGACCACACGACCTCCCAATCCTCCCCATTGATGGAAGATTCGTCAAAAATATTTCCTTGCTCATTCAAAACATATTTTGTTGGGAAAGACTCGTTCAAAAAGCTAAAAGATAAATAGAATGTTCCTTCTTTATCATCTACAAGACTAAATCCATAACGATATGCAGAATACATGTTCGGTACTCCGATAAAGACTTGGCCGTTCCATGGACCACTCCGCCAAAAGAGTCTACTGCCATTCCAAATAAAAAATTCAGGAAGATTACGAACATCAATACCCGCAGAGAAGTTTCCAATGGATGGATCAGAAGGACTTTTCCATGATGTCAGTTGTACTTTCTTACCTGATGTAACATTGGCACTAATTTTCATCTTTTCGATTAATGTATTTGAAGGATGTTGGAAACTCTCCCATACGATTGTCCCTACAGTGTTTCTTTGCAAGACAAGGTTTCCAGAATCTAAAAGCTGGGCGCTAGAATTGACAACAGAATTTGTTAAATTTGAAGACCAAAGAACCTTCTTTTGCCCATCTAACACTACCAAATTGCCATCTTTGGATATGGTAAGAACTCCAGAGGAATTCTCGAGGGGATTGTTTCTGTTAGCAACCCATACGACAGTGAACACAGAAATTTCAGCATACCATATCCCAACATATCGATCGGTAGAATTTGGAGGGCTGAAAAATCCCAGTTTGAAGTCACCCCCATTGGAGATGATGGTTTCAGAGTCGTTGATGAATTTAGCTGCTGTGATGGTGTCTGTTGCAGAGCCAAACTGTAAACAAAAGCAAGATAGCAAGACAAGAAGAGCAGACAAGTTGGTGTGTCGAATAAGTTCCATAGGTTCAACGCTTGTTGTTTGTGAGAATACAGATTTTGGATGGCAGGAGCGACGAGCATTATTGATTCCTTGCTTCTAGTCCTCATACTTTTCTTCGACAGATATTTCTATCAAACGCGTTTTTCTGTCATTTCTTTCGACTTTCTATCATTCAAAGCTGCCTCTTCGGACTACGGCTTGAAATATTTGGTTGCTACAATTGTCCGTTTCACCATGAAAGTGATCTAACATTAGCAATGGGGATGCTTTGACCACTGGGAGGACGTTGTGGTTATAGTAGCAGAATTTGGCAGCAGGTTATGAGTTTTTGTAGCGTGCTTAATCTGCCTACTTGCCGGGAAGATGTGGTTTCTTTTGAGTTGGGGGAGTGGAGGGGCAAAACTATAAAGGCTTATTTGTGTTGGCTAATTTTTGTTTCTACAATATATAATATTTGGAGGAATCGTAATACGTTGAGACATAACAATAATTCGTGTACCGAAGAGAAACTTATTCAACGTATTAGATGGGAGGACTAAAGGAAATGATATTCTTTGTAGTGCTTGGGGTATAAATGGGATATTGGTAATCTTGTGGAGATTTTTTTTGCCTGTATAGGTATTTTTAGCTTTAGCTTTTCTTTGTAAAGTGTTTAGCTGTTGGTTAATGAAAGTTATTCATTATAAATTTTACGAGAGAGAATTTCCTATCTTTGTAATTTGTTTTTTCACATGAGCAAGATGGTAAGAAGAAAAAATCTGCATTTGACAAGACTTCTTCCTATTTCTATGAAATTTATTAAAACCTGAAAAAGTATAGAAAAAATATAGTTCTTTTGTATTAGATTAGTGCTATTTTTTCTTTCTTTCTTTCTTTTTTTTTTTTTTTTACTTTATTTCATATGGTTTTGTTCTTTTGTTTTGTCTTTATTTTCTATTCTAATTTATATATTATTTTTATTCAAATTGCTTTTTCTTCTTTTTTTTTTTTCTTTTCTAAATTTTTGACTGAATTTGGAAAAATGATGGTGAGAGAGAGAGAGAGGGTTTTCTATCTTTGTTTTTGGTATGAAGTATGACAATTTTTTGGTTTTTGTTGTCGTTAATTGAGGGTTTTTTTTTTTTTTAAAATTTGTTTTTTACATAACGAACATTGTTTACAAGCTTTTCTTTCTTTCTTTTTTTTTTTTTTTTTTTTTTTCAAATATTAAAGGAGAAATGGGAACGGAAATTACAAAGAGGGTCTTTGCCAATCCTTAATCTGATAGAGGAAAGAAAATGAGAAATAGTGGGAATGTTTTCGAATACTAAGTAGGTTAGCGGCCAATCTAGCTATAAGGTGTGCACTATATTCATACATTTGAAAATCTTCACAGCTTTCCAATATGGGATGAAAAGCAATTGGAGCTGAATATTAGAAATAATAGGCGTTGAGTTCCAGTCCAAGAGTAGGTGGGATCCATTATAGCAAGGATAGTAAGCAGGGACTCCGCTTCAATGATCAGGTCAGGGCAGCCAAAGGAGACTGCAATTTTGGAAGCCAGAAGGGCTGCATGAGCTTCACCCATGTCTACTTCCATAGGAGGGAGCTTCAAGGTATTCATAGCCTTAATCTAGGAGTCAAAAGGAAGAGAGGTGAAAGCCAAGGTATCTAGAGGCCATTGAGAATTCTTCCACAAAATTCTGGCGAAAGGGCAACTCAAAAAAAATTGTTGGAGCGATTCTGCTAAGCATTGACAAATTTGGTAGGAAAGCATATCCGAATCTTGTTGGGCAAAACCTGAAAATGTTAAGTCTAAGAGGCAAGGTATCCCAAAAAAGTTTCCACAAAAAATGCTTCCTTGAGAGACGACATTGGCTTTTAAAGTTTCATCGGAACCGGAAAAAAATATGACATGCCTTCGTTCGCTATATGTTTGGACACTCTAGCGAGGGTGTAGCGAACGAAACTCTCGGATTTCTATATGTACATCCATTGTTTGGACGCCTTGCAAATGTGCCAGCAAATGAAGCTCTCGGGTTTTAATATTGAGGAGTGCTGTTCAAACCACCAGCGAATGAGCTTGCAACCGAAGCTTCAACCATTCGAACCACCAATGAACATATACCAAACCGAGCTTTACATACACAATGAATTGCCTTTTTGAACAACGAATTAGCCAACCCCTAAAAACTACATGGATGCCGTAATCCCTTTTCAAATTGGAACAAGGACAACAAGATCACAAACCATTTTAAATGATAGATAACCCAAACAATTTCGAAAGACTCATACAAATAACCATAGGGAAAGTCAAGGGTGATTTGGTAAAGGGTTCTGATAATATAACCCTAAAATATTTCGACACCTATATAACCACCAAATAGTTTTTTCGAAGAACATATGCTAGCTATCGGCCTTGAACCATTGTAACAGTAACATTGTTAACAGAGGATTTACTTGGGTTGGGTTGAGAGGAGCTAGCATTTGGGACAATATGTCTTTCGGTGAATGCAGGTTGCTTTGGAAGAGGCAGATCAATAATCTCACTTTTAAGCATGGAAATAACAATGGATACACTTGGCCTATCATTAGAAAAATCTTGCACACACAGCAACTCAACATGTGTGCATCTCAAAATTTCCATTTCAAAGCAGGCTTCAGGTATCATTGGGTCTGTTAATGCCACAATGTTGTCTACATTTCACACTTTCCATGCCTGAAAACATGGAAACATGATTCAAATTCTTAGCATCAGTACTAAAACTCATAAGAAACATGCAATTGAAGTTCTTAAAAATATGATGCAACGATATAAGGGAGACTTACAAATCCTAGAAGGCTAATGTCCTCCTCATCATCATAAAAGCTAGAATTTATTCTTCCACTAACAATCTCAGGTAACAACACACTAAAGTTGAAGACACCTGATTTCTCTTAAAATCGCCCTTTCATTGCATATCTAGGGGACATGTAACCACTGAATTTTAACAATAAAACACATCCAAATCTTGTTGCATGGAATATTAATATAATTATTTTTGTGAATTTGGCCAAACAAAGGTACTTACTATGTTCCAACCATCCTTGTAGTATTGGCTTGATCTCCATTGCCCCCAAAAATCATAGCCAAACCAAAATCTGATATTTTTGGATTTAACTCTTCATCCAACAAGATATTACTTGCTTTTAGATCTCTATAAATAATCCTTAATGTGGAATTCCTATGAAGGTATAGTAGACCTCAACTGATTCCCTCGATAATGTTGAAGCGTCTTCTCCAATCTAGTAGTTTTGGTTTGATTGGATCTAAGAAAATTATTCAAATTAACCAAATAAGAAAAAGAAAGTACACTCGGATTGAACTTGCAATGTGAACTTCCGTCATGTTTGTAAAAGAAGTAAATTCGGTGAAGTCACATAAGAAAAGTATATATCTATAGACTAAGATACCACAACCAAGAATATCATTTCATTTTTGTCTCTCTATGTAGATAACTGTATATTATAATATTGGAAGATAATAACAAAGTAGGCATAAGCGTGAACTAACCAAAGAGAAATGCGTCCAAACTTTTGTTTGGCATGTATTCGTAGACCAACATCTTTTCTTCACCTTCAATACAGCAGCCAAGGAGTTTGACGAGATTCCGATGTTGGAGTTTAGACATCACCACCACCTCATTCATAAATTCTTCTAGTCCTTGTCCTGAGGCTTTTGAAAGTTTTTTTATTGCAATTTCTTGTTCGTCTGACAGTTTTCCCTATAAACAAACAACAATGTGACTACATATTCAAATTGTTAGGCAATAACCCTCTACAAGATAAACCATTACCCCATATACAAGGCCAAATCCACCCTGCCCGAGCTTATTTGATTGGTGGAAGCTGTTTGTTGCACTTGCCAACTCTTGAAGATTGAATATTGGCAGCTCTTCGAGTTTAGCTTGGTTCACGTTGTGTCCATGGTTGTCTTCACCCATGTTCAACAATAACATCTCCTCCTCTTCACGGTGTTTATAAATCTTAGTCCACGGAGCTAATAGGAATGTGTATACAAAGAAGAGAGAAGAAAATAGTGAGGATGAGGAGGGTCCTTCCTGCTACAAAGAGGAAGGTGCATATTACCTCTTTGTTTAGCTATCCAACACCACAATAAGTAAATGCAAATGCCAGTGAAAATTACTCTTATGATCACTGTGACTGTTACGATTTCTTTCACATTTCCCTCTTTATCTGTAAATCAGATAAAACGTCAAACTAATTCATCCAAAATAAGCTAGAGAATATATATAACCTTTTTTTTTTTTTTGGGAAAACATAATTATCTATTTTGGTAAAAACAAAACTACAAGGACTTCCTAAGCAATTGGCAAGTTGGTGGGAGGCAGTGGCGGAGCCACGTGTGGACTAGCTCCCCCAAGAGTTAAAAAAATAAAATAAAAAATAAAATTATATGAGTGGAACTGTGGGAGCATGTACTGGGTGGCAAGGAGTGTAAGAAAAAAAAAATTATGAGTGGGAGCATAGCTAGCTGGCATGCCCTCCTTTAAAAAAAATAAAAATAAAAATCAAAGAAATGTTTTGGTTGGCTCTTACATCTTATATTGACTCTTCCAGTGTTTACGGCTACTACCGAATGAGTATTTTCAGCAATGAAAATTGTTAAAACACGACTACGCAACAAAATGTAGGATGATTTTCTTGCAAATAGCCTAGTTCTCTATATTAAAAGAGAAATTGCTAAGAGCTTTGATTTAGATTCGATACTTGATGATTTTGTACTTCTAAAAGACCATAAAGTGCAGTTCTAGACACTTTTTTTGTATTTTCTGTCTTTTTGATATAACGCCGACATGTTACATTTCTAATATATCAATTTGAGCACATATTTATGAACTTCTATAGATTTTTTTTTTTTTTTGTGATGCATATATTGTTTAAATTACCAAATTTTTAAGGTGAAGCAAATTTTTAGGATGCCAAATTTTTAGGATGCAAATTTTAATTTTTAGGGCCCTGCATTATAAAATGTCTGGATCTGCCACTGGTGGGGGGTGACTTGCATTTGTTTGAAATACAATTTTATCTATTTTGCAACATAAAAGTAGCCTATCAACTGCACCAGCAGTGGATGATTTGAAGCACAAGATAAATTTGAACAGAAAGCAAAAACAACTCACCAAGTTCTGAATAGGCCAAACGAACAAAAAGATCAATTCTACCACTCGAGAATTTCTGTAGGTCAATTAAGCTTCTTGTCCATAAAATACAGCCAGTGCCAGAAACAAATGCGTAAGCTACACAAGAACAATTCTCTAAGCAATGATTTCTACAATTTTCTTCACGAGCAGATGACCAATCTGCCAAGTCTGGCACTTTCATCATCGTCAGTTTCAAAAATCCATCTTTTTTGCCCCCATCACTGCCATTGTTCACCCTCTCACACTGCAAGGGTGTCCTCCTCACACATCCACTAGTCCAATTTTCTCTATTCCATTCTTCTCTGTTCTTTGGCTCAAAGCCCCGTAAACAGCTGCAAATTGGTGTATTATGTGAATTACAGCTTCCAAATGCCCCACAATTGCCATAAACATCGCACTCAGTCTTAAAAGCTGACCACGTCACCTCCCAATCCTACCCATTGAAGGATGATGCTTCAAGTAGATTTCCTTGCTCATTCAAGACATAATTTGTTGGGAAAGACTCGTTCGAAAAGAAAAAAGATAAATAGAATGTTCATTCTTTATCATCTACAAGACTAAATCCATCACGATATGCAGAATACATGTTCGGTACTCCGGTAAAGACTTGGCCGTTCGAACAAGTTCCATTGGTTCAACGCTTCTCGCTTGTGAGAATACAGATTTTGGATGGCAGGAGCGAGGAGCATTATTGATTCCTTGCTTCTCGTCTTCGTACTTTTTCTTCGACAGATATTTCTATCAAACGCCTTTTTTGGTCAATGCTTACGACTTTCTATCATTCAAAACTAACGGTGGGCCCATTGTTTAGAGAAAGAAGCATTATGGAAGAATATGTTCTTACTGAGAAAACTCCCCATTGTATATCTGCTCTTATCGGAGATGAACGACGTGCTTTAGATGATTTTCTAATATAAATTCGCCCTTTTCCAAGTGGAAAGTCAGTCATTGTCAACGAAGCCACCCATTTGTCGTGAATAACTTCGACCTACCTTAAGACTTGACAGAAGATGTATTTCATAACACTACAAAAAATCGGGTATTTTTTAACGTGTCTACTATTCATCATTTTTTGCCACGTCAGTATTTAATAACGTGTTATACATTCACACGTTACTAAATTAATTTACTAACGTGTCACTATTCACACGTTAGTAATTACTAACGTGTGAATAGTCACACGTCACTAATTGACAATACCTAAAAATAATTAAAAATTTAAAATGTTATTTACTAACATGTGAATAGTCACACGTCACTAAATGACAATATCCAAAAAATAATTAAAAAATTAAAATGTCATTTCCTAATGTGTCACTATTAACACATTAGTAATTACTAACGTGTGAATAGTCACACGTCACTAAATGACAATATCCAAAAAATAATTAAAAAATTAAAATGTCATTTCCTAACGTGTCACTATTAACACGTTAGTAATTACTAACGTGTGAATAGTCACACGTCACTAAATGACAATATCCAAAAAATAATTAAAAAATTAAAATGTCATTT
>CM017322.1:20998871-21049454 GCA_006937295.1 Carpinus fangiana
AAAAAAATTTCTAACGTGTCAAAATATGACACGTTAGTAAATTACTAACGTGTCATATTTTGACACGTTAGTAAATAGCAAAACAAAAATAAAAAAATAAAAAATTATTTACTAACGTGGCATATGTAACACGTTAGTAAATTATTAACGTGTCAAAAGTTGACACGTTAGAAAACTGCAATTTCTCACGGGCGGTTTAGTAACGTGTGAAAAACGTAAGAAATGGCACGTTAGTAACATTTTCTAACATTTTAATGGTCCTAACACGTTAGTAAATGACAGTTACTAAAAATCTGGTTTTTTGTAGTGTAAATTCATTAGCTTAATTGCTTTGTGAACAAATGTGAACATGATTTGGCTCGGGAAAACATATCTTAATATAAAAGCTTTAGAATGCTTTTTTTTTTTGGTACATAACAAAGAATTGATAGAATTCATTAATTTTTCAACAATCTCTTAACCATCTACATAGTGAATAAATGAATCTACCATTGAATTGTGTGAGGTTCACATAAGTCTACAAATCTAATGATTGATCTATTAAATTTATAGGATGAGATAATATATATATATATATATATATGAGAAAAATATTGACCAAGTCATTTCTCAAAACTTGAGTTCTAAAGAAAAAAAAAAAAAAAAAAAAAGGAAAAAAAAAGGGAGAGTTTTAACGTGAATTTTTGGGGTTTAATTGGTTTCATTTCCCTTGGAGTATATAAAGTCGGTTTGCCGACGACATCATCAAAACTCGGCTTAAAATTGATTGGTGCAATGGTTGTACATCAAAATTCCACCCAATATTTTCCAACCTTCTTCCCTTCTTCCGTTTCCCTTAATTTTCTTTGTAATTTGTTTTTTTACATAAAAGAAAAAATTTCTTGAAACCGGAAAACTATAGAAAAAGATATTCATTTGTATTATATTAGTACTATTTGTTTTTTCTTTATTTCCTATGGTTCTGTTCTTCCTTTTTATTTTTGTCCTTGTTTTATATTCTAATTTATATATTATTTTTATTCAAATTATTTATTATTTATTTTGTACATTTTAAATTGAATTTGGTAAAATACAAAACATGACGATTTTTTGGTTTTCATTGTTGTTCATTGATTGATTGATTCTTTTTTTTTTTTTTTTTTTTCTTTTGTGTGCGTAATGCACATTGTTTACATGCTTAATTGATGGATGACATTGGCTTTCAAGGTTTCACTGGAACCAAGAAAGACAATTCTTATTTGTTATATCAGTATTTTTTATTTTCTGTTTTTATCTTTATTTTCGTAGTTATATTCTTCTGTTTCCATTTTTTTTTTCTATATGTAATACACATTGTTTACGTACTTAATTGATAAACACCATTGGCTTTTAGGGTTTAACAATGAATTATGATTTTTATGGGGTTTTATCAAATCTGTTTTTGGGTAGCTTATTAGTTAATATGATATTATGATAGATATGTTGTGTGATAACTGATAATATGTACGTTCTCTTGATCGTTAGGAATATTTACAAGACTCATTTAGGTATGTACTTATAAGATTGTTAAAATTGGATTTTTATAGTGGATATGGTTTTTTTTTTTTTTTTTTTTTTGAAATTCAAAAAAGGTAGGAAATGGGTATTTGTTAAAGAATCTTCTCGTCCTATTTTGTTGAGTACTTGCCCGCGCTCGCTCATTTCCTCCTTCTCTCTTAAGCAAGGGGAAAAGTACAAGTGTAAAGTCTGTTTTGAAAATGTGGATACAAAGTATACAGCTTATTGTTGTGATGATCATAAATGTGATTACATTGCCCATTTACGGTGTGCATATGGGATTAGGAATCTGAGTGAGACCAATAATTCCATTGACCCTCAGGAGTTGGAACATTCGAGTCATCCACAATATAAATTAATTGTTAAAAATGAAGAGCTCGTCGTTGTCAAGTGCTGTAAGGGGTGTATGCAATTTATAGTAGTGCCACTGTTTTACTACTCCGCGCAGTGCAACTTCTCCCTTCATTGAATATGTGCTAAACTACCCCCAGAGATTATACGACCATTACATCACCAACACCTGCTCACCCTACATAATGTAGATTCCACTCAGCGATTGTTCTGTTGTTGGGCATGTGACCGAATATGAAGTGGATTCAGCTACATATGCAGCAAGGATTCATGTTGCCTTGAATTTGATACTGAATGTATTTTAATTCAAGAAGTCTTTAAACATGATGGTCATGACCATAGTCTCATCCTTGGTAGATTTTGTCAATGAGAGTGCAATGCTTGTGGTCGAAGACCTTATGGCGCTAAGACATTTGATTGCACAACTTGTGAGTTTCGCTTGTGTATTAAATGTGCTACTCTTCCATTCAAAACAAGGCATAGATATGCACACATCTCCTACATCTCACTTACACTGCTGAAGACGTCTCTAGAGAATATTATTGTCAAATTTGCGCAGAACAAAGGAATGGAAAGCATTGGTTCTATTATTATAAAGAGTGTAATTTCGCGGCTCATCCTCAATGTATTCTTGGAAAAACTTAATTGGTTGGACTAGTTACATTTGTTTATGTGAGAGAGGCATGGAGGGAGAATCTTATTTTGTACAATTTAATTCCATATACATTCATTATCACTAAAACTCGTTCTTATATATATAGCGTCTTCTCTGTGGTCGTTGCACAAAACAAGGGTTTTGTGCAAACCACTCAAAGTTTGACACATCATCATTGAAAGAAAATTGCAAGAAAAATATATGTGAGCAAAACACTAAATTATTTCTCTCACAAACATTTGAACCACCACTTGCCTCCGCCGGACACCAACGCCACCACCTCAAACCGCCTCTGTCAACCATGTGAGGTGGTGCCGGCCACCCCGGAGGAGAGAGAGAGATTCGGCCGAGAGAGAGAGTGAGGGAGAGAGATCTGGCTGAGAGAGAGAGGGAGAGGGATCTGGCAGTCTTCTAGGGTGGAGCGCGGCCACCGACACAGCCACCCCTAGGCCACAAGGTGGCCGTGCAAGCCACCCCAGGCCATCTGGGGTGGCCGCGCAGCCCACCCCAGGCAATGGGGTGGCCGGCGAGCCACCCCAGTCGTGGGTTTCACCATGCCCTTCCTCAAACCCTACCTAAAATCGTCATGACCTGCCTCAAAACTGGATACTAATGCCTCAAAATCATATTCTAATGCTTCAAAATTCGTTTTTGGATTCAAAATTAAAACCTAGAGGTGGAAAGTGAACTCTTTAGAGATTTTATCACTCTAAAGGCTGAAAAAAAAAGCTCCGGCGTCAGAGAAACGACCAGACTCGTGGGTCTGGCTTGACCCGCTACCTAGCCAATCGGTTTTCTCATTAATTAATTGTTTTATTTTTTATCTTAATAATCTGGTGTAATTATATTTATCTTCTTATTATGTGCTATACTGATGTGGTAATTACTGAATGGTGTGCACAAAGGCATCCATCTTCATATTGTGAGTCGCTTAAATAAAGCTTATGTTCTACTAAAGGAAGCCATTAGAAAGCTCGAATGAACTGCTACGGGAGCATCCTTCACACAAGTAATATTATATAAATTCGGAAAAACTTCTCCCCTACACCACACATCATGTTAGAATCTAATCTTAAAGTCATCTCTAAACTCAAATCTGATATGAGTAGAAAACGTGATGGGTTGGAACAATAACTAAGGATTGATGATAGACCATTAATTGGAAATCATTTCAAACTGAGGCAACAAGTAAATGCCAGCACCACTTGTACTTTCACCAAGCCAAGTTCAAATAGATTCTTTTTCAAATTAATTTTTGATATTTGTTGAGCCGAGGCTTGGTCAAGCAAAAGCAAGCCAGGTTCAAATGCACAACAAGCTTTGCTTGTTTTAAGAGCCACAAGGACAAGAGTCTTCAATTTTTCGAAGAATTCTGTTTCCTGGACCAAAGCCTCTTATCAAGAGCTCTTATAGTTTGAGTTTGTCCTGCTTTCATCTCATTAACCAAATGCACTTCTCGGAAGCTTACTCAAATCACTTATGCCCCTTCTGAAAGAAATCATAACCAAATTGAATGTTATAGATAATAGTAGAAATAACAAAATAGACAAATGAGTTTTACATGGTTTGGTCTATGACCTATATTCACAGGACAAAGCTCTACAGCTACATTATACAAGAATTCAATTGATTGATTTCTAAAATACAAATCTTCCCTACTTATAAGGAAAACATGGTAGCTGAATACACTACAATTAAGGTAATCAAATCATCACTGTAACCCTTTCCCTTATTCAATTAGAAAAAAAAAAAAAAAAAAATGAAGGTAATCAAATCACAAGGATTTGCTGTCCTTCTATATTCTAACGACTTCAATTTTTTTTTTTTTTTTTTTAAAAAAAAAAGACAATTTACTATATATGTAAGCGTCATTAATTAATTGGTTAGTCTTCTTTTCTGTCATCCACTTCAACCGAGGTTACTTTTATAAGTATAAAGACATTAAATGTGACGTCATTTAAAAATCCAAAGAATGTTATACATAAATGCACGTCGTTTGTTAGTGTTAAATGACGTCATGTTGAATGTCGTTTGGAAGAACAAACGGAGTTAATATCAAGTAATGTCATCGATTGTCCTCCACGTACATATCTACATTGCTTATCTTTCAAAACAGGTTCCACAGAGCTTGCATTTACACTGTTCCAAAGCACATAATGTACTCAAAGAATCTATTTATTATAATTTATTTTTTGGTATCATCATGCTATATATTTGGTGATAGTTCATACACAAAATTGGAATCTCATATAAATTAAGTCCACAAACCAATTTTACAACTTATTAAAACTGGATGTAGTAGACAACATTCAGAGAACCAAATAGTTTTCGCATATTATCTCTGTGTAATGTAGTGTATTTATGTCAAACATGATCAGGATAAATGTATGTATATTTCTTTCTTTCTTTCTCTTCTTTTCTATTTTCCCTTGCACCCTTTCTGCGCTTAAAATTTTTTAATGGGAATGGTAGATTGTAATATTGTCGCCATTTTGCACATGTTGCTCTAGTATTCTGGTTAGTTTTCTGCATGAGAAAATTGTTGGGCAGGGAAATCATTGAATCATTTTCTTACGAAGATTATTAATTGATGTTGTAATTATTAAAATCATGCGACTTATTTTTTCGCGAAATGATTTGTGTCAAAATTCTTATTGCACTTTGTCCAATCACTCACTTTTATTTTCCCGGCCCTTCAATTAATCATTGGGGAAAGTCTTCAAACTACCACTCAATTGATAATGTCTCTCCCAAACTACCAAAACATTGTCAATTTACCTTTTTTTCTTTTGTTTTTTTTGTTTTTTTCCTAAGAAATACAACGGGCTAGCTAGAGAGGAGGCAGGACATCTAATTTAGCTTAAAGTTTATCAAAAACGAAGAGGAAAGAGGTGTTCGGAGGCATGCCGATGGAAGCTCTTGCAATATTCTTTCAACATTATGTCGACCCATCGAACTTTTGAGCTGAGTTGACGCCAACAACGTCAGCTCAAAGGTTGTAACTAAATACAAATCTAGTGGCCACCTGGTGGTTGCAAGTTCTGTTTTGAAGTAAAACTTTGATGATCCACTTTCTACTTTCAATCTGACTTTTGTCAGAAATATAAAGAGGTATTGATTGCTGAACTTCAATACTGAATGGTGAGGCTTGCAATAGGAGATGAAGAAAGGAACAAAGGAAACAAAGATGAAGAGAAGAAGAAAAGAACAAAGCAAGAGAATTAATAAGGGAGCATATACAAAATGAAATTATGACACAGTTCATTAATGTGCTTTTGTAAGGTGTTTTTTGTTTTTGGTTTAAAAAAGTGTTTTGATGCGACATTAAGGTGAAAACCTTTTTTTGTATTTTTAAGAGTATTTTGCATTTAAGTTGTTTTTTAATTTTTTGTTTTTAGAAGAGAACAAAAATTTTAACAAACGAAGTCAAAGTTTTGGAGACAAAAGAAAAAAGAAAAAGAAAAGAACAGCTTCATTGTAATGCGTTTCTTTCATCGTTTTGAGGGCATATCAAATTTTTATTTTGTCTACCAAAGTAGAAATTTCATTATTTGTAAACCATCTTACTAATAGTTAGGCCGAATACTTCTAGATGATGAACTTCAATATTGGATTTTAACTTTGGTGAGTCCTATAATAAATATATGAACTTGCAAGAAACTAAGTTGTGGAGAAAAAGATAAAGATAAAGATAAAGTAAGAGAATAAAGGCCTATGTACAAAAAATAAGGAGAAAAAAAATGATGAAGAAGAAAAGAAAAGAGGATTTGGAGATGAAGAAAGGAACAAAGAAAGATGAAAAACGCTTAACAGATAAAATATCACAGTTTATGCGGAATTAACGGATATTTAAATCTAAGCAAGCTATCACCAAAATATGAACAATCAAACACAAAGGATTTTGGTGACGAAGAGGAAACCAATTAGAAACCGATCTAATTGTAAAACCTCTCCGGGGCAGCCAAACCCAGGAAATCACTATCAGAAAATTATCCAGAGATTACAGACACTAGGAACACTTACAACCCTTTGCAAGACCTCGGCTCTGTAAGATCGACAAGCCTCCAACTCGTCTCCTTGCTCACAATCTTCTTCAACGTGATTCTCCTTTACCGGACCCTTCCGATAGACTTCTCAATTTACGCTCACTAACAAACTAACGAAGATCCTTTAAGAGGAACAATAAGGCTCACAATATTTCTCTCTTTAATTACAGCCTCTCACGAACTCTCTGGGGGTGAAAATCCGTACCTCTAACATTCTATAGAGGTGTATTTATAATAGCCCCACAAGACCTAAACCTAGGACACAGTTAGAATCCAAATAAAACTGTTACAGGTAGGTAGAGTTCGGACGGGAAGATTGGACGTTCGAACGGTCACTTGAATATACATGGATGATGGGCTTCGTGAACAGTGGCCGTTCGAACGGTCATGATGGGCGTTCGGACGGTCACTATTCCTGATGTGGAAATTTCTAGGTTTTCATCGCTTTCTTAAATCGCATTCTTCAATCTTGGCGCGGCGCGTTCGAAGGCGTCCGAACGGGATGCGAACGGGCCTGCGAACGGAGCTCTCGGGTTTTAGTACTGAAGTCCTTGATTGCATCACGTCCGAACGGCAATGAATCCCGTCCGAACGCTTGGCTTTTTTCTTTTCATTTTGATCACGAAACTTAGCCAATACTTCAAACTAACAAAAGAGAATAGAGTAACATGTAAACAAAGAAAGGAAGGTTTAGAGAAAAAAGAAGAAAGAAAGGAATAATTATGTTCATAATTATCATTCACAGTTTTGGAAGCGTATAGAGGAATGTTTTATATTTACTACTGAATCATGCTATGTAAACCATCTTTGTGATATAGTTAGAAAGCACGATAGATTGGTATTTTCTTTTACCAAAGGAGAAAAAAAGCTACAACAAGCTTGAAATTAAATAACATGTTCGTGTTATTAAAATAAAATAAAAAAATCACCAACAAGAGCTACAAGATAGATAAATTATGCACGTACATTAGCCAACTTACGTGCAATAGAATTTCAATGATAAGTTAAAAGTCAATTTTGTTGCATTATTTAAAAATTAAAGGTTTCAACTTTGAATATATATATATATTTTGGGACAATAACCCTTCTTTATTTTTTGGTATTCAAGTGGATAAATGTTTGTTAATTAAGTGCGGTGAAAATTCTGATCTTTGGAAAAAAAAAAAAAAAAAAAATTAACGCTGACAATCGTAGCCCACACGCATTGAGTCCCACTTGGAAAGCATGGGTCAAATGAGTATAGAGTATGCTTTAACATTGTCAAGAAAACCCAACTTACAATAAGAGGCTGGCTAAGATCAAATTTTAGAAGGATATTTCACCAAAAATCTTTCATTTTCTTTTTAAAAAAATTTAAAATTAAATTTTTTAAAATATAAAGTATAAAATTTTATTATTATTGCTTTTTTAATGTTCTTTTAGCCAGGGGTTTGATAATCTTGATTGCACCCAATGGATAATGTGCAAAGCCATCCCTAAAATATTAAATATTTGTAGGAATTGCATTTCCTTTTGTTTTCCCTTTCATTTTCTCTGCATCTACTCAAGCATAGCTATGTTGGTTTTCAATGTCTTCCAACTATATCCCATACCTTCATTATGTTGGTTTGATAAGAAATGATACCTGAAGATGACATGGCACAAAACTAAAGCTGGCTCATTCACTATTATTCCTCAAAATAACTCATAAGAAAATAATGCGTAGAGATAAAATAAAAATATAAAGTAAGAGAATAAGTAAGCATACACAGATAAAAATAAATAATAAATAAATAAAAATGAAAAATGAAAAGACAAAGTAGAAAAGAAAATAAGATGTGGAGACATAGAAAATGACAAAGCAATAGAATAAATGAATACATACAAAAGAAAAGAAGAAAGGAATAAGTATAAGATAAATTTGAGTAAGTTCTTAGAGGGTTCTTCCAAACAAAAGTTTGGGAATAAACTTCTTAATACCTTTATTCACCGACTCCATTCCTTTAAATAAACTAGCTTTTACAATAATTTCCCAACTCATCTTCACAGGTTGATGAGTGATAGGTAGCTAAAGATAATATATAATAACACTATCTAATGAAAGTTGAATGAATGATAATGATAAGATATAACAAGAATGATTAAATAGCTAAAGCTTTAATTATTCAAACGTTGAGTTGTTGTTTGTTGCCCTTGCAATTATTTTCTTTGGCAATCACTATTAAAAATTATAAATTTTGGGAGCATAGCAAAGATTTTTTTTTTTTTTTTTTTTTCTTCGTCCATGAAATTAGAAGTTTTATCCTTTATAAACCATCTCTATGATAGTTACGCCTAGTACTCAAGGATAATGAGCTTCAATATTGGTGATAACTTGGTGAGGCTTGCAATAGATATCTAAGATCGCTAGAAAAGAGGATGTGGAGATTGAGAAAAAGAAAAAAAGAAAAAAAGAAAAGAAAAGAAAAGAAGAATAAAGAAGCACGTATAAAAAGAAAAGAAAAGGAGGAAGCAAAACGAAAAAGATGTAAAGGCGAAGAAAATGTTAAAACAAGAGAATAAATGAGTGTGTACAAAGAGAAATAACAGTTTTATTTGTTAATGTGTTTTTGGAGAATATTTTTGTTTTTAACTTGTAAAAGTATTATGACGTAACATAAACTAGAAAACTATTTTGGCATTTTTAATAGTGCTTTGTGTTTAAATTGTTTGTTAATGTTTTATTTTGAGAAAAGAAAAGAAAAGAACAAAAAAATAAAAAATAAAATCTAACTAATGAACACGAAGGTTTGAAGACAAAGGAAAAAAAACAACAGTACGGCATAACAAATTTTTGTTGTTTTGTATACGACAATAGAATTTCATCTTTTGTACACCATCTAAACTTGCAAGAAACGAAGTTGTGGAGAAAAATAAAAAGATAGAATAAAAGAATAAAGGACTATGTACATAGAGAGAGAGATAAAAAATTGATGAAGAAGAAAACTAAAAGAAGATTTGGAGACGAAGAAACGGACAAATTCAAGAGAATAGAGGAACGTGCACCTAAAGAAAAGAATGTTTGGAAAGTAAGAAACAAGAAAGGAATAATAATGTTGATTATAAATCATGTCAGTCGCATGAGTTTTGGAAGCAATGTAATATTATTGTTTTATTTCTTCTACCAAATCATCCTTTGTAAACCATCTTTGTGATTTGTATTTTCTATTACCAAAAGGTTTGTGTGGTCATTTAAGGAGAAAGAAGGCACAACAAGGCTGAAGTTGTATAATAGGTACTACACGTACACTCTAGCTCTCCCTCTCTCATTTCTTTCCTCGGCAATGCTCTTTTCTATTGCTAATCTATATGTTTGTAGTGATATTAATTAACATGTTTTTCAAAGATTTTGTTAATTTTTATAGTACCTGTTATTGATCCATTCAATTATGTTATTGGTCCATTCAATTAAGTTTGCTCTCAGATATAGATCTACTTACCAAGAAACCATTTTTGTAAACTAAGCTAGAAGTTGTTTCTTGCGAAAAGAAACCAATGAAGAGCTATAAAATCGAAAAATAGATTAATCAAATTACAAGGATAATTAGCTAAAACACAATTAATTTCCTGGGAAAATTACACTTTACCCCCCTGAAGAATCCACCAATTTGCACTTTTGCCTTCAAAGTTTCAAATGTGACACTTTACCCCTCCAAACTTTCAAATTGTGAAAATTCGACCACTTTGACCTTTTTTTTTTCCCAAAATTCCCCATCACATATTTTATTTATTTTATTTTTTTGAAAAAAAAGAAATATGCTGAGGTGGCCGAACCACCCCAGCATTTTTTTTTTTTTTTGGTTTTTTGTTTTTTTTTTAGATTTTTTTAAAAAATAAAATAAAATATGTGATAGAGGCATTTTGGGGGGAAAAAAAAAAGGGACAAAGTAGTCGAATTACCACAATTTAAAAGTTTGGGAGGTAAAGTGTCACATTTGAAACTTTGGGGGCAAAAGTGCAAATCGGTGGATACTTCAGGGGGTAAAGTGTAATTTCCCCTAATTTCCTTGTTATATGACTAAATCTAATCCAGCCAAAATTAAACATTTTAAATATGATTAATCACAATAACATGATTCTTTATTCGGAAATCTTAAAGGAATTAAATTCTAATTGACAAGATAATTGAAATCACTTCAATAATTGCAGTAGCTTGGATTCGATCTTAAATCAGTTATTACTTGGAACTAATCTTTCCTAATTAGTCAAATTTACGTAAATGCCATCTTAATTTTTGTCGGTCTTCAAGAAGATATACATTATACATAAAGGTTTGTTAATTAATTAAAAAATTACATATTAATCTAATTTGACTTCATTCATGAAGAGTGAAAACCCGACAAAATCATCATCCTATATATCACAATATATATCTGAATCCTAACCCCACTCTGTGTCTGTGTATTAATTAGCAGAGAGTAAGATGGCTGGTGCGAGATGGCATCACTTGCAGCTCATAGATAACCTGGAAAGTGATAAAAACTGCCGGCTTTGCGAAAAGCCAGTATTGGGAAGTCGCGGCTACAAATGCGGGGAAAATTGGTGCTATTTTATCATTCATGAATCATGCCACATAGATCACAAGATAGAGGCCACACATGGGTATTCGTGGAATCCACATCACTTGATAGAAGAAAGTAGTAGTTTGCTCATTGTGCGAGGAACCGGTATCGTCTTTGTTAAGGTTAGGTAACAACAACATTACCTTCTACAAATGCTCCTTCCCCAACTGCACCTTCCTCATTCATCAACCATGTGCACTATTACCCTACAAAATACCAACACACCCTCTGCACATCACACACAGCTACCTTTTTCTCAGAGAGCTAACAGTGACTCAAAATCGTTGCGGTGCTTGCATTAAAGTTTTTAGTAAAGGCTTCTGTTACGAATGTATCAACTGCAATTATAGGCTCCACGTTACATGTGCTACTCATTGGAGAAATATTAGTGTTGACAAATGTAACCCACACGCATTCATCCCCATTCCGGATCCAATCGAGTNCTGTGTCTGTGTATTAATTAGCAGAGAGTAAGATGGCTGGCTACCGATGGCATCACTTGCAGCTCATAGATAACTTGGAAAGTGATGGGAAGAGCCAGTATTGGGAAGTCGCGGCTACAAATGCGGGGAAAATTGGTGCTATTTTATCATTCATGAATCATGCCCCATAGATCACAAGATAGAGGCCACACATGGGTATTCGTGGAATCCACATCACTTGATATCCATGAAAGAGGTGGAGAAGAATGGAGATGAGAAGAAAGTTGTAGTTTGCTCATTGTGCGAGGAACCGGTATCGTCTTTGTTAAGGTTAGGTAACAACATTACCTTCTACAAATGCTCCTTCCCCAACTGCACCTTCCTCATTCATCAACCATGTGCACTATTACCCTACAAAATACCAACACACCCTCTGCACATCACACACAGCTACCTTTTTCTCAGAGAGCTAACAGTGACTCAAAATCGTTGCGGTGCTTGCATTAAAGTTTTTAGTAAAGGCTTCTGTTACGAATGTATCAACTGCAATTATAGGCTCCACGTTACATGTGCTACTCATTGGAGAAATATTAGTGTTGACAAATGTAACCCACACGCATTCATCCCCATTCCGGATCCAATCGAGTTCACTTGCCAAGTGTGTGGTGTGAAACGCATTGAAATTGCCTATCTATGTAGCAACTGTCGACTTTTGATTCACTCCAACTGTGTTGAATTTCTAGGCACCATCAAAATTAGAGGACATGGTCACTCCCTCACTTGCACCTTCTCTCTTAGCCAAGGTAAAAAGCACAAGTGTGAAGTCTGTTACGAAAATGTAGATACAAAGTGTGCAGCTTACTGTTGTGATGATCACAAGTGTGATTACATTGCCCACGTACGGTGTGCATACTGGATTAGGAAGGAGAGTGAGACCAGTTATTCTGTTGACTATGTTACTCATTTGGTCGAGGGCAGCGATCTAAAAGAGGATGAAAAAACTGCCCCTCAGGAGATCGAACATTCGAGTCATTCACAACATAAATTAACCCTTAATAATGAAGAGCTTATGGATGTCAAGTGCTGTGAGGGGTGTATGCAATTTATAGTGTTGTCCCCGTTTTACGATTGTGCGCAATGCAACCTCTCCCTTCATGTAATATGTACTAAACTACCCCAAGAGGTTATGCGACTAAGACATCACCAACACCCACTCACCCTACATATTGTAGATTCCAAAGTACAATCGTTTGAGTGTTGGGCTTGCGATCGAACTCGAAGTGGCTTCAGCTACAGATGTGTCAAGTGTTCGTATGATAGTGGAATATTTGATTCTCAATGTATTTTAATTCCATAAGTTTTTAAACATAAAGGCCACCTACACTATCTCTTCCTTGGTAAATTTCATCAACCAGAGTGCAATGCTTGCGGTCAAAGACCCGAACGCGCTCAGACATTTGATTGCACTACTTGTGGGTTCCGCTTGTGCATTAAATGTGCTACTCTTCCACTCGTAACTAGGCATAAATACGACACACATCTCCTATATCTCACTTACGCCGCTGAAGACAACTCCAAAGAATACTATTGTCAAATTTGCGAAGAAGAAAGAGATGGAAAGCTTTGGTTTTATTACTGTAAAATTTGTGACTTCGCTGCTCATCCTCAATATATTCTTGGAAGAACTTATTTGAATTAGTTACATTTGCTTATGTGAGAGAGAAATGGAGGGAGAACCGTATTGTATATAATTTAATTCAATATGACTAAAACTCATGCTAATAAAGATATTTTACTCATTGTCTTCAAGCATCAAAGCACAGTGCAAAGATCAAAACTTTAAAGCTCAAAAAATATTTTGATCTATCCCCCCATTCTCTATGTCATGCACGGTTACAAGAGAGTGGAATCTCTTTAATTTCTTTTCTTCTCGTTTAGAATGAAAAAATATAACAAAAAACAAATAAATAATTTTTCTTACAAAAGCATGTCCGACCACCTCGTTAGTGGGGATTATACAGAGATAGAAAAGGAAACTAAAAGAGAAATAAAAGTTAGCTCCCTTAAGTCTTGAGTTTCAAGTTATCTCATAACTCCATTGCAAGTCCTATTAATTATAATTTACTCAACTGTAAATTAAAAATTGTACTACAGGTTTTATTTAACACAAAAGATCTCTTTATCCTACTAATGTCTACAAATATATCTCTACATATGATATTCAAAATTGAATAAGGTATTTTAATTTTATAGTCACCTTATCCAATCTTATCTTTTATCTTTGAGTACTCATTTAAGATCTGATTTCATTATTCCCTAAAGATTAATAGCATTTTCAATTAGTAGATATGAGAAATGCATTCAGGTAACAGCAATTTGTAGAACACATTCTTATGGTGGTTCATTTCAATGCATGAATAATATATGAAGTAGAAGAATCACTTTCAATGATCAACACAAACCATTCTATCATATAGTATTGATATGTCGGTCTTCACGATAAAAATGCTCAATTTTATCAGTGACTATCAACTCAAATTTACAAGTTATAAGGAGCTTGTGATTTAAATCTTTTTACATTAATCACACTCAATGCGCTTGAATCCATCTCATGAATGACAATTTCCCCAACAAAATAAGCCTAAAAAACAGAAGGATTTTTATACAAATAAAATCAAATTCAAAATGATTCATAGGGCACCAACCCTAACATTAATCCTAAGAACATCATGCATACTCAAGATCATCCTTATTGGTCACTAAATGTTGTTGAAAAAAAAAAGAAAAAAAAAATGGATGAGAAAATTAACATATATAATATATTAAGTTGAGATTAAAAATATTTAGAATGAAATACAAGTGCTTACAAGATGAAAATGATAACAATAAAGTTCAATGAAATAAGAGAACAACACCATAATTTAATTTAACCAAACATTAAATTAAAAAATAAATAAAAAATGAAAGGCATCCGGCCCCACAAAGGAAGACACATTTGCCTTCACAATGTTAATCAGTTAACAGCATTTTTAAAGGAGAATGTAACGATGTGACAATAAAAGGGGAGGGTAGGGATAGCGGGCCTAAACAAGCTTTTATTTAAGTATGAACTCAAATTGAATCTCATTAATTTAAAAACAAAACCTAAAATCCAACTTTATATAGACAATAAAGTAGCAAACAAAACAATCATCTGTTTTCCGTGTCTTGTTAGATTCTTCAAGGTAATATCTCCTCTTCTAGACATATCTATCTCGAAGAGAAACAATTAGTTAACAGCAGAAATGCCAAAAATGAGAAGGTGAAATTGGATTTGAGAAACAAGATGGATATCATGGCCTAGGAAGAAAATTAGTACAGAGAAACAACTCACAATTATTTACTCTCAATAGGAACCTGAAGTCCTCCCTGATTAATAGAGATATTGGAAAGCTTCAGCCTAATAGCCTCAAACTCTGCATTTTGCCCCTCTTCATTGGTCAACCACAAAGACAAGCAATGATCGATTAAGTCCTTGCCACAACTCATGGGGGAGCCCCCTTTAAAAATCCGGGTCCTCCCAAATCTTGTAATCTTTGCTAGATTTGAATCTGAAGGCTCCTCGGCATAACTCTCTAAAATGTCCCGGATGGCACGACACCAGATTGGTCGAGCTACCTTTAGGAAGTCATGAGCAGCCAATACTGGAAGGTTCACACTTCCCAGTTCAGACTCACCATGCCCACCTCTTCCGTGATAATCTGATCCTCCCAGCTTCAAAAGACCATAACCATCTGCTAGGTCACTGTATGCTGTTGACCAACACAAGTACACTACCATGTAAGTGCCAAATGTAGAATATAAACAAAAGATGAGATTCCATGACTTTGAAGGACATAAATTCCTAAATGTTCAACAACAGCATATTAATATCGTCAACAGGGCTCTACAGTGCAGAAAGCATACAAGGAGATTGTCATGCATATATAAAAGTAAATGCCCCACACAGTGCTATGTGAACGGTACCCACAATGCTGTATGAACAGTACTATCAAACAGTGTTATGAACAGTACCATGTACAGTATTTTTCTGTTTGTGAATCTTATGAAAATTTGGTGATCCCTAGTTTGAAGATTTGAGCTTTCGAAAAATAATGGGTCTAAATTTTTTGGGTATGCTGGAAATTGTTGGGAATTTCAAAGGAAAAACATAAATGAGAACGACAAACCTAAGCATCACACCTCGAAAGGTTACATCTGACAATCCATGAAAAGAAGCAATAATGGCTGGGAACCAATCTTCTTTGAACCTTTTACATCCGATGTTAAGTAGAAACAAAACCAATATATCATCTATGCAATAATATATAAAAAAAATTATAACAAATATGAGTCAAAACATTACAAAGGATAAATTTTAAGTCTAACTCATCTTCATCTGATGATTTATTCCTGAAACTGTTTTGTGAGGATTTTGATATGTTCCTAAGATATACAGCTTCTTACTTATTAAAAAAAAAGGGAAGAAGAAGAAAGATAGGCAGCATTTTTGACATCCATTACATATCTGAAGATGGAGAAATAAACCTTTTACATTCTATGGCAATTGGTTGCACAGTCACCAAAAACAAAATTCCACAAACAACAATAAAAATAAAAGATATATACCTGCTAGTTTTCCATCACTTCTGTAAACCTCCATCCCATGAAGGCCAGCCTCTTTCAGCCTCCTGATAATGGCAACAGGATTTTTCAGTGCCCATGGATGAGCTAGCACAGCCACACCCCCTGTATTAGTTATCAATTCTATAGCTTCCTCTGCAAGAGGCTCACTTCCCCTGAAACCATTTATATATATATATCATCAATTCTAAGTTAACAATATGCATCCAGAGCAACAAGAAAAGGTTTAACCATATGCTCAGAATATTACGTAGAATAAGCCGGTCCACCATCAAAAAGATACCGTGCAAAAGCTTGTTTCAGATTTTCCACAAAACCTGCTTCAACCATTGCACGGGCCACATGCAGTCTCCCTGGAGCAACTCCCATGCCTGCTATCTTGGCAACATGCTCCCACTTAAGAGGTAGCTTAAGCTTGTTCAGTTTTGACACCATGTTTTTTGCGCGGAGGACACGACCATCTCTTATATTAGCCAATAACTTCTCCAGCTCCTCAGACTTTGTTGGTCCACAGCTGCTATAATATGCAACGATGTGCACTGGTTCCTCTAATCCAGACTCTCCACTGTTAATTAATCTCCAGAGCATCAGAGATACACAAACAGGAATGGAAGAGGATACATCCTCACAACTAAAACTCTTCTTTCAACTTATTGCAATTTTGAATCACAAACGTGGTTTTACAAAACAGCTCTCTACTATAAAAGAAAATCAAAATTACACAGCTAAACCCTAAAGCAATTACTAAGAACAACAAGTACACGCACATTTGTATGTATTTATGTATGTATGCATGCATGCATATGCCTCCTAATACAGGAACTTTAGAAAAATTACCTAGGGGAGAATATTGTACTGATTTCAACACCTGGAATTATCTTGATGCCAAATCTTTGAGCAGCTTCTAGAGCCTCCGGGATGCCTGACATTGTGTCATGATCTGTCAGAGCAAGAACTTTTACCTGTTATGAGAACATTTATTAATTAAATTGCAATACATCTTTTTTTTTTGGATAAGAAATGTTTTATAAAAAGAGCGCAGAGGGGCGCAACCTAAGTACACAGGAAGTATACAAGAGAACGCCTAAGAGGGGCTAGAGAAGAGAGAAAGAAAATCAGAGAAGATAATTGCAGTAGGGGCCAGCCAAGCAACCGCCCACGTGAAAAGAGTATTAAAAAAGAAATGTATAAGATCTTCCAAGCTTCTTTCGAAGTCCTCGAAAAATCTCCCATTCCTCTTAGACCATAGGCACCACATGATACAAAGTGGAACCATTTTCCAAACCACAGCATTGCGCGGACGCCCCCCCGACCACCAACAATGCAAAAGGTCCACAACCCCCCGAGGCATAACCCAAGCTAAGCCAAAGCGACTAAAAAAGGTGTTCCATAAAAATTGGGCACTCTCACAATGAAGAAGCAAGTGATCAATAGATTCCTCTTCTTTTTTGCACATCCCACATCTATTGGCCAACACAATATTTCTCTTCCTCAAATTGTCCAAGGTAAGAATTTTGCCAAGAGCAGCCAACCACACAAAGAACGCCACCCTCGGAGGGGCTTTAGTACGCCAAATGCTCTTCCAAGGAAAAGGGAAACTGACAGATGAATTTAGAATAAAATAGAAGGATTTCACCTCAAACTTTCCCTTCCTATTCGAACCCACCAAATTTTGTCAGCCCCACTGCCCAAAATATAAGAGTACAAGAGGCTATAAAGAGATGCAAAATCATCCACTTCCCAATCATTCAAAGATCTCACAAAACTGATATTCCACTAACGAGAACCACTCATCGAATCAAAATTATCCGCGATGGAGGCCTCCTTGTTGCTGGCCAGACTATATAACCCTGGATATACCTCCAAAAGAGGCACACTGCCACACCACGCCTCCCCCCAAAAACTGATTTTGGACCCGTCACCTGGAATGAGTCTAATATGATTGGAAAAATGATGCCATTCCTTGTTAATAAACTTTTTTTTTTTTTTCTTTTATAAGTAATGTTGTATATATCAAAAAGCGCAATGCGCCTCTAAGTATACAGGAAAAGCGCGGAACGCCTTGACGCATACATAGGAAACCCAACCGCACACCCAAAAATAATACCCTGACAAAAACCCTAAACCTTAAGCCCTAACAATCAACAACAAATACCCGAGCAAAAAACACCCCGCAGCAAAACAAAACACCCAGCAGCACAACCCCCTAATGAACTTCAAGGGGAAAGGAATAATCGATTTTAGGCCCAACACCCCCCCGCCTACGCTGAAACTTCACCGGAGACATGGGGCAATCTAAATTCTTAAGCTCCCTCGTCCCCTTAGTCTTCCGCTCCCTGGTAGAGAGTAAATCCAACATCTTATTGTCATCCCCTCCCCAAGTCATCCCCACCACAGAAGCCACACCCAACACCCTGTGCACCTCTTCGGGATATCCCTCCACCCCTTCCCTCGGACTAGCAACCATAGTCTCAGCCAGTAGCTCCTCGTTTTTACTTAGTTGCTTGGCAACCTTCTCCTTCACCCTCCGAAAATACCCCAATTGAGACTTGGAGACAGCAGGCGTGGACGCAACAGTTTGGCTTAAACTCCTACCCAAAGCAGCCGCCCCCTCCGGGGTAGAAGCAGTCCCCTTCACCCCCGGCAAAGCGGAAAGGGCAGCACTCGTCGGAGCAGAAGGAGGAGTAGCTCTCGGACCAAAAAAACCGCGTCTGATCAGACTCTTCGCCGGAGAAGAATTCCGTGCCGACTTAGCCTGAGATGTAGCCTTGGCCAAAGACTCCGACCCCGGTACAACAACAGAAAAAACTAAGTTTTTTTACTTAGTTGCTAATAAACTTCCACAAGCCCCTTCCATGAGAACCCGCTCTAACTTTGGACAGCCACCCCACTCTCTCCGACCCATACTTTGCCTCCACCACTTTTCTCCACGAAGCTCCAGGTTCACTAGCATACCTCCACAACCACTTACCAAGTAAGGCGCGATTGAAGCATCTCAAGTTACGAATGCCTAGACCCCCTTCCCAAATAGGAGAGCAGACTTTCCGCCAATTCACAAGATGGAATTTGAATTCCTCACCCATACCTCCCCATAGAAAGTCACATTGGATCGACTCAATGCGCTTCACAACCGCTGCTGGAATAGGCAACAGAGACAGGAGATAAGTAGGGAGGTTGGATAAAGTACTTTTTATAAGAGCAATCCGACCTCCCTTAGAGAGATATGACCTCTTCCAGCTGGCAAGAGTTCTCACAGACTTTTCCACCACCCCGTTCCAGCACGCCTTGTCCTTGAACCGAGCCCCCAACGGCATACCCAAATAAGTAATAGGCAAAGAACCAATTTTGCAACCCAAAATCTCCGCCAAGACACCAATGTCACTCACCTCGCCAACCAGCACAAGAATCGACTTAGCCAAATTGACCTTGAGCCCGGAGACCAACTCAAAGCAGGTAAGCAAATTACTAATGGTTTGCACCTGCATCCGAGAAGCCCCCGTAAACATCAACGTGTCGTCTGCGAACAAAAGATGCGAAATGTGGACCTGCTCACTCCCCCTATCACCCACGACAAAACCTGAGAAAAGACCATGCTCAACTGAGGCCTTAACCATTCTACTAAAGGCTTCCATTACAATCACAAAGAGGAACGGGGAGAGGGGGTCACCTTGCCTTACCCCTCTCGAGCTGTTGAAAAAACCCGCCGGCGAACCATTGATCAAGACTGAGAACAAGGCCGTAGAGATACAGTAAGCAATCCAAGAACACCATTTCTGCCCAAACCCACATCTCCTAAGCATATATAACAAGAAATCCCAGCTGACATGATCATAAGCCTTTTCCATATCTAACTTGCAAAGCAACCACGGTTCTCCTGACTTAAGACAGAAGTCCAGGCTTTCACTAGCAATAAGCACCGAATCCAAGATTTGTCTGCCCTTGACAAAAGCATTCCGAGGAGTAGAAATAATCCTGCTCATCACCAACCTCAATCTATTTGCCAAGACCTTAGAGATAATCTTGTAGATCCCACTTAAAAGACTAATGGGACGTAAATCCTTGAGCTCCGCTGCCCTTCAAGCTCTTCTCAAACTTGCCACGAGCATGGAAGTCAAAGAAAACGGCCATGATGTCTTTTTTTAGCACCTCCCAACATGCTTGAAAAAAAGCCAAAGAAAAACCATCCAGGCCAGGGGCTTTATCCCCATCCATATCAAATATCACATCTTTCACTTCCTTTTCCAGAAAAGGGGCTTCAAGGGAGGCAGCTTCAACTTTGGATAAAGACTCAAACTCCAAATCATCCAACTTAGGCCTCCAAGACATGCTTTCAGCAAACATGGACTCAAAGTAATTAGCTGCGTGCTCTCTAATGGCCACCGGATCGGAGGACAAAACACCATCGATGTGGAGCGAATCAATGGTATTATACCTCTTATTAGAGTTAGCCATCAAGTGAAAAAATTTTATACACTTGTCACCCTCCTTAAGCCACTTGATTCTGGATTTCTGCCTCCAGCTGATTTTTTCTTGTTAAAGAGCTCTCTCCAAGTCCCTACAAAGCTGTCTTTTTCTCTCCCTCTCTTCCTCACTTAAGCCTCCCCCTTCTACAGTAATTTCTAGAGCCTTCAACTCATCCACCCTCTCCTTAATGAGCGCACCAACATTGCCAAAAACCGTTTTGTTCCAATTAATGATGTCCCCCTTAAGAGCCCTGAGCTTTTTGGCAAAAATAAAGCTAGGAGTGCCTTGAAAATTGTACGAATCCCGCCAGCCTCTTAACCCTTTCCACAAACCCCTCCTCTTTCAACCACGTGTTCTCAAACTTGAAAGATTTCCTTCCCCCCTTATTCCTTCCACAAGATAATACAATGGGAAAGTGATCCGAACACAGGCAAAGGAGTCTCTTTTGGAGAGCTTCTGGGTATCTCACTTCCCAATCCGGCGATATCAAGAACCGGTCAATTCTAGACCAAGACCGGGTGTTGGACCAAGTGCACAAACCCCCAGTGAGAGGAAGATCCATGAGGCCTTTCTCGAAAATGAAATCTGAGAACTCCCTCATCGCTGCACTGATGCGCCTCCCTCTGGACCTCTCACTAGGGAACCTAATGACATTAAAATCACCCCCAATACACCAAGGTAGATCCCACCAACTCATCAACCCCGCGAATTCATCCCATAAACGACATCTATCAAAGTCCCCTTTAGGGCCATACACCCCTGCAAAAGCCCACTCAAGATCATCCAATACATTCTTGAAGGAGCAAGCCGCCACGCATTCCCCCACTTCCATATCTAGCTTAGTAACCACCCTCTTGTCCCACATCAACAAAATACCCCCAGCAGCCCCAGCGGCAGCCACATAACACCAGTCTACATAGCCGCATCCTCACAAACTAAAGACATCCTTTCTAGAGATGAGCTCCAATTTTGTCTCCTGCAAACAAACTATATCCACCTTCCACTGACGCAGCAAATTCCTCACCATCAACCTCTTTTCCGGGCAATTAAGCCCTCTCACATTCCATGATAAAATGTTGCACTTCATAACACAATGCGGTTCCCCCTTCCCTTGCCTCTGCTGCGAGTCACACTTCCACCTCCTCCCTCGTAGTTAACCGTAGAAATGAGATTGACAAGTTCTCTCAAACCTTTTCTGCCCCCCTGACCTTCCCCCACATTTTTCTTAGCTACCTTATTCACCTTACCAGCCAGTATGTGTGCAAAGGCCACCCTGAGCTTCTCTATGTGACCATCGCAGAAAACACCTATAATTTGAGAGAAAGCCATGATGAGTTCCACTTCCTTGTCTGTCTCCTGAAAGCCATCCCCACCACCAACCTCCGTGGCTTGGCTCCAGTCCAATGGAATGGGCTCCCCATCCCCATAGAGCACCATTTCCAGCCCAAACAAATTATTTTGTATAGGTAGAGAAAGACTCCCATCCCCTTCTGTTCGCATATATCGGTATTCCGCAAGGGACGTTTTAGCGCCGGGAGTCAGCACCTCAACAACATGCCCACTGTTGTCAACATTATCCAGAACTAAATCCCCTGAGTGCCAAGGAACCAACCCACTAACCTGTGCATCCATACGAGTAGCCACCTCCGTAACTTCACCCCCCTTCAGACTCTGGGATGGTTCTGTGGACAGCTCTACCCCTCCCGACACACCCCTCCCGACACACACCTCTTTTAAATGCAATACATCTAATGCTCTATTCAAGAATCAAAATATGAGAATAGCAAAGCAAATGAACTTTTAAGATCAAGAATAACATACAAAGTTTTGAAAGTAGTTTGGACTTCAATTCCACCAGGGTCCCACACTATTAACCGATAGCATTGTGGAAATTAATATATGGAACTAAAGTTTCATTATTTTGTCTTTGTTCCAAGACTGTTAGTAGCTAAGAAATCAAATTCCATTCAAAAGAATTGAAAATAGTCATTTTAACGGTGTAAACAAGTACATCACGATGAAAAGATAAAAGAGATAACTTGCACTGGTGATGCAAAGCTCACATTGAGTTTGAATGTATTGGCTCTCCAACCAACTACACATAAAAAGAAGCACAAATCTATGATGATCTCTAACCAACATGATCTTGTACCATCACTTTTTGGTTCATTGTATTGATCTTTAATCCAATATACTAAGATGGTGTGCCTCATAAGCCATATAAACCTGAACTAGCTATACAACTCAACTTAGCTGTAATCCCAATTAAATCAGATCAGCTTTATGGATCCTTTTTCAACTAATTGGAAGCAGCCACAACTCTCCTTTTTCATCCTTATATCTTATCTACAACAGTACTCTTTGTTACCCTTTCTATTTATTATATCCAATCCCTACAGCTTTAGACCTCCCTCTACTTATTTTCACCCCTTGAACTTAAATAAGTGACGCATTAATTGCTCCTAATGCACATGTCCAACCATCTTAAGTGACCCTTCTCTATCTTTGCCAATAGGGACCACTCTATCATATTTTCCTCAATTGCACATTAACAGTGAAAACCTGAACTAATTCTATTCATGACTACAATTGAGCTTTTTAAAAGTTTAGTTTACACAAACATGCAATCACTCACGTTTGATAATATTATGAGAAAGAGGGTAGTAAGAGCCACAAGGTCAAGAGTCTTCTAAAATCTGGCCAATTTACTTTTTCAAAAGAGTTCTGTTTCCTGGACCAAAGCCCCTTATCCAGAGCTTATAGTTTAAGCTAGTCCTACTTCCATGTAATTAACCAACTGAACTTCTTGGAATCTTAAAGAGAGCACTTATGCCCTTTCTACCACATAACGTACTATGTCATACTTTTAACAGCACCTTGAAATGTTATCTGATTCTAAATGTGCTAACTAATTCTAGAGGTCCCTTCTTAGGCAATATTGGAGCCTGAAAATTGGCCAGCATAAAGATCCAATTGAACAATTTACATCCCTTAAAGTAGTGCTTCCCCAAAAATATTGAATTACTTCTTTTTGCTTCGTACTCAGTTAAATGATAAATTAACTAAAGTTAGAGCTATCACATCCTTTTTAATTAAACAGAGTTCCGTAGTCAGCTTGGAATGCCATTATAGTCCTCCTAAAGCTAATTTATTACTCAATTACATCAGCAAGCTTGCATTTGGATCACCAAATATTTATTCATTACACTGGATCCTCAACCTCTAATCTCTTATAAACCAAGAAAAAGAGTTGCTTGCTATGATCCTCCAGAACCCTAGCATGATATGACCAAAAAAGGTGCTCCCTTCGTTATAGAGGACTTATTTGTTCCTTTTATAACCACATACACCCATTTTCATTATTTCTTTTTTCAATACAAAGCCCAATAGAAAAGTGCATCAAAAATTTCCTGGTGGGTCCTGCTTACAATATGACAGGATAAATTCCATTTGAACAAAGTATATAATTATTTTATGAGGGGACAACACCACAAGTATGAGCTTCCCATTTTCTATGTATTGCCACTATATTCCTATTATTCTGTTCTCCCAATTCTCTAACCCTCATCTATCCCAGTACACCTTAACTATTGGAAACAGATGATTGGACTATTCATAAACAGATTGAAAAATATGAAAATATATGTAAACAATTACTGATGAGACCATATACCCAAAAAAACGAATTATCAGGAAATAGTGATCAAAGTGGAGCCAAAATAAGGTTTCCAAACTCAAACACCGTGCATAGAGCAGCAGTGATTTAAATCTATTATAGTTTCCATACCAACGAGAAAGCTTGTCTTTTGAAAATTATGAGTTTTCCTTGAATTAGATCAAATGTCTTGACATTCCCGAACACCACATTTCTCTTCCGAAAGAAACATAATAAATGATAAGTGTCAACGATTTGGAGATGAAATGGCAATAGGATCACTTCTCCAAGTATGGTCAAGTAATGAATATGAAGCCGGAAAACATTTTTTGGTTTTGAAAAAAGTGTAATATTATATGAAAGACATGACTTCAACGGAATGGGGAGTCCGTGGACATAGGGAAGATTCTTTGTTTTTTGAAAGTAGCTTTTTCGCTTGTCAGTGGCTCTAGGGAAAATTCTTACCATGGACAATCTTAGGAAGAGGCATGTCAATGCAGTCGATAGGTGCTGCTAGTGCAAACAGAATGGGGAGTCCATAGATCATCTACTTCTCCATTGTGAGGTTGCCCGTGCTCTATGGAATGCTATCTTCAATCGCTTTGGGATGTCCTGAGTTATGCCTAATAAGGTGATTGGCTTGTTTGCTTGTTGGTGGACAGGTGGTAGCTCTCAGAGTGTTGTCGTTTTGAAGATGGTGCCTTTTTGCCTTATGTGGTGCTTGTGGAGGAACGCAATGACAGAAACTTCGAGCACCAAGAAAGGATGTTGGAGGAGCTCAAGTCATTTTTTTAAATGTTGTATATATCAAAAAAAGCGCAAAGCGCCTCTATGTACACAAAAAAGTATACATAGGAAACCCAACCAAAGCCCAAACACAAAACACCCTAAGAAAACCCAAAAATAATCCAAGACTAAAACCTGCAAAAGCCCAAAAACAGCCCTAAAGACCCGAGGCCCCTACCTGCACCTCAGGGGGGAAGGAAAATACATTCTTAGACCCAAAAAACCCCCGCCGGCGCTGGCACTTCACCCGGGAAGACCTCTGGCCTCTAACCTCAAAATTAATGGAGCATTTCTTTTATTCTCTTTTTATTTGGACAACTGTGTTCTTAGATCATTTAGTAATTAGCTTGAATGATTTCCTCGTACTTTTTTCTTCTCCTACTTGGGAGTTCTCTTGTAACTTACATTTTAAATAACAATTTCCCTACATTTAATTCAATTTTGGACCACTGTGCCATTACATTACTCCTTGGTATTAAACACTAAAATGACTAGTACAAAATCAAACACCATCTCAATCTTTCACCACCATCAACATTTTAGTTTTAAAAGCCAGCAACACTGCTATCTCCATCATAATTTACGAAATCACTAGTTTCATCTTATTCACATCTCCCTGATACAGCTAGGCTCCCCTTCACTTTGTGTTGCATCTGCCACATTATTATTATTTTTTTAATGATTCCAACCAACACATCATGAAATTGGTTAAAAATTCCAAAATTTAATCAAGATTTTAGTTTTAAAAACCAGCAACACTGCAGTCTCCTTTTTCATCATTTACACAATCATTTGTTTCATCTTATTCACATCTCCACAATACAACTAGGCTCCCCTTCACTATGCGTTGCATCTGCCACTTCATTAAATTTTTTTTTTTTTTTTCATGATTCCAATCAACGTATCATGAAATTGGTGAAAAATTCCACAGCTATATAACAAATTCTAAATCTAAGCAGTTATGCATACATCACTTATCTCCTTAATATTTTATAAAATTCAAAGAACTATTCCAAGAAATAACATAGAATCTTAAGTCAAATCTCAAATAGAAACATATTTTGATCCATGTCTTACATCAAATATTCCCAATATTTGCCAAATCTATCAGGGATACACAAACACTGCTAAAATTCACCCAAATGATTTAAAATCAGTAAAATCACATCATACCTTCATCAATTGAAAAACATATTGTGGATTCTATAATTTGCCATTTTTATATAACTGAAAACCTGATATACGATAAGTAAGAATAACAGTTTCATCCAATACCTCAAACCACAAATACTGTCTCTATTTCTCACCATGAAAAGAAATCAATAAAAAGAAGTATGTATGAACAATTTCCCAGAATGGACATATATTCTTACATCTTTGATGATGGTTGAGGAATGAACAATTCTGATAAGAATGGATTTGCAACTCTATGTTCCGTATTTATTAGAGCATCATATTGCCCAGACAGCAGCTATACTGTGCAGGGGAGTTTCCAAAAAACCATCTTCTATACTTATTTACCTAATACAAAATGCAGCCTAAATGAGAATATTTTACTGAAACTAATTAATTATCTACAAAATTATAAAACTCAAAACAGAGTAAATCTACTCCCTAAAAAGCAAAACCGGTTGCCGGAATGTCATTCAGAAACAAATAAAATAGTAAAAAAGTAAAACCCATTTCTTATATTCATTTAAAATTTAAAATAACATGAACCATATCAACGAAACTGACCCCATTTTCATGAGCTCTCTCAACCAGCTTCGTAGGCGACAAGAATCCATCACTGAATTTCGAGTGCGAATGCAGTTCGAAAACCAGCTTCTCCCCACCTTTGCCAAGACTCTTCTGGACCCCAAAGTCATCCACAACAAAGGACGCAGAAGAAGAAGGCAACGAAGAAGGCTGATCCAAGAACACCCATTCACTGACAGACTTGAAAGCCAGCGTCTGCTCTGCGGTCATCTTCCTCTTGCTCCCACCACGCTTCTTCTTTTTCTTTTTGTCTTTGGCTTTCTTAGAGACATGGGTACTGCAGTTGGAATTGGTGACGGTCGGAAGCACGTGAACGTCTCCCACCATTGCTTTGAGATCTCTTGGCCCACAAACACAAGGGTGATTTTAGGGGTTCTGGGTTCCCGCTGCAGTCTAATGTCCCTATCGGCTATCGGCTATGGAATAGATAATCATAAATGGACCGTCTTTTTTTAAAGGAAAATCTTTCATATCACGGGTGTCTTCACGCTTTGCTCTTGGTCTACTCGCGTAGTCGCGTGTGCTTTCTAAAAAGCACAAGAATAAATTAATTAATTAAAAAATAAGGAAAAATTATAGTTTACTATTCCAAAATTGACAGCGTTTTTTAATTCGAATATTAAAGTTTTAATTTTTGCAATTTGACCAATTATATCAAAAATTTTCATATTGCCCATAACTTTTATTTTTTTATTTTTTATAAAAAATAATTAAAAACTAAATAAAAATCGGGTTGGCCATAGCCACCCCTTTGGCCATCTGGACATTTTTGCACCCCCAAATTTATTATTTTTTAATAAAAAAGTAAAAATAAAAAAATAAAAAGCAGGGGCAATATGAGAATTTTGGAATAATATTGGTCGAATTGAAAAAAATTGAAACTTTGTGGGGTGGATTGTAAAAATTAAAACTTTGATATTCGAATTGAAAAATGTTGTCAACTTTAAAGGGGTAAACTGTAATTTTCAAAAAAAATAAAAATGTAAAATCAACCAACGCTGTCTACTTAATTTACAATTAGCTCCTTATGATATTAAAATTAAACTCAAAAGTCCCTTATGTATGCTAAAAAATAATATGTTCATTACAGTCAAATTTTGTCTACAGATTTAACACATTTTGATAGTGTGATATGTTAGAACCAATAAAATTGTGACATATGTATTATTTAAGTTAGTGTCATACTAACGAAATCTTTTAAGTTAATAACGAAAATGCAACTGTATGGAGTAAATGCACATTTGATTAGGGAAATGCTATGCACTACATAATTAGGGTACAATGACCATCTCCGACATATGTTCTAAATGACCATTTATAATTAAATATAGTTATTATAGGCTATTTTTCTTGTATATAAACACTTTAAAATTTGCTAAAATTCAGTGTTGCACATTGTAAACTTTTTTATTTTTTTTCTCTCATTTCTTTATCCCTCTTTCTCTCTCTTCCTCAAAAGTAAGGATAAAAAAACAGTAAAAATAATATTTAAAGAAAATAGAGAGTTGAATAAATGTTTATCTTGGAGATTGTAATTAAAATAGCCTAAAAAAGCCATGTTTAAAAAAAAAAAAAAATACACAATAAACCAAGTTGTTATTATTAACAATCTTACTATAAAAATAGGTTATTTGAACACTATCAACAATCCTTGAAAAGTATTGTCTTAAGTGAATGTTGCTAAGGATCTCTGATTATTTTGTAAAGATAATTGTCGCCTAAGGAATTGTTCTTCCTTATTATGAGATGGTAGACATGGTCAGGGACGGTGGAATCCCATCCTCCCACCCCAAAAAAAATTACAAGGAAAAAAAATTTATAAGGTTCAAAAAGAAAAAATTGCCTATTGGCTCTACCCACTAAATTGTTTGCCCTTAGTCCCTACTTATAGTAATACCTGCTTCCTCGACATAAGTTTTTAAAATTTAGCTCAAACTAGAGATCCTATGTACTAGCATCAGTTTTTCAACTATTTTCCTTATATTTAGGAAATAAAACTACTTTTTAATTATTTATAAAAAAACCACTTCAATGTAGATTTTCTTATTTTTTCCTATATCAATTAAATATTTTTTTTTACTCTTATCTTTAGGGAAAAGTATTGTTTACCCCCTAAAGTTGGCAGCGATTTTCAATTTGGTCACCAAAGTTTCAATTTTCTCAATCGATCCCCCCAAAGTTTTAATTTCTTTCAATTCAGGCACTTTTTCCCAAAATGCCCTCAACAGTGATTTTTATTTTCCAAAATGCCCTCAACAGTGATTCTGAAGAACAATGAACAGTGAATCCGGTGAAATCTGAAAAACTGGCCGGAATCCTGTGAATTCGCTGGAATCCTGCAAACCCTCTTCTCCAACAGCATGCTCCTGGCCCCTAAACTCATCTTCAACGAGTTTAGGATCAAAAATTAAAAAAAAAAAAAATTGTTTTTTCAGGTTTTGTCAGAATCCAGCTAGATTTCGTCGAAATCACTGTTCATTGTTCGCCGGAATCACTGTTGATGGCATTTTGGGGGAAAAAAAAATCAAAAGTGCCTGAATTGAAAGAAATTGAAACTTTGAGGGGGTCAATTGAGAAAATTGAAACTTTGATGGCCAAATTGAAAATCGCTACAAATTTCAGGGGGGGCAAATAGTACTTTTCCCCTTATCTTTATCATTTTTTTCCTCTTTCTTCATTTTATCATTACACTGTTTCCATGGAGATGCGTGAAGGAGAGAGGAGAGGGAATAACTTGTTTATAATTTAATAAAGCATCGGGTAACTACTGTGTTTCCCATTGCATTGGGAAACACTGTAGCTACCCCTTGGTGTAGGTTAAATATTGGGATTCTCATGTGAATGTGTTATTATGCTTCTTCTTTTTTCATTATTTTTCTTTAATATATAGAAGAAAATGGGTTATAGGGTATCTAATGCTAGTGCTCTAAGTGACTCGAGAATAAATTATATATTCTAGGTTGAAAAAAATTCCTCCAACCCAATTTGAAGAAAAACTTTGTTCATTTAGTTATTTATTTTGAGCATTCGAGCTTGCCTTCTTGAAGATTATATATCTTATTCAATTCTATTATGATATGCTAATGGGCCTACTAGCAATATAAGAGGTAGCTCAATCGGCTGTAAACCACACCTTATAAAGTGAAGGTCACAAGTTCGAATCCCCTTCCCCCTACCCTTGCGTAGACATGTCAAAAAATAAATAAATAAAATAAAACAGTTTTTGTTTTTCTTTATCACAAAGTTCGAAATTATGACTTTTTTCGTTATAATACCATGCCAAATTGCTGCTTATTTTAAACACTTATCTCAATAAAACAAAAAAAGAAAAAAAAAATTAATCATTTAATTAATATTAGAACCAAAACAATCTAGAAGAGGGGTTTAAAGAAAGAGATTGGAAAGTTTCCTCTTGATATGTAGTCCATATATCTACATAAAAAAAAAATAAAAAAATAAAAAACCTTGCCATCTAAGTAAATAATTGGGAAATTAAACTTCATTTAACAACTTGAAATTTATCACTTTTGCCATCTCTCCTCCCTCCAAAGTTTAAAAATTATCAATTTAATGTATCGAATTTTAAAAAATTTGCAAATCTTACCCTTCCTGTAAGGGTTTGAGGGTAAATTAGACAGTTAAAGAGGGAAATGACCATTATACCCCTGTGAACTTTATGAAATTAGAAAATCACTCTTAAATTACATTTAAAAAAAAAAAAAAAAAAAAGAGAACTGGGAAAATATAGGGACATTTTGGAAATTTCTTACTCATCCGTTAGGATTTAACCAAAAATCCTAACGGAGGGGTGCGATTTCAAATTGTGTAAAATTCGATACACTAAATTGAGAGTTTTTAATCTTTTTTCTAAGGGGAAATGAGATTATAAAAGTGATGAAAGTTCAAGATAATTTAGTGATGTTTCTCCTAAATAATATAAAAGACTCAATTAAGGAACTTGAAGACCATTTCCCAAAACACTAACAGGGGAGTCCCATGCACTCCATTCTCTCAATATAATTACACCAATCTCACATTCTTGCTTTCATTAATTACAAAATGGAAAGAGGCTCCCGATGAAAATTTGATAAAATACAAGAATAATATTATTTAATAGACTACTATACGATCATCATATCACTTGAATATATAACAATGAAAACCAGCTATTTATATATAATATCTCGGTCATATTATCGTCTACTAAATTAAGTTACTCAAAATACAACACCAAAAAAGAAAACAGCAGGAGAAAACATGTTCTTTATTTTTATTTTTTTCTTTTTTCTTTCTCAATTACGTTTCATTAATCCAATCAAGATGGCAGCTACAATCTCACCATTCTGATCTTTATTCCTGTTGAATTCCCCTCTCACAAGGTTCTCAACAGAACTCCCTGTTTTTGCTGCAAAAGCCTCATCAATATCTTTGACATCGATCTCCGACCGAGTAATCACTGACCGGATCAAAATCTCTCGAACATCATCGGCGCTCTTCATCCCCATCATCAGTTGCTTTGCGAAGAACTTTCCGGGGTTCTGTATGCATCGGATTACGATCCCAACTTCTTTTCCGAATTGCCCGCATTTGCTTTGCTTCATGAACTTGGAGAATTCCTGGCCGTAAAGCTGTTTGTAGGAGACGAGAATGGCTTTAATCTGCCCGGAATTGCGTTGACTTAGAACTGATATGATGGTCTTCTGGTCAACGGTCCTCCCGCTTTCTACAGCTTCGTACAGAGTCTTGGCATCGCACATGGCCATGCTCATGTCCACTTTCCCACCATAGCTGCGACAAGACTTCAAAACTGCCAGAAGAATCTAACAGAATACCAGAAAGTTCATAACATCATCATGTACTAGGAACAAGTTTTTTTTTTTTAATTTTTAATTTTTTTTTTTAAATTTTTGGAGCAGATCAATTCAAAGATGTAAGTTGAAGTTGTTGTTAGATTTATTTAAAATAAATAAATAAAATGAGAAACTTTACTTAACCTAAAATCTCTTAATTTAGTGTATTGAATTTTTAAAAATTTGCGATCTCACCTTTTCGGTTAGGTTTGAACTTAAATTAGACGGCGGAAGGGTAAAATGACATTTATACCCTTTGTAAACTTTATGTAATTACCAAATTAACCCTAAACTATAATTATTTTATTTTATTTTTTTATAAAAAAATTGAAAATACATGGGTATGTCTCACCCCTTTGTTAGGATCTAACAAAAATCTTAATTGAGGGGTGAGATTGTGAATTTTTTAAAATTTGATACATTAAATTGAGAGTTTTTATACTTTGGGAGGGATATTGCAAAAATAATAAAATTACAATGGGTTAAGTGAAATTTTTCCTAAATAAAATTATGTATTTTGGGTCTTTCAAATAATCATGAAATATCTAAAATGTTTTATTAGCATTTCTTTCAAGTCAATCCAAAATTTGAAAAAAAGTAATAAAAAAAAATTCAAAAATAAAAATAAAAATTCAAAACTTTTTTGAAGTGTAGGATGAAAAGTACTTTTGTCCCTGGTTAAAGAAATCAACTTTCAAATGCAAACTTGAAGAAAACCTAGCCATCGGAAGGGATTAATTTGTTATTTAAGGTATTAATTTGCTATTTAAGGTGTCCACTAAGTTGTATCTGGTGGTTACAATTTGCAACCATTGGATCAAATGATTTTGGACCATTAAATGTGTCGAAAATCAATATAAATTATTGGGGTTTGCTAGGGGTTCTCCCCATAGTGTTCTCCTGGCGTTCTCCTAGTCTTACGTAGAACATGATTTAAGAAAAAATAAAATTGTAATACCCTTTTTTTGCTAACAGATTAATTTTTATTAGTTAATATTTAAGTTCTAATGCTTTAAAACTTGTTTTTTGATTCAAAACTAAAACCTAAAGGTGAAAGGTTAATCCTTTAGGGATGGTATCACCCAAAATGAATTTGATCATCCTAAATTTGATGCTAATGCCTCAATTTTGGTGCTAATGCCTCACAAATTTGGTGCTAATGCTTCAAATTTGATGCTAATACCTAAAAAAACGGTGGTAAAGGCTACTACAATTTTATTTTTTCTTAAATCATATTTTACGTGTGGCTAGGAGAATACCATGAGAACGAACCCTTAGCATTTTCCTAAATTATTTGACTCTTTTGTCATGTAAAGATACACAATTTCATTGTTTCTTTCGATACTCCTACGTGTCCCTTTTGTAGCATTATTCTAGAGTAACATTTGAACTTTATTGTATTGTACGTAATATCTATTTTGTCAAATCTCTTACGGCTTACGAATGTGACAAAATAAATTTTAAAGATATCGTCATTACAATCAAGCCCTAAAGGCCAAATTTTATTTTGCCTTCCTATTTTCCCTATTAATTCCATAGTAGTCTTTCCAAGTGTACGTAGTTACCTCTTTGAATCCACCATTAATTTTGGCAGTGACATCTTGTTCAAGATCGGAGTTGAATCTTGAGCGGTACGCCTGCTTAATACGCTGCAGCTCCTCAGAAGGTCGGCTGCAGGCAATCTCAACCAAAGTGTTAACATTCAAACTCCCTCCGAACAGCGAATTCCTCATTATCTCAGCATCACGCTCTTGCGGTTCTGCCATTCGAAGATAAGCTGCTCTCTGCGCGTATATATTTTCAAGGTTTTTACTTTATCATCTTTTATCATTTTTATAATCATACTCTTAAACTTTAAAATTTTTTAATTTAGAGTTACAATCTTTCAGAAGTTTGCAATGTCCACCAATCAAACGGTTGATGAGTAAAATCCCGAAAATACATTCAAGATGTTTATAAAATTATAAAAATACCTTGAATTTGAACGGGGGTATTTTGAAAATTTCATTTCGGAAGAGTTAATATTGCAAACTTTTGAAAAATAGTAACTTTAAATTGACATTTCGTAAAGTTTAAGGGTGTGATTGCAAAAGTGAGATGAAATATAATTTGGAGCAACCATACTCACAGCAAAAGGATTATTCCTCTGAGTAGTTGAGATGAGATGAAGAATATTCTGGCCAAAGAGAGCAGTGTAAGTTTGGCGAATGAACTTAAACTCGTTGGAATTTCTGTATACGAAGATCTCCACAAGCTTCTGGTTGTTGATTGCACCAACATTGCCTACAGTATTTCATTGGCATTAAAAAAAATAATAATAAAAAAAGTTGACAATTGAATGGTTGAAAAAGATGGCGTCTGATAATGTGCTGCATGTTAGGATTAGGATTAAGTGGATTTGAGAAATAATCCCCACCCCTAAGATTGCATGCTTATTTCCATCCCGACAGAAATTTCTTACAAATTGGATTGTAAAAAAGTTTCTCCAACCCAGTTTCTAAAACTGTTCTGTATATATCCTTTAGCGTCTGAGAAGTATATGTTTTTTTAATAGTATTAATACAAAAATGACAAAATTTTCTTACGATCTGGGTTTTAAGGAAAATCCTCCAACCCGAATTTCAAGTATTGATCCAATTGTAAATTTCACTGTCACCAAAGGCAGGTTTGTGGGGGGACAAGGGATGGCCCTGGCCTACCCACAAATCCTCCAAAAAAAAAAATAATTTAGGAATTAAAAAAAATAAATTATTTAAAGGCATTTGGCTCTGCCCAAAAAATAAAAATACCCATTTGGTCCCTCCCCATCCAACTTTTTGAATCCGTCCTTGACTGTCACGTAAACTTAGTTGCATGTCAGTCATACAAGAGTCTACTAAATAGTATTAGTTAAAAAAAATAATAATAAAAAAAAAAAACGCTTTTCACATGCTAAAATGACACAAAAGCTTAGGCTTAAAGGACTTGGTAAATTTAATCATTCAATCGATATACTTTTAACACACCCAACACCTTTAGATATTGCATTGGAAGAATTTATATGACCCAATTTGTAATGAATTTATATGTCGTCAGTTGAAAAGAGTTTTCTTATTAAAAAGAAAAAATAAAAAAGAAAAAGAAAAGAGTTTTCTTTGCTTCCAAACTGACAGATGAAATATAATTAAAAGAGCGAAAAAAAAATGAAAAGGTACCAGAGAAATAAGAATGAAGATATTGGCAATCCAGTTCATATTGCGTAGAGCTTTGAAAAGAAGTGGTAGCCATCTCCAAAAATTGTGATGATAAAGAAGCCTGATAGATGTTTTTATAAGGTGGTAGAGCAAGGAATATTTTGCTTCTGTTTCACTTTTCTCTCACAAATGACTTTGAGCAGCGCAGGAGAACGCGCCCACCTCCAAAGTGGGAAGAATATTTTAACAATGAAACATATGCTCGTTATCCTCACTTCCAACTTCCCCCGGCCCGCTGACTTTTTTCTTGGGGAAAAATGTAAAATCAATCATTGTGATTTGCTTGATTTATAATTAGTTCTTGTTAGTATGAAAATAAATTGAGACGTTCGTGAGATATGCCAAAAAAATAATTTGCTTTCTACCATAAAATTATGGGGAAAATGCAAAATCCGTCAGTGGTTTGTCTAATTTACAATTAGCTCAAGATGATATCAAAGGTTCTTGAGGTATGACAAAAAAAAAAAATTAAAAAAAAAATAGTCCCTACAATCAAATTCTATTCACGAATTGTTAGAGCCAATAAAATGTTAACACGTGTTATATTTAAGTAAGTGTCACACTAATAGAATTTATTAAATTAGTGAATGAAATTTGACTGTTGAGAGAATTATTTTTTTGGCACACCTTAAGGACGTCTAAATTTAGTTTGATTCCACAGGGAACTAATTGTAAATCAAGTAAATAACATAGACTAATTTTACATTTTTCCCTAAAATTATGTTTGCTAAAATTGTGATACATACGTGTCATATTTTCAAAATCGATCTATTAAGTCGGCGAACGAAATTTGACAGTTCTTTTAGCATATCTCAAAAATCTTTGAATTCATTTTAATACTATAAAAAGCTATTTGCAAATCAGATAAACCATACAGACTGATTTTGCATTTTTCCTTTTTCTTATTGCTAAATTTAATAGAGCAAGCAAAGTAGAACAGTAGCTCTTTCTTCTCTTTCTATTGCTCATATCATAGCTGTTAATGATGTCTACCTCATGGGAGAATCCATATTCATTTCCCACCTCGTTTTAGTGAAATGGCTTTGGAAAGGTACTTTGTGTTTTTAAGTGCTCATTTCTCACCACCCATTGCGGCTCATCTCAACGACTTCATGTCATAAATCAACGGTCCATATGTTTGTCTTAGTTGACTTTTGTGATACACAATTTCTCTAAAAGCCATTATTTTCAATTTATGGGATCCTCACTTATTTAGGGTAATTCAAAAGTAGGCAATAAAGTTGAACCAAGACTTTAATATATATATATATAGGCATATCCATTTGCTAGTTAAGGCGGCCGAAGAAGTTTGTTAACTTAAAAGAGACAAGTACCATCTTCATTATCTTCATTTTACTTGAAATGGATATCGTAAATTTTATGATCAAAATTTAAAGTTGTTTTTGTCTTTTAAATTTTTTAGGAGAAATTTTAGAAGATCCACATAAACTTCTACTCGTTTTGACACTACTTTCAAAGTTTAAAATTCTTAATTAAGGGTATTAAACTTTCAACTTTCAACTTTCAATTACCCTCTTCCGTTAGGATTTTTCGTTAATTTTTGTCAAAATTTCTAAAATACCCATATTGCAATTTTGTTTTAATAAAAAAAACGCATGAATCATTACAATTTTTTATTTTACCTTTTCTAATAAAAAAAATGTTATTTTACGAATTCTAGCAAAGATTTAATGGGAAAGTCTAACGGAATGGGTAATTGAAAGAAATTGAACGTTCGATACCCTTAATTGAGAGTTTTTGAATTTCATGAATACTTTCAAAATGCGTGGAAGTTCAATGAGTTTTGCAATGTTTTTCCAATTTTTAAAAAACATGCTAATATTGAAATTACGTCCACCATTAGATATGTTAACTCTAAATTCTAACAAACAAAACTAAATGACTGACAATAAAAATTATGTTTTGTTGATTTCAGAACTAAATGTTTGTTAATGAACATACAAGAAGGTATTACGGTGAGAAGAAGCACAATTCTTTTATGAAACCTTAGAGAATGAACCCACTACGAGCAATGTAATTTCGGTTTTGCCATTAGGAAAGAGGTATTTGAGTTATTTTACACCATTGGGCGTCAAATATGTAATTCATACAAAAAGTAGGACCACTACGAGAATTAAAAGAGTTTAATGTTCTCAAATCAAAGGTTGTTAGTGGAAGGCCTTGAAGATGGGGGCACTTTACACACACTAAGGAGCACTACAAAACTGTCCATTGATAACTTTGACCAAATTATTAGCACTCAAATTATTGATTTTTTTTTTTAAAAAAATCATTAGCACTTACATTTATGTTATTTCAGAGTAAAATAACTTCTTTTTTTTTTTTTTTAAATGAATTCAGCAAAAACATTTTTTTTTTAATGAAAAAAAAATTGATTATTTTTTGTTGTTTGTTTACAACCTTGAAAGTAATTTGATAACATTGTTTAGTATTTGGCTCATATAGCAAATTACCAAATATTTTTTACATTTTCATATAATGTGAGGAATTGCGTTGAATAAAGATGACAAAGAAGAGCTCCAAAGAAAGAGGGTGAGAATATAAGGCATTCGGGGGATAAGATTGAGATCAAAAGCAATTGCTTGTCAATATTGCTTACAATTTGGGCAGACAATTGTAAAAAAGTGCTCACCTATTTGAGTAAGTAATTAAGCAGCCAAAGACTTGTTTGGGCAAATAGGCCCATAAGAAGCTCTTTCATAATTGCCAGCTCAAGAGTGCAAAAGAGCAGCGGAAAATGGTTTATGAAGAATCGTAAGCCATTTTAAGCCTCATAAAAGTTATTTCCTTGGTCAAGTAAAAACATTTTGATGTTGATCAATATTTTACATTACGGAAAACACAAAAATAAGAAAAACCCTTTTACAAAAAATTATTTCATGTCGAAACAAACCCTTAATTACTTAAGTTTAAATCATATTATGAGACGTCTCAAACTAACCCATGGCCAAAAAAATTGCTGAAGGGTATGATAACTACGCTGATTTTTCAACAGAAATTCTGCACCAAACTCTTTTTTCATTAAAAATTAAATAAAATTTACTTCCACGAAGATCAAGATTCAAGAAGCAGCTACAAAGTATAATTATCAGACACTAGAAAATATATCCACTACATTTACCAAACATAAAAAGATTAAACTACCATTGTGCTCAAATTCAACTGGCACTCTCCTTCCCATAAGAATGCAGTGGAAGTAAGGGTAAAAGTTTAGAACCACTAATTGCTTTTATAACTGTTAACCGCTTTAACCGCTAACCGTTTTTAAAAGCGGTTAGTAAAAACCGTTAACCACTAACTGCTTTTTTAATATATATATATATATATATATATAGAAGTGATCCACAATAATGAATTTTTTTCTTTTTTGAAGGTTGCTCTGTAATGATGTTAGTTAAAATGAATTTTTTATGAAAATGTTGAATGTGAGTTTATGAAGTTTTTTGTGTTTTATTTGTTCGTTGTGTACAACAATATAAGTGAAGTGATGATTTTGCTGTAATTTTATTTGTATTATATGTTGTGTAAAAGGTGACCAAGAAAGTAGTTTGGTATATAGTAATTTTTAATGCTAAAATAACCATGCAAGGAAAAAAAAAAATGTTTAAAGTGAGCAAAAAAAATAAAAGTGAGCACAAAACTGGAACAAAACCGGCAAAAAAAAAAGCCCAAAAAAAGCGGTTAGTAGTTAACCACTAACCGGACAGTTAACTGCCTAGACAGTTAACCGCCTAGCGGTTTGCGGAGACGGTTGCGGTTAACGGTTTTAGCCATTAGCCACTAACCGCTAATCGCATCCGCCTTTTCACCCCAAAGTGGAAGTTGCAACCGTGGGTAAAAAAACAAAAATCACTCTGAATGCATGCGTTATTTACCAATAATAACAAAAAAAGTGACACTGCTTTCATTTTTCACACAACAGTCATCATTGTCGAAACTAACGTACCCATACATGGTATCTGCCGTAGGGCTGAGCATCGTCGACGGCCGGGAATCCCTATTATTACCTCTGCTCTCTCCTTTTTGCGCAAGGGAATGTGAAAGAGAGGTTCTCTGCCCGAACAGAGAGCCTACCCGAGCAAGAAGCCTACTCTGGGAAAGAGCCTCCCTCTCACAACCTCTGTTATTACCCTTACCCCTTCCCCTTGGGCCAGGAAATGGTAGAGAATCTGAATCCGAGTATCAACCCCGCAAGTTGGTTGTGACCATTTATGACTCTAAACCGACGACTGGTGTTGATTGTCGAAAATCACTCCCAAAATGATTGGTCAATGAGTTTCATCCCCTTTCCAAATGAAGAAGAGTTAAATTACAGAATCTTTTGGGGTGCCCTCTTTTGCTTTCTTGTACCGAGCAAGGTGCTTATGATACTCTTCCAACTCTTTTTCCAACTTCTCAATGAACTGACTAGTATGCTCAAGTGACTGCTCATACCTATACTTTTCCAAGGCCTGCAATTTTTGAAATGGGAAAGAAACTATTATGATTGAGCTTTATTTTTAACGGCGCATAATTAATGCATCACTATCTACACAATTTAGTCCACCTTCTTAATGACATAAATAATAAGACAATGTACTTGATTTCAAAATAATAATAATAATAAGACAATGTAGAACACTTCTTTTAGAAAGAAAAAGAATAAGGAATACTATGCAAAGTACTTCAAATTACTTTTTTACTTATTATAAACTAACAACGGCTAAACATATATCCATAAAGTTGGGATAAAAGCAGATGAGATTGATGGTATATGGTTAAATGGAACGAAAAAAGAAAATGCAGACCTAGAAATTGTAATGATAAGTCTACAATAACCGAATACAATAATACGCATACATTAGAGCAGATAAATTTGAAAGAGAGGGCAATGACGGGCAGAGAGAGGTAACACACTCCATCCGAGGAGGGGAAAAGGGGAAGACAGAGAGGGGGATTGTCAAAGAAGATTAATTTCCAAATCCCATCATCTTATCAAGCCTAGCGAAAGTTCAAAATCAAACACACCAAGTATTATATTTAATGCACCTTATAGCAATCCAATAATCAATAATGCTGCCACAATCAACAAGAAAAATTATAACATTTTGATGCCCACAAAGAGACGTAATGCAAGGTTCCAAATAAAGAGAGAAAAGAAAATAAAAGACAAAAGGTACCCTTACCTTCAAGCAACAACTTTGGTCCCAACAACCATTGAAAAGGTTAAAAGAATCACAAGGAAAAAAAGAAAAGAAAACACACACAAAGGAAGGAATGGTTACTAGGGAAAAAGAAGCTCAATTTGGGAGTTCAGGACAGCCTAAATCATAGGAATGAGAAAAAACCAATCACAAATTGATTACACAACTCATTTGATTATCAATTCTACAATGGCCACGAAGCATAATCTTCCAATTATATTCTTTCTATTTAAAATTTATTAGCACTTAGATAATTTGAAGTTGTTATTGCTTCTTGAACTATTGTCCTTTCTAGTTGATTTATGAGAAAAGATGAGGGATCATAAGGTATTAATCTAATGAAACTGGAAGAACCAACCATTGCCTTCTTTCATCTCTCATATACCAAGCCCCCTTTCCCAGATTCAAAAACTAATGACTAGAGAATTTTCCTGACTTATTCAATGCCAAGTAATGAAATAGCAATTTTCTACTTCTTATCACCAACAATCATGCACCAAAAAGTTTTTGTTGCTTCCATACTGTGAGGAATATAACAACCACTAAAAAGCAATTGAATTCACAAATAAAAGCAAAAACAATCACAAATCACACTAGAATATTGGATCTTTAGAAACAAGTGTTTTACCCCAAAAATAAATAAGAAAAACTAGTGCATAGCTTGCATATTCAAAAACATCCATAGAGCAAAAGTTGGTGACCTTACACCTGCCAAAGAGCACCATGCTACTTACAGACATTGCTTCAGTGAAATCTCACTTTAATTAGCAAAGCCAAAGTTTTTGAACCCCCTCCCCTTCCTACTTTTTTATGATTTTATTGACCAATTTAATAAGCCAGGAGAGAAGATAAAATGGACTATGGGTTATTCCTTGCCAAGGGCAAACTAGTAATATGGCCATTACCCCCAGCCACAAACACCCACCTGAGAGCTTGTCTTTAATATGATAACATGCAGTTCCAACTTATATCAACAATTTGAAACCTAGAAAAAAAAAACAATTTGAAACCTAGATTGATCAAAACTCACACATATACTTAAGACCAATTGAGCAAATGCTAATCAATTAGTGCACATATAAGCAGACATAGCTGGGCAATCCCATACCTTCAACTTTGCAGGCACTTAAAGAGCAAAATTGTTAATATACTGATCCAAGACGATGTGTTATTGGGACAAGTAAAAACAAAGGTTATTATGACTTTGACTGTCAAAAAAGATGAGAAAATTATATTCTAGACTGCATACTTTGTTCCTTTGATCCATTGAATCAGAAAATGGTTATTAAAGGAAATGCTGAAATTACCTTGCCTTTAGACAGTGTATCTGGAGGTGACATTACTTTTGGCTGCACGTAATTCTTTCCCCGGTAGAAAATTATAGTATTGTGAGCTTTTATCTCAATCACAATGCCTTTGCTCAGTCTAGCAAGCTCTTCAGCATATTCGTGAACCTGCCCAGGTTTGCATGGCTTGCAACTTACCTTTACAGTCTCATGTTTCTTCCAATGGAGATGCATATTGAGGACAACCCCTCCAAATACACCTCGTCTCCCAACTGGGACATAGTTCTTCTTTTTCTCACCAGTACGCTTAAGGTAGTGCCTTTCTTCCTCAGTTAGGATTTCGGGATCATATGTTTCAGCAGGTGCTTTGGGAACCTCAAATTTCCTCAATTTCTCAATCAACCATTCTTCCTTCCGTTTGGCCTGAAGAGACTTCACAAGTTATACATAGCTTGGAAACTGGCTATATATTGAGCACTAGGAGAAAAGCATTTATCGAGATATTCCGGACTATTATAAACAAACGAAAGATAATTTGAAATTGAAATTAATCAGTTAAGGTCAACGAGGAGATTCTTTACGACTGCAGAGCACTGCTAAAAATGTTTTACCCATTTTAAATTAAAAATTCTATGGAACACATCTACTCTTCGAACAACCAACTGCATCTTTCATGCAATTGATGTTGGTCATGACAGGTCAATCGTGAAGATCAGAGAACATGGTTCAATAGTAAGTTTTGAAATGCTCAAAGAACAGGGAGACCAAAAACATAAAGCTTGATGAATGGACAAGACTAATAAAAAGCCATCTTTGATGCATTATATCTGTATCAGATCAATTTCCAGTAAAAAGTCACTGCATCATGTTCAAGAAATTTACAAATGGAATTTTTTTTTTTTTTTGAAATATCTATAATAAAAGAAGCACTAATTTAAACACTGCTAACAACATTCAACCAACTTAGACAATATAAAGGAGTAGATACTCCTAAAGAAAGCAAAAATCTTAAACCATTGATATTAAAAAGCTTTTAATGATATTTCAATTACTTATTAAAGTAAATAAATAAATTGGGCAGTGTTCAACCTTTCCAAGTTTATATCTAATCCTAACTTCTGGATTTGGAGAAGTCATCTTCTTTTTGGCCTTCAAGCGATAGAATCTGAGTTCATTCACTTTGGCCTTTTTAGACATTTTGACTCGTTTGGTCTTCTTCTTTCCTTTGCTACGGCAACCATCAATATCACCTCGCTCACCAAAAGAAAACCTGACAACATCATTGTCTGTCTTCAGCCCAATTGATGCATTACTCATGTATCTAGCAGGTACCGAATTTCTAAGAACATGAAAGCCAAGCAAATTTAATCTTTGCACTAATGAAAAGTCCAATGGAGAGGATATGCATGGCGCTTCTAGAAGATGCCCCACGGTGCCATAGCTTATGTGGCGCACCCATGTACTGTAGGCAAGGGACTGGTTAAATGAAGTCACTGAAGGTAATGATGACAGACTCGGGATATTTTTCAGTAGACAACCGAAACACAGTAGAGAATCCCTGCATAATGAGTACATATAATCTATCATGAAGTGCATTCAAAGCCAAAACGGAGCAAGACAAGTTCAAATTGTCCCCTTCAAGGAACATTAGCTTCGTTACATAATATCTTAAAATTAACTGTTAGAAGCAAAATTAAAGCAGTATTTCCACTAGAGATCTATTGGAGGCTACCCTTCTTTGCCTATAATACTCAGATTCAAATCTCTCAAGAAAATTACACGTCTATCATTTGCCTAGATCTCTGGAGCTTCTCATATTTATTTCTTTAAGGTAACGACAAGGATAGACAGTCAATTAAAGCACTTGCACCAAATCTGTATGAAGCATCACTTGACAAAAGATATAGAGAACAGATGAAGAACATTCATAAAAATAATGCATAAAGAAACTTATCGCGATTCTAATTACCTAACAATTCTACAACTTCAGATTTACATCAGGTTACTTAAAGGCCAATTCGCACATTCTGGCCATAAATTAATAACCGATAGATTTCAAAATTATCAAGCATAACTGAGAACAGAACCAAAGAACTCAAACACATGCTTAAACCCCCCATTCTGACCGCCTAACAGCTTCAATATCAAATAAATAAATTTGTAACTTTCCATCAAACTATCAAAATTATTAGATTTTGACAATAATAATTTCTTCAAAAAGCCATCAAATGACACTAAGGCGAGGATCAAACACAGAGGGAACAGCGTAGCACTGACCCAGAGTAGACCAAAACCAAGAATTAACTAAAACATAAGTATGTACTAGCTAATATACTAACCCTCTGTTCGTTAAACCCAGAAAAGGAATAGGAAGGAAATGTAGTTTAACTCTCAAGTCCCAACTGACCCAGATACGAAGCTTCTCTAAGAATCGAAGTCAAACTTTTTTTGTTGATTTTATCTCAATTTCTCATCAGCCAAACAGAGAATTATCCAAAAACAAAACCAGCAAAATGGTTTTAAAAAAAAATTAATAAAAAAGAGGATACCTTCTGCGAATAATGCCTCCTCTGATTAAAGCCAAGGACAACATTGTCACACAAATTCGACATTAAAAGCAAAGGCAAATCAGTAACAACGACGTAGTCCGAGAGTTTGAAGGAACCTTACGCTTAGTAGCTGTAGTGGGCTTAATAGCCTAGTGGGCCTTTGATTGTTGGCTTAATAAGTCTATTAAATAAATAGGCCATTGATTATAGTGGGCTTAATGGCTTAGTGGGCTATTAGTTTAGTGAGCCGTTAGTTTAGTTGCCCGTGGTAATGAGTTGTTAGTTGTTAGAGGGTTTATAAGCCCAAGCTGTAATTGGGGTCGGGGAAATGGAGATCATTTGAGTGAAATTGTTCTTGGAGCTGGTTGAGCTTAAATCAGCCTAATGGAGGTTCAGGTTCCTCGAAAACTTGATTATCAATATATTCCATTTTTCCATATCATCGTCTTCATTCAATCCTTCCATTTACTTCCATTTACCATTTACAATATAAATATACAAATATAAATTAGAAAAACCATTAACGAAGTTGCTAACCGCTAAGTATTGTTCACTCACCAAATAAAAATCAGCAATTTGGTGAGGTGACATGAAGGATTTTTTTGTGCATTTCAATAATTTCGATTATTTTAGTGAGTTTAGTGTGAATGCTCAGGCAAACTTGTAAAAAAACACTAGCCGTATCAGCTAGTGCATTCGAAAGAGTTGAGATGTCGTACACACATTAAAAATTACTGACGTGCTAGTTTAACATGTCAAAAACTTTTGACATGTAAGAATAACACGTCAATAAATTTTGATGTGTTAACTTAGCACGTCAATAATTTATTGACGTGTTATTTTTACACGTCTCAAAAGTTTTTGACGTGTTAAACTAGCACGTCAATAATTTTGTCATTATTTAACATGTCAAGAAAAAAATTTCAATTATGATTAATTAATTAATAAAATTTAATTGGTATACAATTAAATATATATGTGTTTAACAAGAAAATATCAGGTGACTAATTGGTATATATATATATATATCCGTTCTTTGATCCCGACACACAAACTAACGTTAATAATATTAAAATATCATTAATTAATATTTATTATGTGTTAAAAAAAATATTTGGTAATAAAATTTAATTAGTAGGTTGTTTCTGTAAGAGATTTATTCAAACCTATTAAACTTTTTATAAAATCCTTGAAGTTGATTAAACTATTAATACTTCTTAGTAAGTTATATGCTTATAATAATAATAAGGTGCTGAATTAATTATGCAATGCTTTCACAAATACGAAAAATTATATAATTTTTACTATCAACCAAATAATATGATTTTTGTTTATTTATTTGGATTACAACACGTACTTTAATTTTTTTCATAGATTCAGACTTAATAGCAAGTTTCTTATAAAAAAAAAAGAGCGATAGCAAAATCAAGTCTAGACTGTTGAAAAAACTACAGACAATAGTACTTACACAAAATCCTACTTATTTAGACCTTGCAACTAGGGTAGGAATTTAGCTTAGGTGTTTAGATAATGACAACACATGCATCCTCGATCTTGCACATATCTATTAATGTCTATCATTTTGCAAATTTACCATTGAATCTATAACAATGAATTTTAATTAGTATTAATATTCTAGAGTATTAATATACATATATACAGAAATGTTAGGTGTTCTCCTAATCTTAAGTATATATTTCAAAAAACCAATTCAAATTAAATAAAAGCCAATTTTTGTTTATTTATTTATTTTTTATAAAATACCCATTATTGACGTGCCACATGTGGCATGTCAAAAATGGGCCTTGGGAAGGTGCGATTCTGCCCACGTCACATTGCCTGCACGTAGCTCCTTCTTCTTCTTCTTCTTCTTCTTCTTCTTTTTGCATTTTCTCCCTCCTTTTTTCTTATCTCCCACCCAAGCAGGGATGGATCAGAGGGACCGAGATATAAATTCAAAAAATATAAATAATAATATATAAAACAAAATTAGATTCAATTTAGTTTTAACAAAAAGATAAACAAAACAAATAAAAAAAATACATAAATTTCAGTTTGAACACCTATAAAAATGGAACCCATCGTGTTTTCATATCCCGAAAATCATCTATGATTGAATCTGTACTAAGTATCGAAGCAATTTCTTTTTCGATGTACAACATCAGAGAATCCGTCAGAAACTCATCTTCAATTTTGTTGTGAAGCTTAGTTTTGATGATATTCATGGCTGAAAACGCTCGTTCTGTAGTTGCGGTAGAAACATGAAGAGTAAGTAGAAGTACAACAACTCAAAAGACAAGTTGGTAGATAGTTGATTTTTCGATTCTAACCAACCATTGGCACAATTCGGATATATTTAACAATCCTTAGAAACTTGAATGTTGAACTACATTTTGCTTATAATGGTGAAGTTTTATTTCCTACTGTTCTTTTTTAAGATCGGTAAAGTCTTGCGGATAAAACTTGTTTACCAACTGACAAATATCATCAATTCTAAAAGACTCACGTGCAACTCAAGGATCAAGAGCCGAATTGAGAATACTCAGTAATTCCATTGCATCCTCACTAAACCAGCGATTTAATTTTTGCAATTGAGAATCTATTATAGCACAAAAAATATCTACACAATAATGATGCTCAATTGTAAAGTCAGCTTGTTAATGGTGAGCTCGACCTCTTATCTTTACATAATGGGCATTCATATCTAGAACATCTATGTTGCGTTTATTGCAAAACGATTTCATATTGACAAGTAAAACTTCACATTTATTATCTCTATATTGTTGGATACACATTTTAGTGGATGAAACAAGATGCATGACATTTAAAATGTCTTAAGATTTGGATTGCAATGCTTGACATAGTAGTTCGGTGATCTGCATAATTTCTTTCATGAGATGTAAGATGAATACAAATTCAAATGAAGTCATTACCTGATGAACTGAATCAGCTTCTGCTCGTTGGGAAGAAGTAGTTCCCACATCAATGATTTTAACAATAACTTCACAAGCTGGACTAAAATTTTTGATCAAGTTAGAAAATGATCTCAAGTGAGAACTCCAACGCGTATTTCCAGCTCGTTGCAGCGTACTAATTTGATTAAGTCCACTTCCACTCTCAATCTCATCAATTGCAATTAGGTAAGTATTTTCAGCAGCTTGGGCAACCCGCAATTCTTCATACCGATTGCATGAGGTATAAACAAAAATGACAATCAAATTCAAATTGGTAAAAAATTGATGTACTAAAATGACTTCTTTTGATGCCGCCACTGATGTGCAAATCATAATTACTCGCAAGCACATGATTCGTTTGTAGTGCAGCTTATGCAAGTGCGAGGTCGATCCACAGGGAATTGCGTTTGTAAAAAACCAATTTTCTATTTAAACAAACTCTATCTTAAAATAGTTTCGAAGTTTGAAAGGTTTTGTTGTACAAAATGAACATAAACTGAAAATGAAATTGATTAAACAAATAATAATAAAAAAAACACTAAGGTTTTCAGAATTCACCTCATCAAATCAAAATTCATGCTCTCATGTTTTGTTCATAAATCCGTAAAGAATTAAAACCCAAAGCATTTTCTATTGTTTTTATAAAATCTTATTGAAAGATTCGATGAATCCAACTCTATTACGAAAGACAACGAATATCCAATTGAGATCAAAAGATCCAATGTATCCATTTGAACAACGAAAGACAATGGATATCCAATTTCAATCAAAAGATTCGATGCATCCGTTAGATGAAACACAACAAATATCCAATGTTTTAACAATTCTATAAACAACAATCAATACAAGTTTTGTCACACAACTAGATTAAAACGAAAATGCTTCATATTAAAGACGGAATTGTACGAACAAAAACATGATAAATAAAGAACTAATCGATGATGAGGCTTCATCTTCAACCTTAGTTGAAGGTTTTAGCCTCTCATGATAACAAAAGACATAAACAAATCCATTAAAATCATGAAGAAACAAAAACTTATAAAGAAAAACGTTCGAAAAGCTCAAGAACGACTCTAGGTCAAAGTTTTGGACTCTACGGTGCCTTCCAGTGTAGGGTTACAAAAGAAAAGTATGATATAAATAATAATAAAAAAATATGGTTTTCTCGCACGCTGCCAGATTAGCTCGAGTGCGCTCGAGCGCGCGTAGGTCTTCAAGATCCTTGTGGCGCGGCACTTAACGATGATGCTAGGGTTTTAGTTGACATGTTAATGCACTCGATCGTGTCTCTTAGGATAGAGCGCAGGTGTGCTCGATCACAGAACCTGTACGCTCGATCGCACTGCTAGGGAACTCTTACATCCTTTTACTTATTTTCCACCCTTTAACCGTATTTTTATGTTAGTGACCTGTAGCACACTAAAATACTAAAAACTAACAAAAACATTAGAAAAAGACACAGCTAAGAGCTTAAAAAATATAAGTTAAGGGGCCTAAATATACAATATTTGGCACTCATCAGCCACTAATGCCAATTGCAAATGATGTGCGAAACAATTAATGTAGTAGGCATATGAACAATCATTTGAAACCAAAGTTTGTAACCCATTCAACTCCCCTCGCATATTACTTGCACCATTGTATCTCTGCCCTCGAATATTTTGAATGTCTAGGTGATGTTTAGACAATACAGAATATGTACATTTTTTTTTTAAGGTTAATGCCGCAGTATCAGAGACATGAACAAGTCCAAAAAAGCGTTCTCGCACAAAGCCATTATTGTCAACAAATCTTAAAACTATAGCCATTTGCTCCTTCATCGACTCATCACGAGTTTCATCAACAATTAGACAAAACTTTGCATCACCAATTTCATTATGAATTGTCTTATTCACTTTGGTTGAAAAAACATGTAAAATCTCTTTTTGTACACTTGGACATGTGTAAGAGGCATTTTTGGGAGCTTTATCAATCACTTCAGTAAGTTGTTCATTATATGAAATCGTCAAATCCAATATCTCAAGAAAATTTCCACGATTTGTTGAACTCACACATTCATCCCGACTTCTAAAAGCAACTCCCTTGAAATGCAAGCACTCGAACAACATCAATTGAGGCTTTCAACTGCAGTCGATTGTTTGCAATTTGTTTTAGAAGTATGCTTTTCTAACACATTTTGTATATGTTGAGATTGGTTCTTCAAATCTTTATATAACCTCTCAACAATTCTATGAAATGAATTAAGATCTTTCCCTATATGATGGAGAAAAGCACATTGTTTTCCAATTCTAACTTTCTTCCAATTCCTGAATCTATCTATAGTGAATAGATGTTGCGCAAAATACCCAGATGGCTTATAGCAATAGAGACAAAAGGCAGCATCTTTCTCACACGAATATTCAAGCTATGAAGGAACCCACGAAGGTTGAAAGTTACGAAGATGATTTTCTTTTTCAGATCTTGGGTAGTCTTTCATGGGATGTTGGTACAGACCAGCTTTAATGTAAGCTTTTCGAATTTCATCTCGTTGAGTAACATCATATTCTCATATTTGACGATGCAATTCAGAATCAAACTTAAATGAACTAATATCAAATTCATTGACATCAACTCTCTGAAGTCTTTTAGGAGAATTTCTAGAAATTGGGACTTCAGAAGTTGGCAATGATGTATCACCAACATTGACATTTAAACTTTGTGCATTTTTCATTTTGAAAAAGTCAAGTATTGTATTTGACTTTCCCATCATTTACAAAAAAATTTACATGATCATTTTGGAGTCTTTAGAAAAGAAAGAAAAAATATGCGTAGATATATATATATTTTCTCTTTATATACTTGTTTATCTATTAGTTTTAATACTTATCACACTAAACAATTCATGGCTAATGATACATATTCTAATGATATTATAATAAAATTTTTAGCATATTCCAATAGCAATTAATCTAACAAATCAACAAAAAATGTATGAATAAAAGGAACAAACAATAACAGATAACATACCTGATATTGACAATAATCTACTGAAACTCGTTGATGTTTGACAAAATCCCAAAGTATATATATAAAAAACACCTAAAAAAAATGTCAATATTGTTTTAATCAGAATAAGAAAAACAAAATTTTAATAACTCATAACTCATAAAGCAAAAATTTAATATATATATGCACTAATGCACAGACTGCACTGTTGCAACTTGCACGCACAGGCATATATTACATAAAGCAATTTTTATTTTTTTTTCTTTTCTATTCAATAGTTGCATAGCTGTTAAGCACATCAGTATATATAATATAGAATAGTTCAAGTTCTAGAAGCATCAAGCATGCCTATGCCCACTGTCCTCAGAGAAAAGAAACATTAAACAGAGGTTGCTTAGCCTTAGAGAAAAGATGAAAAAAAAAAAATTGAGTCAGAGTTACAGAGGGAGAAACTCACTGACTCATTCACGGCTCACGCCCAAGGCTCCAGCGTCCATCGAAAAGCGCAAAGCCTAAGAGAGGGTTAGCTCTCTTTTGTTTTTTCTAATCTGCCGTTAGGGTTACATAGGGTTAGAGTGGGATTTAGTTTTTTTTTTTTTTTTTTTTG
>CM017322.1:21059166-21089764 GCA_006937295.1 Carpinus fangiana
ATGTCACGGCAGATCTTGGAAATCTCAACCTGCAAGCAGAGGGATATCATGGCACAGACAAACTTCATGTAGGAAATGGGCAAGGTCTGAATATAAACCACATTGGTTCCTCAAAATTAATTTTTCCTAGTGCTACATTCTTGTTGAAACATCTCCTTCATGTCCCACATATTACAAAGAATCTCTTGTCTGTTTCACAGTTCACTCGAGATAACAATGTTTATTTTGAATTTCACCCATCCTTTTTCTGTATTAAGGATCCGCTCACGGGCAATACCCTTCTTCGCGGCCAGAATAAAGATGGACTCTACACGTTCCCCATATGCCCTCGTCCTCCTCGACATGCATTAGTGGGTGAACGTGCTTCTCTTGATCGATGGCATTGCCGACTCGGTCATCCGTCCCTTCGTACTGTTCGTCAAGTTGTTCGAAATCATCACCTTGCTGTCCTTAAAAATAAAATTTCTGACGTTTGTCCTGCATGTCGTATGGGCAAAAGTCATGAACTTCCCTTTCATTTATCTCCTTCTGTTTCGCATTTTCCATTGGAATTAATTTTTACAGATGTATGGGGACCATCTCCTTTTTATTCAAATAATGGAAATCGGTATTACGTTTGCTTCATTGATGATTTCAGTAAATTTGTGTGGTTATTTCCTATTGCTACCAAATCTGCCGTTGTCTCAACCTTTTTACAATTCCAAGCACATGTGGAAAAATGTTTTGACCGCAAAATCAAAGCCATTCAATCAGATTGGGGAGGGGAATTTCGGGCTCTCAATCCTATTTTGTCTTGCCAAGGAATATCTCATAGAATATCTTGCCCTCACACCCACCAACAACAAGGTTCTGTGGAAAGAAAACATCGACATATTGTCGAAACCGGACTCTCACTACTTGCATCTGCTTCTATGCCTTTAAAATTTTGGGATGAAGCCTTCCTTACAGCCTCTTTTTTAATTAATCGTCTCCCTTCCCCCGTCACCCAAAATAAATCTCCTTTTGAAATCTTATTCCATAACACTCCAGATTATAATTTTTTGAAAGTTTTTGGGTGTGCATGTTGGCCTCATTTACGACCTTACAATAAACACAAACTTGCATTTCGATCACAGTTATGTGTCTTTTTAGGCTATAGCTTCCAACACAAGGGCTACCGTTGTCTCCATGTGCCTTCAGGTCGTATATACATTTCTCGTAATGTGATTTTTGATGAAACTCATTTTCCTTTCACCAATAATTCTTCTCCTGCAGTACCTACTACACCCCAGCAAGTCCACCTACCCCCACAAATCCAGATTTCTCATTCTCCACATGCCACGGATCCTCTTCTACCACATCCCTCAACACATGTCCATCCCCCACCAACTAGCTCCCTCTCTCCCACTCAATCTACTCCAGAAATTCCTTCCAATGAGAACCCACTTGCCCATGTGCCTCATGATAATTCTTGTCCCCCTGAATCTCAAATTCCACATGTAGTCACTGCAGCACCATCAGCAATACCATCCTCTCATGCCATGCAGACACGATCCAAAAACCAAATTCACAAACGGCGTACCTTCACAGATGGGACTATCCCCTACCCTCCACCGAAGGCTCATCTTACTCTGCTGGAAACCCAAGTAGACGAGCCCACCTCATTCACGGTTGCCAACAAATCTGAACACTGGAGAGCAGCTATGCATTCTGAGTTTAATGCCTTATTGCAAAATGGGACTTGGACACTTATCCCACGACAGCCACACATGAATCTGGTTGGATGCAAATGGATCTACAAACTAAAGCGCAAATCTGATGGTACCATTGATCGCTATAAGGCTCGTTTGGTCGCCAAAGGATTCCATCAACAGCCCGGAATCGATTATGGTGACACCTTCAGTCCGGTGGTTAAACCAACCACCATTCGCATGGTCCTCTCTATTGCAGTCTCCTCCAATTGGTGTATAAAACAATTGGATGTAACAAATGCATTTTTACATGGTGTTTTGCAGGAAGATGTATATATGGTTCAACCCCAAGGATTTGCACATCCATCATTTCCAGATCATGTGTGTCATCTCAAAAAGTCCCTCTATGGCCTGAAACAGGCCCCTCGAGAATGGTTTTCTCGCCTTAGCACACGCCTACTTGAACTTGGATTTCAAGGCTCTCGGGCTGATACATCCCTCTTCTTTTTTGGTCATGGAACTACCACCATCTTCATCCTCATTTATGTGGATGACATTATTGTAACTAGCCCCAGCCCTACACTTGTTGCAAGACTCATTTCTAAGCTCCAAGGTGACTTCCCAATTAAAGACCTCGGCAACATCAACTACTTCTTGGGTATAGAGGTACTCCATACAGTAGATGGCCTTTTTTTATCTCAACGAAAGTATATCTTGGATCTCCTTAAGAAATCCAACATGCTAAATGCTAAGACCGTGACTTCTCCCATGTCCTCCTCCATCACGCTGTCCCGATTTGATGGAGAAGCTTTTGAAGACCCATCTCTCTACCGAAGTATTGTAGGGTCTTTGCAATATCTCTCCCTCACTCGGCCAGATGTTTCATTTGCTGTCAATAAAGTCTGCCAATTTCTCCAACGTCCAACAATTAATCATTGGACTGCCGTCAAAAGAATTTTAAGGTACTTGAAACACACTCTATTTCATGGCTTGTTTCTTCGACATAACTCACCAAATCAATTGCATGCTTACTCCGATGCTGATTGGGCTGGCTGCCCCGATGATCGCCGCTCCACCGGCGGCTATTGCATCTTTCTTGGGAGTAATCTTATCTCTTGGAGCTCTAGAAAACAAGCAACCGTTTCCCGCTCTAGTACCGAAGCCGAGTACCGGTCTCTTTCCAATACCACAGCTGAGATTCAATGGATTCAGTCTCTTCTTAAAGAACTTGGTGTTTTCTTGGCAACACCACCCACCTTATGGTGTGACAATCTTGGAGCCACCTACCTTACCGCCAATCCCATGTTTCACGCTCGTACCAAGCACATAGAGATTGACTTCCATTTTGTCCGGGATAAAGTGGCATCTAAAAATCTGGTGGTCCGCTTCATTTCCACTAAAGATCAAAAAGCAGACATTTTCACAAAACCCTTGGTATCCACCCGATTCACTACCTTACGTGACAATCTCAGCATCATGGTCATTCCGCTTCGATTGAGGGGGCATATTAAGACACTTGAGGACATTCAGCTCATTACGGAAAGTCAGCATATAAAAAATGCTACAACTATCAATCACGCAATTCCCCTGCCAGCCCATGGGACAAGCTCAACAAGGAAAGCACACATTAGAGAAGATTTGCAAAACGTGGCAATACGCTCAAAAGGCAACAAACAAGAATCCAGCTGCAACTAAAAAGGTATGAGAATATCAGAAAATAAATCATAAAGAATGACAACCATATCTTGTAATATTCTGTAATCAATAACCCACAATCTGTGGGATCCTTTTGTAACGAATACAAATGTCTTGTGTATATATAGTGACGTAGATGGATGGCAAAAATATACAAGTGAGAGAGTTTTCAAATATACCCATTATTGTGTTCTTATAAAGGGAAGGTGCTGCTGACTAATTGACCCAAAAGTTGTTGCTCTGTCGAATCNTAACCACAATAGAGTGTGTTGAAGGGTTTAAATTGTTAAAACGGAAAATTGGTGTTTAATGTATTAAGCTAATTTTTATATTGGGTGAGGTTAGTCTTTAACCTTAGTTACTTTTATCCATACATTTGTTTACATTTTTTTAGAATAATTTAATTTATGCACGTTTTATGTTTGACATTATTTCTCACTTTGGGACTAGGTTAAAGTATATTTAATTTAAGAGTCATATTGGTTTTTTTATTGCAAAACTCCGTTTTCTGTGGTTCGATCTCGATACTTGCGCAACGCTATACGACCTAACGGTTCATACTATTGCGAGTACCCAAATTTGGTACGATCAATTTATAATGAGAATGAGAAGTTTATTATCAAAAAAAAAAAGAAAAAGGAACAAGATCCTCTCAATTTCAAATGAAATGGATAATATCCATTTAGTGTAAAATGAGGGGTAATATTGTAAATTTAGTCCTTCAACTTTAATGTTAAGACAATACTACCCCTCATTTTACACTAAATGGATATTATCCATTTCATTTAAAATTGAGAGGATCTTGTTCCCTTTGCAATGACACCTAGTTTAATGTGAGGTGCCATTACTCTTGATTTTTTTTTTAAGATTAATGGCACAATATTAATGTGGTAGTCACAACTTCAACTTTAATGTTAAGACAATACTACCCCTCATTTTACACTAAATGGATGTTATCCATTTCATATGAAATGGAGAGGATCCTGTTCCATTGCAAAGAGCGTCACTAAATTATATTAAAATCACATAATTAATGTACCATTAAATGTAGGGTTACATTAAACTAGATTTTCACACGCGCTTTACACTGGCCAACAAATGTAGCTAGTTTTAACAAATTTCTCACATCAGTCACATAAAAAAAAAAAAAGAAAAAAAAGTGTTGGCCATTTAAAATTTACCAAGTCAGCTGGTATTATATAGGCAGAAAATTAGCATTACTCCTATATATATATAAAATACAGAGACTCCAGCTGTGGAAATCTGAAATGAATACAACTAAAACAGCCTTTTCCTAGGATTTGGCAAAGGTGAAGTTAAACAGAAACAGTTGAAATAATGTCCTCGTTTGTGTCTTCGAAGAATAAACCGTTAGCTGTAATGGAACCAATGAGGATCTTTACGATTTCATCGAGCCCTGTTTCTGTCTTCATAGCTCACTTCTACTTGTAGACTTAATTCCCTGCAAAGAAACCACATAGTTTTTCAGCTTGAATCCCATCATGAGGTTTCCTCAACTCCTCAGAAACATTCTTCCCACTGTTTTTCTTTTGTTATACACAACAAGCGCCATAGCCCAAGATGATTCCATTGGTGACCCAAAGAGAGGGAAGCTCTTTACACTCTCAAGGCCTCTTTTGGCGACCCTTTTCTAGATATTAACTTGACAGGATATCCTTGCGACATTAATCAACCTTGGCATGGCATTCAGTGTCTCAGCGGTCGTGTCACAGAAATCTTGTTGGAAGATATGGCGCTGGCCGGAGAAGTGACTCCTGACATGTTCATCAGCTTCCCTCAGTTGTCTCTCCTGAGCTTCAAGAACAATCTTTTATGGGGAGTTGTAATGAATTTCTCCTCCAACCAGAAGCTGACGGGTATTGATCTGTCTCGCAACACGTTTTTGGGCCGATTTCAGATTCGCTTCTAAGCCTTAATTTGTTGGAGTCGTTGCAGCTTCAAGATAACGTTTTGAATGGTAAGCTAATAGAAAATGATGAATTCAATCATTTTAAACTTTTATTTTAACACTAACTCTCACGTGTGGACTTATTATAACTTGTGATATTTAAATGAAATTAGAGATGATGAAGGTTCCAACTTATAACTTTTGACTCTAATATCATTTAACTAATACTAAGAATTTGCATTCTGACAGGTACCATCCCAGAATTTAATCAATCTACCTTAAAAGTATTCAATGTCTCAAATAACAATCTCTCCGGCGTGATCCCAAGAACTCAAACTCTCCAATCATTTGGCTATGCTACATATTTTGGTAACACTGAATTGTGTGGTCCACCCTCTCCCACTGCCTGCAACTCTCCCACCACAAAGGACACAGAAGTTGGCTCTCATAACGATTCCTCCTCTCCTCCAGAAGGCTCTGAAAAAGATTCTTCCACTCCCCCTTTGAATATCTTGTCTTTGATTTTCAATGTTGTTCTTCTAGTTGCTTTAGTTGTGCTCTTCATTTGGTACTACACCAAAGCCAAGAAGCTTAAGAAGATGTTGAAGGGAAAGAGTGGTGCACAAGAAACGAAGGAGGAGGAGGACCAGAAGATTATGGTGGCGGCCGGAGAGTGGTGAGCAGCAGGAGAAGAGAGAGGGAACTTGATATTCATGCAAGACGATACGCGTTTCGAATTCAGTGATCTTCTAAGAGCGTCTGCGGAGGGATTGGGGAAGGGGATATTCGGGAATAGTTATATGGCGAAGCTGAGCGGCGGGCCGAGCATTGTTGTGAAGCGGCTGAGGGATTTGAAACCGTTCACCGGTGAGGAGTTTGCAACGCAATTGTGGCTGATTGTGGAGCTAAAGCACCCTAATTTGCTGCCTCTCCTGGCTTGTTACGCATGCAAGGATGAGAAGTTGTTGCTCTACAAATACGCAGAGAATGGAAATTTGTTTAGTCGTATTCATGGTGAGCTTTTTGTGTTAATTTGCTTTTCATTTTTGCATTTCTTGCTACTTTCTACAACAAACAATTCCCGCTAAGAGAAAGTGTGTTAGATCAGGACTCTACGACTGTTCTCGAGTTATTGTGATATAGTTGTGAATTTTCTTTGTTATTTATTTTTTTAAAAATATTTTATTTTTACTTTTTTTAATTTTAAACTTTGCTTATCCATAAATTATCAAGAGTTTTGCAATCATAATTTTGAATGATCATAATTTGCAATGCTGGTAACTCATGTTTCAACTTCTTGTAATTTCATCTCTACTATATATTAGGGTTTTGCATTGAATCAAATGACTAACATGTAAAATGTCTTTTATACTCTTGTATAATTTAGTCTAGAACCATAGCTTGATCGTGAGTCCTCAATTTTTTTTTTAAATTTTTTTTAAGAAATAATATTTAAAAGCAAGAGTGTTTTGGTCGTTTTGGCATCGTCAATTATATAAGATTTAACAAAAAATCCTAACCAATTGGTAAAACAAAAAGTGACTTAAACTTGGAAATCTAACATTGCAAATTTTAATAATTTAAGGTTATGATTGTAAAATTATTGATAATTATAGAGATAAGTGAAGTTTCTCTTCTTCTTTTTTTTTTTTCTTAATACTTTCTAGGCAGCCAAAATAAGCATTTTATCTTCTTTTCTCCTTTATAAATGAAATTTTATATCAACGGACATTGCAGGAGAAAGAAGAACTCAATTCAAATGGAGTGCGAGATTATCAATTGCTCAAGGTGTAGCTCGAGCATTGGAATTTCTACACCTCAACACCAAGTCCCAAAGCATTGTTCCCCACGGCAACCTTAAATCCTCGAATGTTCTTTTCGATGAAAATGACAATGTTCTTGTTTCTGACTACGGCCTTGCTTCCCTAGTAGCACTTCCCATTGCAATTCAACGCATGGTGTCATACAAATCACCCGAATATCAAACCGCAAGAAGAGTTTCAAAACAATCTGATGTCTGGAGCTACGGCTGCCTCCTTTTAGAACTACTGACAGCAAAGATCGCAGCCTCGGCGGCTCCGCCGGGAGTCAACGGTGTGCATCTCTCGAGTTGGATTCACCGAGCACTCCGGGAAGAATGGACGGCGGAGTTGTTCGACCCCGAGATATCTATGCAGAGAGGCGCCGCTCCAGGGATGCTGAGGCTGCTGCAAATTGCAATGCGTTGCTGTGATAATGTCTCTGAGGATCGCCCTGAGATGACTGAGGTGGTGAGAGAGGTGGAACATATAAAGGCTCCAGATCAATCAGAAGACGAAGACGACTTGTCGTTAGATCTTTCTACCAATGATGATTCTATAACAACCACTGCCACAGGGATTGTTGGAGATGATGAGAGATGATATTGCTACACCATTCCTCCATAAGATTAAGAAGAACCTTCATTCTCTCTAGTAAATTAAAATGTGTGAATGTTTTAGAAAGCATCATATAATTTATGATCCTTGTAATTCATATTATTTCTTTATGAAGATATTAGCCAAGATTAATCTCAAACTACATAATTAATGTGCAATAGGAAATAAATTGGTTTACTTTTCCACTGATGCTTGCGAAGAATCCAGTGGTCTTGTTGTTTTGTAGAGTGAATGCTGGACAAACACACATTTACCTTTCCCCTATATTAAGTAACACATAACCCGCGCATAGCGCGTAATTCTTCATTATAATTTAATTTTAAAATTTAAACCCATCCACATCTTACTTTTATGTTAAAGAATCAGTCATGCCTCTTTAAAGGTTATATATACACAGTACATTATTTGTACATGCACTTTTTTTAAAAGTGTACTGAATATGTACTTAATGATACAATAACACAGATGAAAACATAATATCATTGAATTTAGTTTATTTTATATAAACTAAAAGACGGTAAAATCTTTGTTCTAGTCAGAGTAATTTAAAATGAAAAGAAGTATAAAGAAAAAAAAAATATAGTAAGAATAGAAATTGGATTCTGATTATCAAAGCATTAATAGAAATTAGTAAGAATCTATTATATTGTTGGTGTGGTACCTATTATATTTCAATATAAATAAAACTCGTATACTTCTGAACATTAAAAGAAGAAAAAAAAAACATAGAAAAAAATAAACAAAATATTTTTTTATGAATACAAAATAATACAAAATTTTTTACTCAACATTTAACTTAATCAAATAAAGCTTCCCACATAGATTTAATGCTTTTAAGTTTTATGTTTGATTTATGCTTATTAATCAAATAAATATTTGCCTTGTTTTTCTTTCAAAAGCATAAAAACATTTTAAAAAATGGTCAAAAATCGACTAAATCAAATAAACAAAACAAAAAATCAAGTAAAACATAAGAGCCTTTATTTTAGTTTAATTCATATACATTAAAACATGTTTAAATCTTTGTATGTATAAGTATATATGATTTAAAATGAAAAGTATAAAAAATAAAAAAGCAAGAAGAATTCATGAATTATAATATAAAAAATTAGTAGGAATATTTAATATTTTTAGTGTGATATCTATTGAAAAAAGGGAAAACCTTCTATCAGGCCCATCTTTAAATGTGATGCTTTGCAGCATCCAATAGAGGGTGTATACATCAGCTAGTTACACCGGATAAAATAGGAACAAAAACATTGGATTTTTTTTTTTCTTTCTCTCACTTTCTCTTCTTCTCTGGTTCATCTTCACCGGAAATTTTATTTCCTCTTCTTCTATTTCTCTCCCACTTTCTCTTCTTATCTTTCTCTTCCACCATTCACCCACCACATCCACTATAGTCGCCGAAGATCCCTTTAAGGTCATAGAATCCTAAGGGTTAATTTTCTCCTCTAAGTTTTAGTTTTGAATCCAAAAATGAGTTTTAAGGCATTAGAAACGAATTTTAAAGCTGGATTTGGTAGAAAAGTGGCCGGAGAGGGTAACCTACGGCTGATCAATTTTTGGGGGATTTTATTTTGGTTTGTTTTTTTTTTTTTTTTTTCTTTTCCTGGGGATTTTGTTTTGGTTTTAATCTTTTCTTAAAATTGACCTCTTCTCTGGCAAATATGGGCAATGGCTGGAATTTGGGCAGTTGCCAGTGAAGTGGCTTGCGGCGGTGTCTAGTTGTAGTGACCCAAATATTTAACTAGGAATAAGTAGCTTAGTTAGAAGGTTAATTTGGACTTTGGGTCACTAGGATTTGCCAGAAGGGCATTTAGGGGAATTGGACTTCTGGACTGGACGTACGCTAGGGTTGGCGGACGTACGCTTTTGTCTTTTAGTGCGGACGTATGCTGAAACGCCGAACGTATGCTTTTGTTTGTAGTGCGGACGTATAGAAGTCCCCCATCGGACGTCCACTGACAGATAGTACGCCGTACTCTGTGAATAGTACAGCGAAAGTACGCCTAAAAGTATCGGATGTATGCTACTTTTTGGATTGACCATAGGGTAATACATAGATGTACGAGACAGCCTTTGGACCGCTGTGTAATAGTACTAGACGTACACCCTCAGGACTAGACGTCCGCTGCTTTCTGGCCCTATAAATACCCCCTCACCCCTCACCTCTCACCCCTCACCTCTCACCCATCTCACACCATTTCCGCCCCTCAAGCCCCCTCTTCGCCCCTAGGTTGCTTGTTGGCCGTTTGTGAGTGTTTGTTGGGTTTTGTGAGTTTGGAGCTACTGGAGTGGAGGTTCTTGAAGTTTCGCTTCAAGGAGGTAATGCTTGGTTGCCTATCTCTTTAGTTACGTTGTTATACTGCTTGATTATAGTTCTATATTGCTAGTTGTGGTTGTTAGCTTAGTTATGCTTTGAATCTTGCTTAGGCTAGTGTTACGTTAGCTTAGCATTGTTGCTTTGCATGGAGGCCTCGATCTATGTTAGGAGGCCCTAGGAAGCCTCTGTTGGCCTTAGGAGTATGAGAATAGGCGAACAGTGGAGAAAAAATGAGGTTCTCCCTGAAAGACGTTAGAGCGGATGTACGGTCTTGTGACCAGGTGTACGGCTCGTTGTGACGCGGTGGACATAAGGCCTCGAGCCTGGACGTACGGCCAGAGCGAGACAGGGAAACCCTATTTTCACCAGTCGTCCCATAGCTCATGTTTCATTGTTATAGAGTTGTGCTTTAGTAGAAATAGAACTAATGATAGGTACTTCTCAGATTCGAGGTTATGGAGCCTCAGGGGAATTACATAGAGGAGCTTTACGGCCCGGGTGAGTACAAACTCACATGGATGCTTTGTTGTTACTTTTCCTGCATTGCATATCTATTTTATATATATCAAACATGCATATTTTGCAACTCTCATGAAATACATTTTGGAACTATTGGAACTCTCTTTTGTGAAAATGTGTGTCGATTAATAAGATAAGAATAAGACTTGTAAAACTGTGCATGTAAAAGACTAATAAGACTAATTGTATCGTATGACATGGTACACCGGTATGTGCTGTATAATGGCTATGGGCTTACTATACGGGTTAGCTTTATGGTCAATGTGTGTGTGTGTGTGTGGGGGGGGGGGCTTTGGATCCAATGGTTTCGTGACCAAGATGCAGCCATTCCCAATGGATGGTCACTATAGGACGAACGTCATTAGCGGTGTGGGCCACTCGAGGTCAGACTCGGTCGTGCCTCTAGTGTTACGTACAGTATGCTGTACAATGGTTGGGGCACCGGCATTGTACTATTGTAATACCCCGATAAAAACAAACCTTTTTATTTGAGGAGATCATTTCCACTAGAGCGTTTAACAAGAGCCTTTGATAAAGCTGCTTAGACAATACCTAAGACCCTTAGCGTTAACCTAAACACACTTTGAACCTTTAGAAAATAGAAGCCAAACACTAATTCTCAGGAGGCGGACGTATGCTACTGTCTGTAGTGCGGACGTACATGGGGGGATCACCGGACGTACGCTCTGCAAACCGTACTAGCGGACGTACGTGGGACCACCGGACATATGCTACTTTTTGAATACCCTTTGGATAATACCTGGATGTACGAGACACCCTTTGGACCACTGTGCAAGAACCACCGGATGTACACTAGGGTTGCTGGATGTCTGCTGGTCTGACAAAGAGTTGGTGCCAGACTTTTCCTATAAATACCCACCTCCACCTCTCATTTCTCACACCCATTTCCACCCTCTGGTGTGCCCCTAGGCTGCCAGAACCCCTTTCCACGTTTAAGAGAGAGTTTGGTGAGAAAAGAGTGCTTCAAAGAGGAGTTTCCAAGAAGGGGAGACCATGTCCATGCTCAGCTTCGGGATAATCCTTGTTTCCCACATATTTAACACTGTTATAGCCTTTGTTTTATGCCTTGTTGAGTCTTCGAAGTGTTCATCAAGTTTCTTCTTAAAAGTGATAATGTTTGCAAAGAACTCTTTCAAAATCCCGTTGTGTTGTGATTTCTTACGTTGCATGTGCTCTTTTATTTGCTTAGATGAGGTTTAGAGGTCTAGAAGTGAAATAGGAACCATGCACTATTCGAATCTTAAAACGGTGTGCTTAACACACTGGGCGGACATACGCCATCAAGGCCGGACGTACGGTCAGTGGGCAGAGCACTAGTCTTTTAAGTTTCACACGTGTATGCTTTAGCCTAGCTACTTTTTAGGATAAATAGGGCCTAGAATGACGGTGTATTGTATCCATTATGACATGACTTAGCTTCGTCGAAGGATTCACTCGAATGCACGAGGTAAGTAGACACTTACACCCTTTTTACGTAAAACGTGGGATATGTCAGTTGACTGATCACAAGTATGATATAAGCACGCCTACTTTCTATAATTACTCGGTAACTGCGTTATTAATTAACTGTTAAGATGCATCGTAAGACATGGTATGCCGGTATGTGTGGTATGAACGGCCATGGGCTTACTATATGAACTACGTATTATGGTCAAATGTGTGTGTTATACGGGGCTTTGGATCCATTGGTTTTGTGACCTTGGTGCAACCATTCACAATAGTTTGGTCACTATAGGACGGACGTCATTAGTTGGTGTGGGCCACTCGAGGTCGGGCTCGATCGTGCCACTAATGTTACGTACGGTATGTTCAATGGTTGGGGTACTGGCATTTTATTATAGGTCCCTCGGGATAGCACCAACCCTACTGAGAAGGGTAATATCTCGGGTAGACTATGTATGTGAGTTATGACTTGTAATGCATTAGCCTTTTTTTGCATTAAAACAATTAGGTAATTATCATCGGTTCTACACCATAAGCTTTGAAAATCCTAAAACCTATCAAATGGTGTATTAATGGAGGTAATGCCCTCTTTTGGTGATTACTCAAATTGCACGTTTACTTCATTTAATTGGGCTCATGTCATACCTAAGTGTGAGGTTTACTTACTAAGTCATTAGACTTATGCGGTTATTATTCTTTAGGTAACCTGGTTTACTACTATGGAAGTGGCAAAAGATGCTACTACTAGACTAGTTATGCTTTACTTATAATTACTGGTTTGCCTTTACTATTTGGTAGCTCCATATTCTTACTTGATGAATTATAGTGACTCAGATTTATTCACCTTCCCTTGCATTTACTCTGACGTTTTTATAAGGGTGATTTCTCGTTTGGTCACAAGTTGTCTAGAACGGGTAAATTGCTAGTGACTCCACCAGATTAGCCGAGGCTAATTTTGGGGGCGTTACAGTATTGTATCAGAGCATACAGTCTTGCCGACTGTAGCTGTAAATTTGAGAATTGGATGTAGTATCTAGGCTTGATCTTAAAGAACTGGAGCCCATGATAGGTTTAGTTCCCTTGTTTGTGGGTGCAGGCCACTGTAACTGCCTATTTAATTGTTTGACTTGGGATGAACGGGATCGCCTATTCTACGTTACAAGCACCTGATCCTGCTTTATACTCAAATGCGCGATGGTTGTAGACGCCTACTGACTATTCGTGAATGGCCAGCTGAGTTTGGACCTTATGCACCCGGATACCAACCTCACTCTGGTGAATGCAGGGTTTCAACCCAGGCTAACCAGGAGCCGAAGTCTTCACCTATCCTTAAGCCAGTTGAAGGGAAGGAGGTACGTGTAGCAACTAAGAGGAAACCAACTGTACCTAAGTATCATAGTATCTCGACGATACGATATTTTCCACCTATCCCAGGAAGGTTTAACCCTTATCTTAGTGACGAAAGGAAGCGAGCAATGCATACTCATCTAACTCAGAATTCGGATGAATACGTCCGAATGGAACTAGAGGAAATCAGAATGCTGAAGACGGGAGCATTACCAGAAGGATCTAATCATCAAAGGATTGCATTTCTCTCCAATATCAACAATGACTACGAGGCATTGGTTAAGGATGAGGAAGACCCGTCTGGGGACTTGTCCAAGGAATGATAGGTCTTGGGGTAGTAATCCTTAGATGTTGGATAGTAAGGTTTTCCCTCACCCTTAGCAGTGGCGAGTTTTGCATTTGGGGCACCTGGGGATTGATTGTAGGGCACAAAGGAATTTTCACTGTACCCTGAATTCCAGAGAAATAAAATCATTTTGACACGCCTCGTTTACTCTTAACTGTTCTTTTCTGAGCCTTGCAAATTTCTGAAAAGCTTTGAGAAAAAGAAAAAGAAAAAAAAAAGCATTTTAGGGTTAAAGCGGATGTATGCACCCGAGCCCGGACGTATGCCTTAACATAGCGTGTTCTCTTTAAAAATGGACGAACGTACCCTAAACACTATTCATTTTGGTTTTTCCCCCATTTTCTCTCCACCCAAACATTTCTAAAGTGATTTTTGGCCAAGTCTCCGTGATTTCAAAGGATTTTCATGTTCTCATCTCAGATTAAATTCAAGGTATGCACGTTTTCCAAATTTTCCCCAATTTTTCGTAACTTTGGGGTTTTGATTTTCTTGCATGATTTGCATATAGCTGGCTTGGTTGTGAACTAGGATAATGTGTTTAGGCATATGGGACCATTTTGGTGCATCATTTTTTATTAAAACAAGCTCATTCGGATTTGGGGGTTTTTGCCCTAAGTTCAAAAATCTCCTTCAAACTCCCTTGATGATTGTAATTGATGCATCCTATGCATTCTTATAATGTTTCTAGAAGTTTACAAAATAATAATAATAATAATAATAATGTTTCTAGAAGAATCTAGGTGGAACCCATTGATCAATTTGGTCAATTTTGATCAACCCAAAACCCTAGTTCTTGAGTTTAGGGATTTTTGCCTAAATTCGGATTTTGTCGATTTTGAGGGTTACATTGGGTCATTTGGACCAATTGAAACCCAGTACTCATAATTGGAATCCCGATCTACGATCTCGACACTTAAGTTTGAAATTTTGCCCAAGTTTGTAAAATTACGAAAATACCCCTCATCCCCAAGGATAGGGATTTTGCCCTAGGACCGATTCTGTAAAACCAAACCCACCTTGTTTATCAAATGGTAACCTACGAAGAACTTAGTTCATTGACCCGACCTTGAAATAATGACCAAAATGCCCTTCTTTTCCTAGAAGGGACAATTTTAACTTTTGTAACCTATCTTGGTTTAATGAGCCCTAATTCAATGTTAAGTATTTCACGTATACTTAGCTAATCGAAATCTTGAACGTTTGATATTCCTAAAGAGCCCTAGTCTAGATACTCCTGCTTCGTTGTCAACTTTCTAAGATACCAAGTCCTTGAAGCTAAAATTCCTAACCTAATCACCCGATAAATTGTCTAGGTACTCTTTGATCTGTGACATCGGCCATAAATCTGAGCGCCCTAATTCTTTCAGGAACTTTCAAACCACCTAATGACTCACAAATTCTTAATTGCCTTCAAGGTCTTCCGTACACCTCATCTTGGCATGTAGGACAGCTTGCATGGGTTTTGCATGGGGTAGGATTTTGTGTGAGAGATAGTCTTAATTAGAATTTTCGATGTATGGGGATGGCACGAACAAAAGTGAGTGCGGTGGCATCCGTTTCATCTCGTACACGGTCACGCAAACTCCAGCGTGAGCCACAGTTCGCCCAGGACCCGAAGTCCTGGATGAACACGGACATGGAGGAGGCCGCAGCAGAGGGACCAGGCCCTGAGGTCCCAATAGCTCCAGCAGGCGAGCCAAGCCCTAAGGACCCAGTGATAGAGGGTAGCAGTGCCACAGACATGGATGATGCTGACTTCATCTACGATCGCACCCGATTTCACAAATACAAGGCCCATCGACGATTCAAGGATGACTACAACGGGCGCCGGGTAGTGGTAGAGAGAGGGCTGATAGTGTCAAAATTTGATGAGCGTGCTCCGCGCATCTGGGTAGTGCTTGAGGCCCAGGATTGGGCTGAGATGGTGGAGGATCATCGTCCAGCGATAGAGGAGTTGGTGCGAGAGTTCTACGCCAACATCCATCGAAGAGTTGGTGATTTTTTTCTCACCTGGGTCAGAGGTACGGAGATCCATGTGACCCCTGATCTCATAAGTGCCATTATTGGAGTGCCACGGGTGCGCAAACCGGAGTACCCCTGGCCGGTTGACCACCTCCCGACCAGAGCAAAGATGGTCGTGTGCTTCGTAGAGGGATGCCCTCATCATATGGAGACTGAGGGCGAGGGTAGCTTTTAGATACACGACTTCAACAATGAGGTCAGATGCATCTACCGAGTGGTGATGAGCCGCGTACTCCTGGTGTTGAGCCTTACGCTGATCACCATGGATAGGGCTCGATGCCTCTATGCTCTCTTGACCGAGGTCGCCATCGATTATGGCTCTGTAGTCACAGTCACCATGATGTTTGTGTGGCACGCAGATTCATGCACCGCGCTGCCCTATGGAGCTTTGGTCACTCGGATCATTTAGCATGCTAGGGTGGACACCAACGGTATGGTTGAGCTAGCACCTGAGAAGGGGCCTATCACCGCCCGCTATCTTAATGCTAGCAACGTACATCTTCAGGATGCTGTGCCAGCACTAAGGCCCTGACGGAGGAGGACGGGGAGAGCGGATTGAGCATCCACCTAAACTAGCCAGGAGGAGCGACTAGGCAGGATAGAGGCTACACTCGAGACTTATGGGTGGCGATGCAGAGCCTCATGCAGACCGTTCAGGAGCTGTAGGATCATTTGATGGGACCCCTTGATGTTCGGGACTACAGCATCCACAGTTCTCACTTCAGCAGTGGCAGGGGGGTCCTAGTGCAAGGGGGAGCCCTAGAGGGAGAGTGAGTCCGAGTGTGCGGGGGACCCCAGGATGAGGTTCTGACGAGCTGACTCCGAGGATATGATCCCACTTCTAGTTATTGTTGCCTTAGTTTGTTGTGGTAGATGTGGTTATTGTTTTTTTCTTTTATTCTTCCAGTTAAGTCCACCCCGGTGGTGGCAATTTTGGGATGTATCTCGCTACAGCTTAAGTCCACCATTTTTAGGGTGGCAATTTTGTCTTGTACATATTTATGACTGTCTATGTTTGCTGGTTGGGTGTGATGTGAAGCTTGTTGAGCTGTTTTACTCTTTCTTTCAAAAGTTGAAAATTTTAATTAGTACGTTTTCTTGTCGTTCTCAAACTTCAAAGCTTTTTTACTGGTGACATCTTCTCCTTTTCTAAACCTTGGATTTGCAAAACTTTTTTCCAAAAACGGATGTTTTATCTTGGGTTTTGAAAACTCTAAATTTCGAGGACGAAATTTTTATAAGGAAGGAAAAGTGTAATACCCCGATAAAATAAAAACAAACCATTTTATTTGAGGATAACCTTTCCACTAGAGCGTTTAACAAGAGCCTTTGATAAAGTTGCTTAGACGAGACCTAAGACCCTTAGCGTTAACCTAAACACACTTTGAACCTTTAGAAAATATAAGCCAAACACTAATCCTCAGAAGGCGGATGTACGCTAGGTTTGGATGACATACACTACTGTCTGTCGTGCGGACGTACGTGGGGGGACCACCAAACGTACGCTCTGTAAACCATACTAGCAGACGTACGTGGGACCATCGGACGTATGCTACTTTTTGAGTACCTTTTGGGTAATACCTAGACGTATGAGACACTCTTTAAAGAAGGAACCACTGGACGTATGAGACACTCTTTAAAGAAGGAACCACTGGACGTATGCTAGGGTTGCCAGACGTCCGCTGGTCTGACAGAGAGTTGGTGGTGAACTTTCCCTATAAAAATCCACCCTCACCTCTCATTTCTCAAGCCCATTTCCACCCTCTGGTGTGCCCCTAGGCTGCCAGAACCCCTTTCCACGTTTAAGAGAGAGTTTGGTGAGAAAAGAGTGCTTCAAAGAGGAGTTTCCAAGAAGGGGAGATCATGTCCATGCTCAGCTTCGGGGTAATCCTTGTTTCCCTTGTATTTAACACTTATAGCCTTTGTTTTATGCCTTGTTGAGTCTTCAAAGTGTTTGATCGTACCAAATTTAGGTACTCGCAAGAGAACGAACCGTTAGGTCGTATAGCGTTGCGCAAGTACCGAGATCGAACCACAGAGAACGGAGTTTTGTAATTAAAAATTAACACGACTCTCAAATTAAACGTATCTTAACCTAGTCCCAAAGAGGATTGATTTCGAACAATTAAAAGTGCAGAAATAAAATTAAACTGAAAATGTAGGGATAAAAATAACTAAGGTTAAAGACGAACCTCACCCAATAAGAATAAGCTAAATACATTAAACACTCATTCTCCGTTTTTTAAACTTTAAACCCTTCAACACACTCTATTGTGGTAATTGACACAAGTCAAACCGAATAATGTGTTTACCGTTAAGGAGCTACAACGAGTATTGATTATGGATAAAATCATCCACTGTATCCTTGGATCACAGTGGATATTGAATCACAACCAAACACTCGTTGTGCACCCGGCTTAGAACACATCACCAGATGACTATCAATGTATCAACAACATACAACCATTCAATTATTTGTCACAGAAATTAAATGACGAGTGCGGAATTAAATAACGGAAAATTAAGCATAAAATGTAAAAGCAAGAAATATAAACCAAGGGTGAGGCTTCATCTTCAACCTAAGTTGAAGATTTTAGCCACCCATTGAACAACAAAACAAAATTGAATTGAAATAATGCATTAAAAATAACTGTAAAATAAAAGCTTACAACTAAACGGGGCGGAGCAATGCAAACAGAAGCAAAATGCTCTCTAAAAACGCCCCAAAGAAAATGTGTTTTCGACCAAATGGCCTTGGGTCCTATTTATAGGCTACAAAATCCTACGAGTGCGTTCGAACGCATGAGGTGCGTTCGAACGTACTGCTGAGTTGTGCGTTCGATCGCACAATGTGCGTTCGACGGCAGAAAACCGTAACGGCGCAGCGGAAGCGATGGACTCCTAGGGTACCCGCGTGAGATGCGGGCTGACGGGGACTGCGATCGACCGTGTCCCTGCGTTCGACCGTGAGTGCATTCGAACGCACCAAGTGCCGTCGAACGCACTTGGCAGGGGTCCAAATCTTCACTTAGTGTCTTTTTGCTCTCTTGTGCCAACTTTTGTTGTAAAGACCTGCACAACTCAAAACACTAAAAGCACCAAAAATAATTAGAAATTAACAATACTAAGAGCCTAACGAATATAAATTAAGGGGTTCAAATAAGCACTTTTAGGCACTCATCAGTGTTCATCAAGTTTCTTCTTAAAAGTGATAATGTTTGCAAAGAACTCTTTCAAAATCCCGTTGTGTTGTGATTTCTTACATTGCATGTGCTCTTTTATTTGCTTAGAGGAGGTTTAGCGGTCTAGAAGTAAAATAGGAACCATGCACTGTTTGAATCTTAAAACAGTGTGCTTAACACACTGAGCGGACGTGCGCCATCGAGGCTGGACGTACGGTCAACGGGCAGAGCACTAGTCATTTAAGTTTCACACGTGTATGCTTTAGCCTAGCTACTTTTTAGGATAAATAGGGCCTAGAATGATGGTGTATTGTATCCGTTATGACAAGACTTAGCTTCGTCGGAGGATTCGCTCGAATGCGCAAGGTAAGTAGACACTTACACCCTTTTTACGTAAAATGTGGGATATGTCAATTGATTGACCACGAGTATGATATAAGCATGCATACTTTCTGTAATTACTCGGTAATTGCGTTATTAATTAACTGTTAAGATGCAACGTAAGACATGGTACGTCGGTACATGCAGAATGAACGGTCATGGGCTTACTATATAAACTGCGTATTATGGTCAAATGTGTGTGTTATATGGGGCTTGGGATCCATTGGTTTCGTGATCTTGGTGCAACCATTTCCAATAGTTCGGTCACTATAGGACGGATGTCATTTGTTGGTGTGGGCCACTTGAGGTCGGACTCGATCGTGCCACTAATGTTACATATGGTATGTTGTACAATGGCTTGGGCACTGACATTGTATTATAGGTCCCTCGGGACAGCACCAACCCTGCTGAGAAAGGGGTAATATCTCGGGTAGACCGTGTATGTGAGTTATGACTTGTAATGCATTAGCCTTTTTTAACATGAAAACAATTAGGTAATTATCGCTGGTTCTACACCATAAGCTTTGAAAACCCTAAAACCTATCAAATGGTATATTAACGGAGGTAATGCCCTCTTTTGGTGATTAATCAAATTGCATGTTTACTTCATTTAATTGGGCTCATGTCATACCTAAGTGTGAGGTTTACTTACTAAGTCGTTAGACTTACGCGGTTATTATTCTTTAGGTAACCTGGTTTACTGCTATGGAAGTGGCAAGAGATACTACTACTAGACTGGTTATGCTTCACTTATAATTACAGGTTTTTCTTTACTATTTGGTAGCTCCATGTTTTTACTTGATGAATTATAGTAACTCAGATTTATTCACATTCCCTTGCATTTACTCTGACATTTTTATAAGGGTGATTTTCCATTTGGTCATAAGTTGGCTAGAACGGGTAAATTGCCAATGACTCTACTGGATTAGTCGAGGCTAATTTTGGGGGCGTTACTACTATAGGTCCCTCGGGACATCGTCAACTTTACTGAGAAGGGGTAATATCTTGGGTAGACCATACTGTTGAACTATTACTATTACTCATGATTATAAGCATATATTATATTATATATATATACCACCTGCATGATAACTGTCATTTTATAATGTTGGGTGTGTTTTATAAATAATTGAGTCCACAAAATAATGACGGGTACGTCATGTGCATTTATACTCACTAAGTCGTCGGACTTACCCTTGTATTATTTCCTTTTTTTCTCAATATGTACGATTATGCTGTTATAAATATCAAGCAACTAAACTTTAATCTTTTGAAAGCTGGCTCACAAAGGAAGCTCAAACTCAATGAATTAGAGGAGCTAAGGAATGATGCTTATAATTGTGAGAGGATGTACAAGGCACAGATGAAGAAGGCTCATGCCCAGAGCATTTTGAGGAGAACTTTTGAGCCTAGTCAGAAAGTCCTTCTTTACAATTCACGGTTGCATCTATTCCCAGGCGAGCTAAAATCTCGATGGATAGGCCCATTTATCATTAGGTTAGTTTTTCCTCATAGGGCCATTGAGATTGAGGATCCAAAGAATGGTAACACCTTTAAGGTGAATGGATAGAGATTAAAACCATTCTTGGAGTTGAAGAGTATGAAGATAGAGACAACTTTGTTGGAAGATCCGAGTTATTCAGAGTGATTGTCGTCCCTTGTGAAAGTTTGGCTAAAGACTTTAAACTTAGAGCTTGTGGGAGTCACCCCTCATTATTTTCCTTGTGATTTGATTTTATTTGTCTGTTTTGCTTTTGTTATTGTGTTTTTTTCAGGTCAAGTGTCTGTCATTCAAGTTTGGGGGAGTGTTATCTTATGCTACGCCTGACTTGCGCCTTTCCTTTGGTATTGTATTTCTGGACACATTGGGGACAATGCAGCATTTTAGTTTGGAGGTAGGGTAGACATTTTTGTCTTTCTATTTGATTATTTGTGTTGTTTATTTTTGTTAAAAAAAAAAAATTTGCTATGTTGTTGATTGGGCATGACTTACATCATATATGTGGATTGTATGTCATTGGTGTGTATAACTTATTTGAACACTGCATATCATTAGAAATCCTAGTGTTTGATTCATGTGTTGCATTAAAGAGACTTCACTTGTTTGATTAATTTTTCACATGCACACTAGCATAGGATCTGTGAGGTATGAGATTTGACTTAAGGAGTGTTTTTCTTGAGATTTTTAGGTTAATGTGATGTGATGATGAAAACCTTGGCTGTTAAAAAAAAAATCATAAGTTGAGCTTTTCATCGAGTAACCAGACCTCTTGCCTCGCCAAGCAATGCGTGTTCGTGTAAAAGGATGAAAAATTCCAGTTAAGTGATTGTTTGGCTAGTTAGGCTTCGTAGCTCTTTTTGACTTGAGTAATTAAGCCCTTAGGGATGTCTTTACATCTAGTGCCCTAAAACCTCATGGTTTAGGAGTCACTGGCCCAACACTCGTTACATAAGTTGTTGTGCAAATTTTATTTACTCGCAAGTGCGTGAATCGTTTGCAATATAATGGATTACTAGTGCGAGGTCGAACCCATAGGGAATTGTATTCTTGAAAGCAAATTTAAATCTAAACTAATTAAATCCTAATCTAGTTTCAAAAGGGTTTTAAATTTTGGTTTTCAAAATTAAAAGACTAAACATAAAATAAATAACTAAATCGATAAAGGTACTAAGGTTTGGGAATTCACACTCACCGTATCATAATAACATACTCTATGCTCATCAGTATCAATCCGAAGTTTTCACAATTTAAATCTTATGTATGTTTTACTACGTTTCAAAGAAATCCAAATCCAATTGAAACACCAAATGTATCCGTAGAACAAATCACAAGGGATATTGATGCAGCGCGACTTAGTGGGCTGCAGCGAAGAACAACAAATACGCAGCGGATAGATAATTCTAGATCTTAATTCTATCAAAGATTTGAGAACTCTTCTTGAAAATCTAGATACTCTCTAGCATTTTGAATGAAATAGAGGAATAAACTTAACTCTGAGTAATTCTCATTAATAAAATCAATAATAATCAACCACTGCTTCACTGGAGGCTATAAGCATATATTTATAGCCCAAGACTCCTAAACCTAATAAAACACAAATTAAAGAGTCTCAAAATCCTAAACCTAATAAAACATAAAATAAAGACTAACAAAGAAATATAATTCAAATATAAGACTGAAAGATAAGATAGATCGAATGACGAGAGTTTCGATCTACATCATCCTCCCTAGGTTGGAGAGAATTCGTCCTCGAATTCACATCGTCATCATCAAAGTTCGTAGGGGTTAATTTTCACCCTACATCATTCTCCCCAGTTGGAGAGAATTCGTCCACGAATTTCGCCGGTTCTTTCCACGGTCCTTTGGATGCCCAGCCAATCCATTACATCCCGTACTTCTTAACATCAAAGCAACTTGATACCGAAACATAAACAATTTGCAAACCTTCATAACATAACTTTGAGTATTATATTTGAAGTTATTCACACCAATTTCCTCCACCATGCCAACACCAACGTCAAGTTTTTGTTTAGGAAGAGTTGATAGAAAAGTTTCGATCCCAAGAAAATCAACATAATTAATTTTCTCAAGACCCCATTGAGATATTTCACTCTTTGGGTTAGACATAAGGTGAACATCATTCCTTTCAACAATATTTATAGTACCAAGAAGTAAGTTTACCTCCTCCAATAGATCCTCTTCATCAGGATAAATGTCATAGATTGGTAGAGATGCCCAATCTACCGATAAATCTTCATCAATCAATTTGGTTGCGATCAAAGAAACCCGTCGATCTTCAGGCACCTCCTTGAAGTCGAGAACCTCTCCAACTACCGCTACTCGATCCATGAGTTCTTCTGGTTGTAGATCCCCTTGGAATTTTGGAATATTGAGTTTGAACCCGTCCACCCACCGAGTGGCATGAGCTTGCGCATGGTGCTGACGTCCTTGCATTCAGCGCTCCGCAGAAGGGTTTCTGGATCCATTCCCTTTATGACCACCCATGTTGGATATTTGGGTAGGCGAGGTTTCAAGTTGATCCTCCAATGCCGCAAATTGCTCCTCCATGTGTTGCCGAGTTTTAGCAATAAATTTGCCTTCCACTTCCGCAAATCGCGGTATTGGTTGGCGACGACAACTGTTTTGCCCATTACCCATGTGCCACAAACGAATTGATGGTTGCTCTTTACGTGCTGTTTTCGTGTGCACGTACACCTCGTTCATGTCTGCAAAGTGATTGCTCCTCCCCATTCATGGAAAGTAACTGAGCTCTAACTGATGCAGTGCAACTTAGTGGGCTGCAGCGAAGAACAACAAATACGCAGCGGATAGATAATTCTAGATCTTGATTCTATCAAAGATCTGAGAACTCTTTTTGAAAATCTAGATACTCTCTAGCATTTTGAAGGAAAAAAAGGAATAAACTCAACTCTGAGTAATTCTCATTAATAAAATCAATAATAATCAACCACTGCTTTACTGGAGGCTATAAGCATATATTTATAGCCCAAGACTCCTAAACCAAATAAAACACAAATTAAAGACTCTCAAAATCCTAAACCTAATAAAACATAAAATAAAGACTAACAAAGAAACATAATTCAAATATAAGACTGAAAGATAAGATAGATAGAATGACGAGAGTTTCGATCTACATCAGATATCCAATTGTTATGAGTTAAAAACCAAGCAATCAATCATATGAAATTATCTCAAATCATCACATGTATCCTTGAATCACAAGAAATATCCAAGAATCACTCCACATAATTGATTAGGAGTAAAACAATTGAAATAATAAGCTCTATAAAATTAGATCAATAAAACTTACATAATAGCAATGTCGTTCTTCAACGGTGAGGCTTCATCCCCAACCTTAGTTGGGAATTAGCTTGACATAAAAATAAATCCTTGACTAAACTAAAGAGAAAAGCTGTCAATTTTTGTCTCCAGGCTTCACTCCCTTTTCTTGAATGCAAAGAGATCTATTTATAGGCTTATAAAAGTCCTAGAAGCCCTAGTAAACCTAGATAATGCGGAGGTTAGTCTCTCAGTCAAAATAGAAGTCTGAAATCAGGATAAGATTCGCTCAGATTTGCATTTTCATATTGCGGGATGATTTTGGTATAGTAAACGTCTAAATTAGGAAAATTCTATTTCACAATATATTGTATCATTTTGTGCTAGATTTCCATGGCCATTTGAATCACCTCAATCCGATATTTGAGCAGAAAGTTATGGTCAAAACACTGAAACATGTGCAGAATCTGAATTTGAATAAAATCCAAAATTATCTCCATTTTGGGAAATTCCGATTTTATCCTTTCTTTGATTTGGTCAAACTTAACCACATCGTCTAGGTCTTCTCAAAGTATGCTTTATTCCAAGACTTTGCAATTTTCCCCTTTTAAGATGCAGTTTCTCTTCAGCAACCTACAAAACACTAAAATACAAATCTAACACAAAGTGTTAGATAACGACACAGCTAAAGGATTAACTAATGTAAATTAAGGGGTCCAAATATGCAACATTTGGCTCTTATCATAAGTCATTTAGAAGCTTAAGGGAGTCAAGCATTGCACAGCCTACACAAAAAAATTACACTTTTCGATTCAAGCCTTGGTTGTTTTTATCACATTGCAGAATTTTTTGATAGACATCTTTTGAGAATAACTGAAACCCCATAAGTCTGTGTTAGTTCACTTTGCACTTTTTGGAGCATGTGTTGTCTCAATTTTCCATCTGTGAGTTGAATGATGTTTGGATGCCTGTATGATGTGGTCTATATGTTCAACTTGTTAAATTTGCTAATGATGTATGAACCATGTGTTTGTGTGAAAGACTTTGTCTATCAATAACGTAGTGCCAAAAAATGTTTGTGGGTATCATTGCTGGTAAACCCTCACGAGACTTCACTCGTCCTCTGGGGATGCCTAGGTGTTTAAAAGGCTTGTTGCATATGCTAAATGCAATCGTTTTTTCCACGAAAGTGGACTTATGTTTCTTGTTTTAAGTGTGTTTTTCATTTTTGTTTTGCTAAGGAACTAGCAAAAATGTAAGTTTGGGGGTATTTGATGAGTGCCAAATATTCTATTTGAGCCCCTTAACTTATGTTTGTTAAGCTCTTAGTTTTGTTATTTTCTAATGTTTTTGTTAGTTTTAGTGTTTTAATGTGCAGCAGGTCATTAACAGAAAATGCGATTTGAGGGTGGAAATTAGCTAAGGAGTCCCTGTCAATGCGATCAAGCGCACGGAGCTGCGATCGAGCGTACAAAGATACATTCAAGCGCATCTGCGCTCGAGCCCAAGAGGCCGCGATCGAGCGCAAGACACGTACACCCGAGTTACCCACGTAGCCCTAGCCCATCGCTTACTCGACTACGCCGTGGGATTATTGAACGGTTGAGTGCGCTCGAGCGCACTTACGCATGACCTGGCAGCACATATTTTATTATAAATATCACTCTTTTATTTTTGTAAACCCTTCGTTTGGGAGGCGCCTTTGAGAGCAGAAACTCTATATTTTTGTCATTCTTTAGCATTTCATTCGTCATTAGTTGTAAGCTTTCAATTTATAATGCTTTCATTTAATTTTCCTTTGTCTCTTATTAGCATGAGAGGCTAAATCTTCAACTAAGGTTGAAGATGAAGCCTCACCATTGATTTTTTTACATGTTTTCATGTTTAGTTTGTACTCAATCCATCGTTTAATATATTGTATGTTTGTTTCAATTCAATAGTGTGACAAAATTGTGATTGATTGTTGTTTATGAATCATTAAACATCCAATATTCATTGTGTTTTGTTCGGGGGTACATCAGATGATTGGATCGAGACTAATATCCATTGTGATCTACGAATACAGTGGATGATTTGATCTCGATTAAATATCCGTTGTGATTCTTTAACGGTGGATTCATTGAATGATTCGATAGGATTTTGTAAAAGCAATAGAATATGCATAGAGCCTAATCGTTTGACGGATGTATGAATTAAGCGTGAAAATGTGTGTCTTGATTTGGTGAGGTGGATTCTAAAACCTTAGTGCTTTTCTTTAATAATTTTCAAATATTTAGTCTAGTTTATGTTTTTGCACGACCAAACTACGAACTTCGGAACTAGGTTAAGATAAAGTTAGTTTAGATATAGAATTGATTTTTGCAAACACGACTCCCTGTGGATTCAACCACGCACTTGCACAGCACTATATTGCACACTACTCGTACGCTTGCGAGTACATTAAATTTGTACACCAAGGATCTCCATCCATGTTTATTTTATCCATTGTTGTTTCATTCTTTGATTATATTTTTACAACAATGTATGCACTTGATTGGTATTTGGTTGGAGTATCACTTTCTTTGTAAGTACATGTGTTTTTGCATACAAGTTTGGGGGTATGGTATTCCCCACATCTACTCATTCAGGTATTCCTATAATCTTGATCTTATTCTTTAGTTTTGTACATACATTGGGGACAATGTATGATTCAAGTTTGAGGGTATTGGAAAACAAAATACTGTCCAAAATTGTTGTTATGTCATTCTTAAGCATGTGGTTGAGCTTTGATTTTGGTTTGAATTACATTGGTAGACTTAAGGTTATGAACACATGATCATATGAATTAGGAATTTTGAGTCTTGTTACTTACTTTTGGCAACATGAGATGCTTCTTGTTTCAATTTAATATTTACCTTGACCACACTAGCACATGTTTGTGAGGTATGAAATTTGAGACCAATTATGTTTGTTTTCAATGTTTTGAATTCTGTTGGGTGACGTATTGGATGAATAAACTTGGCTGCTATTTATAAAAGATACAAAAAAAAAAAAAAAAAAAAAAATCAAGTTTAAATTTTTCACTGAGTAACCGGAGTCAAAAAGTGAGAAGTTTGTTTGATTAATAATATGGTTAGCTTAGCTTCGTAGCCATTTTGACTTGAGTTAGTGAGTTCTTTGGGGTGTCTTTACACCTAGTGCCCTAAAGTCATTTGGTTTGGGAGTTATTGGCCTAACACTCGATACATGAGTCAACTAGAAAGCTTAAGGGAGCTAAGTATTGCAAAGCCTGGATGAAAAAAAAAGAAAAGTATATGCCTTGGTTGTTTCATTTGATAGGAAGTCCAATAAATTATAAGATGTTGATTCATTTATGTTGGAATTATTTTGAAGCCTCATAATTGTGTGTTAGGTCAATGTTAGTTCACTTTGCACTAATTGAAATTTGTTGTATCTCAACCTGCCATTTATAAGTGATTTGACTTGAGAATTTCTTGGAATTTTGAAGATGGAGTTTATCACTTTAAGCTTGCTAATGAATGAGAAACATTATTTTTGTGATACCTTATTCTTTTAAATGACATAATGATGACAATACCCCCTCACGAGACTTCACTCGTCCTCTAGGGAATGCCTACGGGTTTAAAAGGCTTGTTGCATATGCTAAATGCAATCGTATATCCTACGAAAGATGGATTTATCTTTTTGTTTTTCAATTTATTTTCTGTTTTGTATTGCTAAGGGATTAGCAATATGTAAGTTTGGGGATGTGATAAGCGCCGAATATTGCACATTCATGCCCCTTAACTTGCATATGTTAATTCCTTAGCATTGTTATTTGTTTGATTTTGTGTTGTTTTATTGTTTTCAAGTTTTAAATAAAGATACAATTAATTCAATTGAATTTGGGCTTAAAGTACACTTTGAAAAGACCTAGATGATATGGTTAAACTTAACAAATCATAATAGAGGACCTATATGATGTGGTTAAATTTAATCAAATCAAGGAAAGGATAAAATCGGAATTTCCCTAATTGGAGTCAAAATCAGATTGGATAGAATTTCAGATTTTGGACTTGTCTCAGTATTTTGGCCATAACTTTCAGCTCAAATATTGGATTGAGGTGAATTTAGCGGAATTGGAAAGCTGACACAAATTTATACAAATCATAGTGAAATAGGATTTTCCTAATTCGAACGTTTTCTATGCCAAAACCGTCCCGCAATCAAAGAACGCAAATCTAGACAAATCCTATTTCGATTTGTACTTTGATTGCTTCCTAATTTGATTAGGAGAGTGAAGTCCAAATTTTTTAGGTTTCCTAGGGCTTCTAGGACTTATTTGATCCCTATAAATAGAATCTTAAGCTTCAAGAGAAAGTGTGCTTAGTTTTAGACATAAATTATCTCCTTGGGGGCCTGACAAGTTGAAGAGGGGAAGATCATGGCAAGAGGCCATCCCAACACCCGGGTGAGCGGCTAAATTTTGTAATAGGGCATTGATGTAGCTCTTTCCAAGTAACAATGGTTTAATTATTTTAATTTGGGTTTTTCTATATGCATGATGGTTGTATAATTGTGAGAATTGATCTTAATGTTTATATCTAATCATTATTAGAAAGTCTTGTATATTGATTGAACTCAATCCTTCATATTTTATGTGATTATGTGAATGATTGTTATTCAATGGTTTTAACTAATACATGATCAATAGGATTCGCTAGGCTATTTCTAGGGAAGACGGATTGTACTACACCCTAGTTTAGTGTAATTTAAGTAGATAGTTCATGCCAACCGAAGATGAGTTATGGTTATTCATTGATTGTGTGTAGCCTATTAAGGAATTAGATAATCCATACCTAGGGAAGACAGGTCATACCGCATCTTAGTGGTTAGGTGGATGGTCCGTGCCAACCGAAGATGGATTATACTTATTTCTAAATGATTGTATTTTCTTGACTACTCGAGTGACACGAGCCCTATATCATGTATAATATGAATTTCTCTTATTAATTTATAATTGACCATTGTTATGCGGTTAATGGTGAAATCAACCCCCTATTCTATCTTTCATCACTTTTTATCTTTATATATTTTATTTTATGCATTTACTTTTAGAAAACAAAATAAAAACAATCTCCTTTTTATTAAGTTAATTTTAATTCTTACAAATTTGATAACAAATCCCTTGCAGTCATTGAGGTTCGACACCCTCTCTATAGCCGTATCCTACAAAGATTTGTCCTATTGCAAGTGGTTATTTTTATTATTGATATTTTTTGTCACAAAAATACCACATCACATGGTCTGGAGTCCCCTTGAGATATCTTAGTACTCGTTTGGCAGCTTGAAGATGAGTAGTTGTAGGGCAATGCAAGAATTGATAGAGCTGGTTGACAGAGTAGGCAATGTCTAGCCTAGTAAGATTGTAGTACTATAATGCTCCAACAATGTGTCTGTAGGCAGTAAGATCTGGGAGTGCATCACCATCCATCTTTGTTAACTTATGCCCTGAGGTGCATGAGTGATAAGTGCCAAAATATTCATATTTTAGCCCTTAATTTACATTTGTTAATTTCTTAGTTTTTGTTATTTTGTTCCATTTTATTTCCCTTTTGTATTTTCTGTGTTTTTGTAGGTCATGGAAGAAAAGGAAGCGTTTCTCGAAATGTTCCAAGCCTAAAGGGAAAATTGGGAAGACCTAGAAGATGTGGAAATGATTAAATCGAAATTTATCAAATTGAAGTCAAAATCAGATTGCATTTGGATTTTGCACATGTCTAGGTATTTTGGCCATAACTTTCTGCTAAAATATTGGATTGAGGTGATTCTAGTGGCATTGGAAAGCTAACTAAAAATTCTATAAATCATTGTGAAATAGTATTTTCCCAATTCGGACTGCCGCAATGCCATAATCACTCTGCATGACAGGAGCCCAATTCTGGACGAATCCTATTCCGATTTGTAAGAGGATTGTCTCTTAATTTGTCTAGGAGATGAAATTCCGAATTACCTAGGTTTACTAGGGTTTCTAGGACTCTCCTAAGCCTATAAATAGACCTCTAAGCCTCACAATTAGATACACAATTTCAGAGAGGAGAATCTGGAGGCTACTTCTAGGAGCGGTTTTCGGTTCTTTCTTTTCATTTTCTTTTTAGTTTTTATTTTAATTATGTGTAACTAAACCTTTTAGTAGGGCTGGATTGAAACCCTAATTATGTTTCTTTAATATTTCAATATTGGCGCATTTGTGATAATCATATTGTGTTGCTTAACTTGATTAATGCCTGTTTTCATGAATTCCTCATATGTGTGTAACTGGCCATTATATGCATGTGGTATGGACTTGTTAGTTAGATCAATTTGGATGACCGAGTCCTAGGTTTAATATAAGTAACAAAAGTAATCCACGCCGGGTTCTTGGGTTAATCAACATGGGAAACCGGGAGTATACACCATGCCCTAGGTCTCATGTGGTTGTCGGTTTTCATAGTTCATATGCTTTCCTAGAGAACAACTTAGTATACACCATGCTAAATC
>CM017322.1:21093291-21201169 GCA_006937295.1 Carpinus fangiana
AGGAAAGAAAAGAGTTAGAGTATACACCATACCTAATTCGTTGCTTAGGGAAACCAATAGCTTAAGGAGTATACACCATGCCCTTAGGTTGGCAACCATTAGGTATTCATAATATGATTGGATCATTGGCATATTGTTATATTATTTGAATATGATTAGTGGTGGATATCAAAGCCCTACACTTTTATTTACCTTTTCATTTATTTCTATTTCTTTTAATAAATATCAATTCCGTGACAAGTTGGTATTTTAATTAATTAATTCTAAACGAAATTAACAATCTCCGTGGGATTGATCTTGCACTTACACACTTTACTACACTTTTTGACCTTGTGCACTTGCAAGTAAAACGTACTAAATATTATCTATTAATTTAGGTAGTATTTGGCACGACAATGAGCTACATAAGGCTTAGCTCCAATCATGTTGACCCGTGTAAGCAGATCAACTATGTACTTGCTTTGGTTGAGATGTAATCCAAACTTGTCTCTCAGAACATGGATACTAAGGAAGTAGGATAAGCAACCTAGATCTTTGAGTTTGAACTCCTGCTGTAAATGAGAAACCACTGATGCAATGACAATAGGGTCGATACCAATAATTATAATATCGTCAACGTATATGAGGATCAATATATGTACCGCATCTTGAAGTAGTATGAAAAGAGATGTCTCAACTAAAGATCCAATAAATCCCAAGTGAAGGAGAGTCTATGAAAGTCTTTGAAACCAAGATCTAGGTGCTTGTTTTAAGCCATAAAGAGCCTTTTTGCGCTTGCAAACATGATTGGGGAGCATACTATCCACGAAACCAGTAGGTTGATCCATGAATACTTCTTCAGATAAGTGACCATACTGAAATGCATTGGATACATCCAATTGTTTCAGTGGCCAATTGTAATGAACTACTAGAGAAAGAAGTATGCGTTTGGTAGCTGGTTTGATGACTGGACTGAAAGTCTCCTTATAGTCTATTACATCTCTCTATTGAAAGCCTTTTGCAACAAGTCTAGCTTTGTATCTCTCTATTGATCCATTTGAGTGTTGCTTCACCTTATACACCCACTTGTTCTTGATTATATTGTGGTTTGATGTTCTAGGATAGAGTGACCAAGTACCATTATCAAGAAGAGCTTGGATTTCACTTTCATAGCAACAAATCAATGGAGAATGATAGCAGCCTTTAGCAAAAGTAGTTGGGATTGGTGGATGAATGAAACTAGTCATGGCTTTGAGAGGATGTTTGGTGGATTTAAGAGAATGGTATAGTTTGTAGTTTGGAAAGGTTTTAGGCTTGGAGAGTCCTGTCATTGATCTGGTAACCATATGTGGAGATGGAGCTTTCAGATGGAGAAGATATGGCTTGAAGCAAGGAAGCATTAGTAGATCGAACAATAGGGTCATGTTGAGGGAGTTCATCAGGGTGGAAAATGGATGTAGGGATTGCCTTGGTGATTGGCTCTTTGGAGATTCATCCAAAGATGAGTGGCTGTCATTAAGAAGTGATGGTGATGATGGTGTATTGATATGTAAGGGTGTGCTGTTGTCATTGGGGGATGCTGATGTAGTTGGTGTATTGTTTGGTAAGATTGTGGATGGTATGACAACAGCATGATCAATGATAGATAATTGAGGTTGAATATCATCAATATTTTTTGGTGTTTGTGATGAAGCTTGAATAGAAATAAAGTGAGATGGATCAAGGACAATACCTGNAAGTCTAGCTTTGTATCTCTCTATTGATCCATTTGAGTGTTGCTTCACCTTATACACCCACTTGTTCTTGATTATATTGTGGTTTGATGTTCTAGGATAGAGTGACCAAGTACCATTATCAAGAAGAGCTTGGATTTCACTTTCATAGCAACAAATCAATGGAGAATGATAGCAGCCTTTAGCAAAAGTAGTTGGGATTGGTGGATGAATGAAACTAGTGAGATGGATCAAGGACAATACCTGATTTGAGGGAATCAACCTTTGTAGGAGTAGTAGTTGCTGCTCTACCCTGAGCAGGAAACAACACTTCATCAAATACCACATGTCTGGAAACATAGATTCGATTAGAGGTGGGATCAAGGCATTTATACCCTTTTTGGTTTAAGCTGTAACCGAAAACACACTGCTTGCTTCTGAACTCTAATTTGTGTTTGGTGTAAGGCTTTAGGAGAGGATAGCAAGCACAACCAAAGGTTTTCAAGAGAATATAGCCAGGTGCATTTTGGAACAGTTTCAGGAAGGGACTGAAGTTTTAGAGAGTAGGTGTAGGTAATTTGTTTATAAGATAAACAGAGGTACTTACAGCTTCTACCCAATACTTTTAAGGAAGATGTGAGGGCTAAAAGACTAAGAGCAGTTTCAATTACATGTTTATGTTTTGTTTCTACATTGCCATTCTGTTGGGAAGTGTGTGGATAGGTTAATCTATGAAGAATTCCATTTGTAGATAGAAAGCTAAGGAATTTGTTTGAGATGTATTCTCCACCACCATTGGTTTGGAGTTGTTTGATTTTGAGATTGAAGTAATTTTCAACAAGGCATTTGAATTTAACAAATTTTTCAAACACACCAGATTTATGTTTAAGAGTGAACAACCATATATATATGGAAAAATCATCTATAAACAGAACATAACAAGTGCTTCCATTTATTGATTGAATTGGGGAGATCCATACATCACTGTGGATAAGCTCTAAAGGAGCATGATAAATTCTAATAGACTCAGAAAAAACTAATTGTTCACTTTTGCCTAATTGACAAGGAGCACAAAGAGACTGACTCGATTGAATGGAAGAAATTGGAAGGTGTGCTTGCTGAGGATATGCTGTAGGACAAATTGACTGGGGTGACCTAATCGATTGTGCCATATTGAGGAGGGCACTTTGACTCCAATGTGGCAGGTGAGGGCTCTCACTTTGTTTCTGGTGAAGTGCTACAGCTGAATAGGGTAGAGACCATCCTTTCAGGCCCCCTGCAAAAGGATCCTTCCCTTGAGGTTAACCTTGATCAAAAAATAGGTTGCTGTTAGTTCAAACATACAATTGTTATCACAGTAGAATTTGTTTATTGAGAGAAGGTTTGCAGCAGCATTAGGGCACTGTAAGATATCATTGAGATAAAGTAAGGAATTTGAGGTGGGAAAGGAAGAGGAACCAGTGTGGGAGATACCAAGCCCACTACCATTACCTACTGCTACTATCTCATTCCCTTTGTATGGTAGCTGTATGGTCAGCTTGTCCATATCAGGTGTGATATGGATGTTAGCCCCACTATATGCTAGCCAGTGATCCTCATCAACTAGGGCATTGGATTGGGATGCCATTGCAGCAAGGTCTAATGGTGGATGGTGCCCTTGGAATGAAAAATCCATTCTATGGAAGCAGTCTAGGGATTGATGGCTATCCCTGCCACATATTTGACATGAAATCTTGTTTGCTGATAGGTTCCTAGAAGTGGGTGCCCTGTTTCGATTGAAGTTGTTGGGAGATCTAGAAAAAGGTTTGCCTTAAGGTTGTCTAGAGAAGAATCTGTTGGATGTGCCTTGAGGAGAGGCTGTTGAAAAAGGCCTTTTCTGGTCAAAATTCTTTGAGTTTGGAAAGTTCCTCTTGAAGCTGTTGAATCTCTGCTTAGGTTAGACTCTTTGAGAGAACTTATCAAAACGTGAGTGCTCTGCAGTGGCCGCTGATGTTCAAGCAATTGTTCATGTCCAAGTAGTTAAGTTTGGAACTCTTCAAGTGTCATTGATTTATCCTTTGTGATCATAGAGAATGTCATGACAAACAGATTGTAGATTGAATTGAGACCTCCAATGATGTAGGAGATCAAATCATCATCTGAGATAGCTTTATTAGCAATTTCTAGCTAATCTGATATGGACTTGGCCATGCGAGTGAATTCAGCACAAGTTTTGGAGCCTTCCCTCAAGGTTTGTAGTTGGCGCCTCAACTAAGTGACATGAGAATGTGATGGAGAATCATAGCGAGTGGCCAATGTTGATCATACTTGTGCTGTTGTTTTGCAGCCACAAATAGTAGGTACAATTTGAGGAGTCAAAGTTGAAATAAACTACCTAAGAATGCACTGGTCCTTCTTTTCCCAAAGAAAATATTCTGGATTCAAAACTTCGGGTAAAGTTTTGTTAGAAGGTGCAGGGATAAACTTTGGTGGGCATGGCTCTAAGCCATTAACAATACCCATCAAGCCATTGGATTTTAGGATGGGTTCAAACTGAAACACCCAACCTAAGTAGTTGTTGTCATCCAATTTGGATTGACAGAGATGTGCAATGTTGGGCACAGTGAAGGAGAAAGTTGCAAAATTTTCTTGAGCCATGGGAAGAAGAAAAAGAAGAAGAAAAGAATTTAGTGTTTTTGGTGTTAGCTGAGAGGCTCTAATACCATGAAAGAAAGCTTAGAAAATAGCTATTTGGTGGAATACATTCTACTGCTTTCTCATTGAATATATATAGGTAAAAATATACAAGTATAATCAAACATCAAGATTGAGAAGTGATAAGTACCAAAATATGAATATTTTGGCACTTATCTCAAAGTTCACTGAAATTCCCATCAGAATGAACAACAATGACATAATTTTCTTTTCTTCTTTCTTTTATTATTAGGCTCTGCAATGTTTAGTTTCCTTAAGCTTTCTAATTGAACCGTGTAGTGAGTGTTGAGCCAATAACTCCCAAACCAAACGATTTTAGAGCATTTGGTATAAAGACACCCATAAGGACTTCCTAACTCGAGTCAAAAAGACTACGAAACTAAACTAGCCATAATTTAAACAAATCAAAATTCTCACCTTTTGACGTGAACACTCATTGCTTTATGAGGCAAGAGGTCTAGTTACTCAGTGCAAATTTTATCAATGATTTTTTTTATTGAAATATTATATTGTGCCAAAATATCTAACTAATAAGTCATCTAGTTTCACCCAAGACATAGAAACATACACATCAGACTCACAAGTCATACCTCACAAATTGTGTGCTAATGTGCTTGTGTCAGATTAGATCAAACAGGTAAATTCTCAAATGCCTAAAGTAAGTAGACAAACTGAAAAAATTCTATCATCAGATCATGTGTTCAAAATTTTAAGCTCATTAATGAAAATCAAATCACAATTTTTAGATCAACAAAAATTTTCAAGACAAACATGAACATGCATTTTTTTTTCCTTTTTTTTTTTTTCAAAAATAAAAAGTGGGACCAAGTGTGTTTAATTGTCTCCCCATAACCCCAAACTTAAATTACACATTGTCCCCAATATGTTTATAACAAGAAAAGATCTCACCTGGGAGATGGAGAAACTGGTTGGAACAGGTATGGCTCAAAGCATTCCCCCCCAAACTTGAACTCAAACACACTTGTCCCTGAAAAACAAAAGTAAAAATAAAAATAAAAATAAAATGAAAATAAAAACAAAAACAAACAGCAAATAAAAAGGATATGCTATGGGGTGCTTCCGACGAGCGCTAAGTTTAACGTCTTCAGCCAAAATGTTTTCCTTCTCTTAAACTTGAAGCTCCAATCTTTTCTTCTCTTGCACCAAAGAGAATGAATTTTTTCTATAGCAAGGGGATTCCAATTGTCTAAATATCAGGTTGGGCCACTCTGAGTTTTCTCAAACAGTTTCTCATCCGATGGGGAATCATGAACTGGAATAAAATAAGAAGAAAACCCAGGGATCTTTTCTATCTTGATGTCCTTAATTTGCTCATTTGGTAGCTCTAACAGACTTCTCTCTTGGCCTCTTGGTATTTCAAGAATAAGAGCTAATGTTGAAGAAGTCTTAGTGCTCTCTTCTTTTTCCTGATGCGGCTCCTGTGGAACTTCGGTTTGCTCCTCCTTCCTCTCATCCACTTGATTTTCAACCACTTCTTCACTCCTCAAAGCTTACTCATGATAGTAAGTGCTCTGATCCTCCATGTAGTACTCATTAGGATTGGCCACCAACTGACCTTGACACTCTTCTTCTTTGAGGATATCTAATATTTGCTTAAGGTGAGCTTCCATCCTTTCAAATGATTGCATGCAAGAGTTCTTCATCATTTCAAATGATCGCTTACTTTCTTCTGCTTGGCTAAGATAAGCTGGCATCGCTTCGTCTAAGGCAGCACTCGCTTCTTCTAAGGCAAAACTCATTGGAGGAGGTAGTTCTTCTTGGTAGTGTTGATGTGGAGAGGAATATAAATGATCATGAAATTGTGGAGCATGATTTCTAGGAAATTGAGCTTGCCATGAGAGATTTGACTGTTGGCTCCATGTTGGGTTATAGGAATCAAAATAGCTTTCATCCCCTGATCTAGAGAATGATGTGTTCATATGCCCATAAGAATAGTTAGGAAATTGTCTTGTTGATGGACAATTTCGAACATGGTGATAAGGGTTATGACAATATGAACATGGTCCATGGGGTGTCGGAATGTTTCCCCACATGAGAACAAAAACAGAAAGAAAATAAAATAACAAGAGAAAATAAAAAGAAAAAGAAAAAGAAAAACTCACAAGCTGCCAGAAGTGTTGGAACGCAGGTGTTGTCTGGTAGTGCGCTTGATTGCACTCGAGGCAGAACTGCAAAGTAGAAAAGAAAACACAGCTTCTTCGGCGCGGCTATCTAACTTTGCGCTTGATCACCCTGCAGCAGTGCGCTCAATCGCACCAAAGGCGCGCTCGATCGCACCGCTACAGAACATAATTAAAATTCCAGAAAACAGTAACACGAAAAATTTTAAAAAATAAAGTTAACTAATGAAAAAACATTCTAAACAAAATTAAATAATCCCCGGCAACGGCGCCAAAAAACTTGTTGTTACAAATACTACCTAAATTAATAGATAATATTTGCTATGTTTTACTTGCAAGTACACAAGATCAAAACGATAATATAGCAAGCAAATACGAGATCAATCCCACGAGGATTGTTAATTTTGCTAAGAATTAATTTTCTAGATTAAAATATCAAGTTGTCACGAAATTGATATTATAAAAAGCAATAAAGATAAATTAGAAGGTAGGGCTTTGATATCTACTACTAATCATGCTCAATTAATATATCAATATGCTAATGCTCCAATCATATTATGACTGCTTAATGTTTGCCAACTGAAGGGTATGGTGTCTACTCCTTAAGCTATTGATTTTCCTAAGCAATGAATTAGGCATGGATGTCTACTTTAATTCTTTTATTTCTTAAAGGATTTAGCATGAGTGTCTACTAAGTTGTTCTTTAAGAAAGCATAAATCTTTGGAAATCGACAAACACATGAGGTCTAAGGCATGGGGTGCTTACTCCCGATTTCTCATGTTGATTAACCCAAGAACTCGTGGTGAGGTTCTGTTATCACTCTATTAAGCTCAGGACTTGATCATCCAAATTGACCTAAATAATTAATCCGTACCACATGCATATAATGGCCAATCACACACATTTGAGGAATTCAATTAAGCAGGAATTAATCAAGTTAAACAATGCAATATGATTATCACAAAGACGCCAATATTGAAATATTAAATAAATATAATTAGGGTTTCAATCTAGCCCTACAAAGGTATTTAGTTACACAAAATTGAAATAAAACTAAAAATAAAAGGGAAAAGAAAGAACCGAAATCCGCTCCTAGAAGTAGCCTCCAATTCCTCTCCCCAAGATTGTGTCTCGAATTGTCTCTCTTAGAGGTCTATTTATAGGGCTTAGGAGAGTCCTAGAAACCCTAGTAAACCTAAGAAATTCGGAGGTTTAAGTCCTGGTCCAATTAGCATAAAAAAAACATAAGTCCAAATCGGAATAGGATTCGTCCAAAAATGTGTTCTTATCTTGAGGGGTGATTTTGGGATAGTGAAAGTTCGAATTAGGAAAATTCTATTTCACAATGATTTGTACCCATTTGAGTTAGCTTTCCGATGCCGCTAGAAGCATCTCAATTTGATATTTGAGATGAAAGTTATAGTCAAAATACTGAGATATGTGCAAAATCCAAATTTGAATCAAATCCGATTTTGACTCCAATTGGAGAAATTCCAATTTAATCATTTCCTTTATTTGGTTAAACTTAATCACATCTTCTAGGTCTTCCCAATTTCCCTTTAAGCTTGGAACTTTTCCAGAAATGCTTCATTTTCTTTCATGACCTAAAAAACACAGATGATGTACAAATTTAATGTACTCGCAATAGCACGAGTCGTTGTTCGTGTAGCGTTGCGCAAGTATGAGATCGTATCCACAGGGAATCGCGTTTGTGAAAACTAATTATATGCCTAAGTTAACTCTATCTTAACCTAATTCCAAATATCGAGCATATAGCGTGCATAAAGATAAACTAATCTAAATGCTATGAAAACAAAACAAATAGATAAAAATACTAAGGTCTAGAATCCACCTCACCACATTAATAAACATATTAGCATGATTAATTTATATATCCGTCTACTGATTAAAAGCAATGCATGATCTACTGTCACGCTAGTACATGCACCCTTAAGCCTTATGAATGTCCTATTGTGCCTATTGAAATATTCAAAGCATCCATCTATTTGACAAAAGACAAAACATAAAAACATATTCAATTTAATTAAAAGGATCAAATGTATTCATGCTTAACACAAAAGACAAAAGATAAATAAACTTAAATCAAAAGATAAAATGTATCCATCGGACAAAACACTATGAATATCCAACTACGGTACAATCAATCACAATCTTCTCACGAAATTGAATTGAAACAAACATCCATGACGTTAAAAGACGGATTAAAGTACAAACTAACTATAAAAACATGAAGATAATTAAATAGTGAGGTTTCATCTTCAACCTTAGTTGAAGATTTAGCCTCTCATGCTAAAGAGAGACAAATCGACAAACAAATAAAAATGTTAAATAAATAAATGACGATTTAGAGGCTTTACGGTGAAGAACAAAGAGGTTTCTGGCCTCAAAGGCGCCTCCAAAACGTCGGTTTACAAATAAAAAAAAGGTCCTATTTATAAGCAATTTTAATGTGCTGCCTGTCACGTGGGTGCGCTCGATCGCACGGAAAGCGCTCGAGTGCATGCCTAAGTGCGATCGATGGTAGATGGTGCGCTCGATCGCACGTAACCGCTCAAGAATCCCACGGCACAGGTACGAATGCGATAGTGCTAGGGCAACAAGCTGACGTGGAGTGCGCTTGATCACATGTTTTGCGCTCGAGCACAGTTGTGCTCGAACACTGGCTTTGCGCTCTCGATGTAGGCGCGCTCAATCTCGATCTGTTGGGCTCGAGCGCACTAGCAGGGACCAAATGTGCATTTTGGCTAATTCCACCCTTTAAACCACATTTCGACTCCAATGACCTACAACACAATAAAACACTAAAACTAAACTAAATATTAGAAAATAACAAAGTTAAGATCTTAACAAACATAAGTTAAGAGGGGTCAAATATACAATATTTGGCACTAATCAACAGAAAACACAAAAAGAAAATAAAATGGAACAAAATAACAAAACTAAGAAATTAACAAATGTAAATTAATGGCTAAAATATGAATATTTTGGCACTTATCAAGAACATAATCTTGATGTGATAATTATCTAAGTGAGTTACTTACAATTAGGAGTCCTAATACATAAGAGAGAATTAGTCTAAGGTAATCACAAGAACAAGATTGAGAAGATAATCTTGATGTGATGATTATCTAAGCGAGTTTCTGTGCAAGTAGGATTCATATCCGTCTGCTTGTGTTCTTGGTATCTTGTACTTCCTTAACAATTTCTACCATGTGGCCAATCAAATTCTTTAACGTGTTTCCAAATGACTTAACTCAATTTTACTCATTTCTTTTACTTCTCAAAAAAAAAAAAAAAGTCATCCTCTTTTTTATTTTTTTTATTACCAAACAACTTTCATTACAAAAAATTCAAATTTCATTTTATATTTATTATTATTCAAACAAAAAATATCCCTGGTTTTAAAAATCACCATTAAATTTAAGATGATCATGATTAAATTTTGATTTATTGGTAATTTTAAAAGCTACATCATATTTTTTTAAAAAAAAAAAAAAAAACTAGAGTTCTACTTCTAGCAATATTATTATTACTATCACCAAATCCAAGTCTCATTCCTATTTGTGACCGTCAATAGAATCCGAATCGGTAACAAATTAATTCCAAAACCCAGCGGCCACTACATCTATATATATATCAAGTCGTTGGTTGCTTTCTTCCTCCCGCCTTCGTTTTCAATCCCATCATGCACTTTCATCATCCTCAGCCAATTCGATGTCATGGCTATCCATCTTCTTATTGGCTCGGTTGTGGGTGTCCTACGAAGCATAAGTACTGGACAAAAGTTCACCTTCTTGGGAAAGGATCGTATGGCACCGTACACTTAGCCGTATGCTTGGACTCTTATCCCTGTGGGTCAATAGCAGTGAAGTCGGCGATTCTTGAGCAATCTTCTTCGCTTATGAAGGAGGCAGAAATTCTCAAACACTTCGTTGATTGTCCTGAGATTGTTCGTTGTTTGGGAGTTGATTTGACTGTTGAAAGTGGCCAAAGATTCTTCAATTTATTACTGGAATATGCACCGGGAGGTACTCTTCTTGATTTGATAAAGAAAAGCGGAGGAAAGATGCAAGAAAATGACCTCAAGAAGTACACTCGGATGATCCTCAAAGGCCTTTGTTGCATGCATGAAAAGGGATTCGTTCATTGCGACCTTAAGCCAGAAAACATTCTTGTTTTTCCTTCTTCAGATGGTGCAAGCTACGTGAAGATCACTGACTTCGGATTATCAAAGATTCCTGGAGATCTAAATGAGTTAATCATGAAAAAGATGTTTTCCTTCCGAGGAACACCTACTTACATGTCTCCAGAATCTGTTGTTCCTGGGGAAATTCATAGCGGTTTGGATATATGGTCTCTGGGATGCATAGTCGTTGAGTTGATTAGCGGAAACCTGGCATGGGAATTCAATGACATGGAGGATTTGATGGTTCAGATTGCTACGGAGTCACCCAAGATTCCAGAAACCATGTCGGAGATTGGGAAAGATTTCTTGCTGAGGTGTTTTGCAAGGGACACCAGAAAGAGATGGGCGGCTAAGATGCTACTGCGTCATCCTTTTCTCCTTGAGACTCGATCAGGTACGCCGTCTACAAGAAGTGCTGTTTGTTACTCTTCAGCTGGAAATTTGCTTCCTCCTCCTGGGTTTGAATCAAGTTCAAAGAAACCTTTCACTCAGAAAGATTTGCCTCCTCCCGGGTTTGAGTCAATTTCAAAGAAACCGCTCCTTCAGAAATGTTTGCTTCCTCCTCCTGGGTTTTCTTCCAAAAGAATCCTACAGGCATGAGTATGATCGATTTTGCTTATTGTCAGTTTGGTGGGATTATGCATGTAAGATTATTTCTTGATCTCTTTTGTAGTAAAAGTTTTCTTGTATTTTGTCCATAATGAGTAGTTCAATCGGCTAGCGACCATGCTTTATGAAGCAAAAGTCATTAGTTCGAATTCTCTTTCCCAATTTTCCTCTCATTGTGTGACCATGTGAAAAAAGAAAAAGAAAATTGTATGTCTTTAGGTTCTGGGGTTCTCTAGCAGGTTTTCTGCTAGAGTACTGTTTTTTTTTTTTTTTTGTGTTAAAAGTGGAAGGAAATATATTTCATATTAATTTGTTTTATGTTTTTAATAAAGTATTTCTCCTGTTTGTTTGATTGTAATCAAATTTAGACCATTTTATATTTTCTGTAATTATATTTTCTTCCTAGAAATGAGAGAGGAGTGTGAGACTTTGGGACTTGAGTTCCGATAGAAGATCCATTAACTAAGGACTTGAGCCTGATTTATGGCATTGCGAAGAGGCCTTATCAAGGAATGGGCAAAGAATATTTTGTATGCACCCTGTGGAGCTAGCACTCTTAAGCATTTTGGGCCTCAAAAGATTTGGCAATCAACACGTGAGAATGAGATACCGATCATATATAGTAATCTTATATTATATTCTTATTTTATTGGGTCGATTGATGTGACAATAATCTTATGTCCTTAGATCAATCATTGTTAAAAAAATTTAGGGAATTTATATTAGATAGGCATGGGTTGGCAGCCCAAAATTATTAAATGCTTAAGTTTTTTTTTTTTGACAAAACACTCCTTGGGTAAGTCGAATCCTACCATAAAATCCATTCCTTCTATTTTGCTAACTTCCGTTAGCTGCCCTCAATTTAGGTGAAACTCACCGTTTTTTGCAGGTTCCACGTCAGACTTTTTGGAATGCCCACATGTCCACACACAGACTTGCTGGACTAAAACGCACCGTTTTGGACCCCAACCAAAACGGTGCGTTTCAACTGGGTTTAGGGGGCAATATGATCAATCGAGACTTAGGGCCCTACTTCAAAATTCTGCCCCCCACCCCGCGGTCTCCCACCCCACGATAGCGACAGCTCTCCCCCACCGGCGCGCCGAGAAACCACCCACCCATCGGCGCACCGAGAAACCACCCACCCACGCACCGGGGCATCTCGAAAATCCACCGACCCCGATTCGTCGGCGGAGCACAAAAGAAGCGAGAGTGATGGAGCTCCTCCCACTGGTGCACCCAGAACTGACCCACCGGCGGTCTCAGTTAGATTTTTCGGCCTAACCCACTGGCACAGGTAAGAAACTCGAGATTGGGGCTAGGGCTTCGTTGTGGAATTTTTTTAGGGTTTTTTTTTTCTTTGAATTTTTTTGTGTGGGTTTTGTTGGTTGAAAGGAATGGATGCATTTTTGTGATGCCTTGCATTTTTATGTAGTTTTATGCGGTAATTTGGCCGAAAGTATTCAAGATCAAAATGCTTTTTCTACTTTTCCTACTTTTTGCTATATTAGTGCCCGTTGTGTTGGAATATTCAACTGAAAGTTAGTTTATTGATAGGGATTGGCAGGGGGTTGTTGACTGTAGTTGTTTAGTGGTCCATGCATGTCTCGGTCATTGCCCTGGAATGAGAAAAAAATTTGATGTGGTGCTTTATTAAAGTATAGTGGCAGACAGTGTGTTTGTCTTATTTTGCCAAATTTGTCTTGTTTTGCCAATTGGTTGTTGGTAGTAGGGAGAGTTTGGGGTAATTATGGTGGATAAGGATGGTAGTTTGGTACTTACCAATATATGAAAATTGTCCACTATTGTCCATTGGTTTCAATGTACATTCTCAAACACGTTCAAACTTGCATATTGCATGCAGCTTTGTTATACTTAGACCTTTACGTGCAATAGTTTATGATTTGTAAATATCATGCTTTAGTTTTTTTTTTTTTTTTTTTCTATTATGTAGTATTTATTTATTTTATAATATTTTGTTGTTGTTTTATACTTACAGATAAATGACGTGTATCAATATAACAATCCATCACGGAGGGATAGTGCGCCATAACCCATTTACATATATTGGTGGTGACATACAACAAGTCAACGGATATGATGTTGACTACCTAAGCTTATGGAAAATTAAAGAGATGGTTCATGATTTAGGGTATGTCAACGACATTAAATGCTGGTACAACATCAGTGACTACCATCAGCATGTGATACCTTTAAACAATGATGCAGACGTGGTAAACTTTATAAATGTTATGGAGGATTACAAATATGCGCAAGTTCACCTATATGTTAAGCATATGGTGGATCATGCTGTAGTGGTTGAGGAGCGTTTCCTTCTTGAAGCAAACGCTCAAGATGGACATGTAGACAGAGATGTTGATGGGGATGGACATGGACATGTAGACAGAGATGTTGATGGGGATGGACATGGACATGTAGACAGAGATGTTGATGGGGATGGACATGGACATGGACATGGAGGTGGAGGTGGAGATGGAGAAGGAGAGAGGGGTTGTAGCGTGGATGAATTACCTAGGGCTGATACGCCTATGTCAAGAAATCGAAAATCCATGCCAAGGGTCAAAGCTAGGGCTGGCCATATTGTTACACCCTCAAAGAAAAGGACATCCACTGAATCTGCATCTGAAAGTGGGCAACCAACATACAGCCGACCAGCACTCAAGGAGGTACATATGATAACATTATTTGATAATAGTTTACTCTTTTCAATTAATTGTATGTTAATCCATGCAATGTTTTTCCATTTTCTTTTGTTTTTATTAGAAAAAGGAAGGAAAGCCACCAAGAGGAGAACCAAGAGAAGGACCTCCACAAGAGAAGAACCAAGAGAAGGATCTCCAAGCGGGCAACCAAGCATGCAACCGAGCACAAGTCGGGGAGGTACATCCCGGTTTATTGTGAAGTTTAGTTTATTTCTTTTAATTTTATATTTTATTCCCTAAAAATGGTTATATTTATGATTATTATTTTCTATTTATTATTTTTTTGTTTTTTCAGGAAAAGGAAAGAATGTTAATGTGGATATGGATGTGGATGACAATACACGTGTGGGTGTAGAGGCCAATGTCATTGCAGATGCAAATGCCATTCCTGCAAGTAGTAAATAAAACGTGAAACGTGGTAGGCCAAGGAAGACCACAGTGAATGTTGATATTGATCAAGTGATCAAGGAATTGTTGAGCGAGATTGAACGATCTGACTCTGAGCCTGAGGACCTATTCTATGATGCTGATGAGGTCAGCAAAGAAAAGGATGGAAAGGCTCACTGGTGGGAAAACATTGAATTGGGGGTAAATGAGACGGGAGCCGATTTGGGGGATAAGGAAGTTGACAATTCAAGTGATGGTCTAGGAAGTTTGCAAGGAAGTGATTCAGATGATGTCGGGAGGAAGAAACGGTACAGGCAATTTAATGAGAAGTTTGACTTAAATATTCCAATAACATTTGAACTTGGGGATGTGTTTCAAGATACGTATGTCTTCAAGTGGGCATTGAAGACTCAGGCTGTCCAACAGGGGTACGATTATAAATTCACACACAATGACCGGTGTAGGGTTAGTGCAATTTGTATAAAATAAAATTGCCACTGGAGGATTCATGCTTCTACAGATGCCACTCGGACTTGTACTCAAATTAAAACATACTACCCTACTCATTCTTGTGGTTTTCAGTTCGAAAATACAAAATGTGATGTAGAGTATCTTGTGCGTAAGTACAAGAGGGACTTCAAAGATGATCCGACGTGGACACCATATGCACTAAAAGAGAGGGTGGAGAGAGATTTGAATATAAATGTGCCAATTCAACATTGCTATAGAGCAAAGAGGGAGGCGTTGCGTCAAGTATTTGCTAGCCACTCCAGCCAATATCGCCTCACTAGGCGATATGCAAATGCAATCTGGCTTACCAACCCTGGCAGTAGTGCTTTTATATAGAGAGATGAAGCATTCTTTCAGAGGATGTATATCTCACTTGATGCATGCAAGAAGGGGTTCATCAATGGTAGTCGATCTGTAATTTGCTTAGATGCTTGCCATCTTAAGGGAGACCATGGGGGCAATTGCTGTGTGCCATAGGCACGGATGGCAATGACGACATATTCCCTATCGCATTTGCTGTGGCTGAGGCGGAGACAAGAGATTCCTGGCAGTGGTTCATTACAATTTTGTTAGAGGACTTATGCACGCCAGCCGGTGGACTAGGTTGGGTAATCATGTCAGACAGGCAGAAGGTATTTATGTCGAGGACAAATTAATTAATTTTGTGTTATTTGTTTATTAAACATGTTGTCAAGTGTTTTAAACCTAGGTTAAGTGCCTTGTATGTGTTATGGTATTTATTTGTTAACATATATATATTATTTTTATAAGTCAAAAGGAATTTTGTTAACATATTGATTTGTTTATTATATTTGTTTATTTTCGTACGTATGTGTGTAGGGGCTTGGAACTACGGTTCATGTTGTGTTGCCAAATGTTGAGCACCAGTTTTGTGTTCGGCATTTACATGCCAATTTGAAATTGAGGGGATACACGGGGAAGGCATTTAAAGATGAGGTGTGGGGGGCAGCCCTAGCAACCAATATTCACACATTTAACCACCACATGCAGAAAATCTTAGCAATGGATAAATGTGCATACAAATACCTATGTGATGTACCAAAGTCATCATGGTCCAGACATGCTTTCAACTGCCACACAAAATCCGAGTTGTTGTTGAATAATTTGGCTGAAACCTTCAATGCCTGGATTAAAGATGCTAGGTCTAAGCCCATACTTATCATGTGTGAAGAGATTCGTCGGCAGTTAATGGCACGCTTCCAACAAAAGAGAAAGGGAATCCAGTCGACCCATTATGTAATATGCCCGAAGGCCCATAAGAATTTGGAGAAGGCAAAAAGTGATGCAAGAAATTGCATCAGTCGGTGGCAAAATGAGCTCCAATTTGAGGTTGACCACATGTATGATGCACTGCGTTTGGTCCAGTTAGATGAGAGGACGTGCACATGTGGGAGGTGGCAGTTGAGTGGGATCCCATGCTCACATGCTTGTGCTACGATCTACATGCACAAGGAAACGTCAGAGGAATATGTTGATGAGTATCTAAAGATGGGAAAATACATGCTAGCCTACGCAGATCGAGTTTATGGAATGGAAGGTCCACAAACATGGCCAACTGATGATGAGTGCGATCCAATCCTGCCGCCGAACAATAGAAGGGCTCCCGGGATACCAAAAGTGAGCCGAAAAAAAGCTACAGATGAGCCACCATACCTGTACAAGCTAACACGTAGTGGATACGTTGTGAAGTGTGCAAATTGTGGGGGTTTAGGCCACAATTACAAAGGTTGCCAATTACCATTGAATCCGGACAGAAAGAGATGGAAACAAAAGACAATCAAGAAGAAAAATGATGCTGCGAAAACACAGGTAAAACTAAGACATTTTTCAACATTTCTATGTGTTTTCTTTCGATAAATATGAATAAAAGTTTATAGTTATGGACTTGGTTGTGAGGTACTCTCATTGAGGAAGAAGTGTCTTTTCCTGAAATTATGTGTTGTATTGTTGTAGAATAGCATTTAACAATGTCATAGAATGATACATGGTCTAAACATAATATGCAAGTTCTTGTTACAATTGGTCTTGAAAGGTGGGTACACAGCCCTTGTTCTTTGTAATTGATAACTGAATGCAATTTTTCTCTGTTTTCTACCATATTGTGAGATTTCTTACTGTATATTTGAGATGTGTCATGCTAGGAAATAAAGATGTTCCTTAGGTTGTTGTTGCTGCTTTTTAGATACATTATTTATATGTCTTGTATGATGATGCCATAGGCACGGATGGCAATGATATGAGTATGATGATGCTTAAAGGAATAATACTTAGATTTTATTGGGAAGGCTAGATCAGAGTTACTGTAGATTTGTCACATGCAAGGTGTATGGGGCGTTTAAGTGGCTAGTGCTATTAAAACTCATTCTATTATCATGCTCAAATGTACTTGTTAATGGTCTTCTAGTTTTATGCTTAGCATGAAAATATTTGAACAAGTTTAGTTAATGCATTCTAGGGATCCCAAGTTCAACCAAATACAAATGAAGAGGCGGGCTCGTCACAGCCTCGTGATCCTACACCTGTGGCGACTGAGTAGCATGTAAAATTGGTATTTTTTTTTATCCCATACTCACATTCTTTATTTTGATAAAACTATGTATTAGTAACTAATTAATTACATTTTGCGCAACAGGTGGATGCTCAGGCGGGGTCGTCACATACTCGAGTTCGTACCCGTAAGACAACTCAATCGCTGGTAAACGTGATACTTTTTTGTTCATTTTTCCTTTTTTCATAAGAAGTGTTGTGTATTACTAACTAATTAATATGTCATGACCAACTGGCGGATGCAGAGGTGAAGGCGTCAGAGACTCGAGTTCGTACCCGTAGTGCAACTCAGACGCAGGTAAAACAACTATTTTTTCTTCTATTTCTCATAAAATTGTGCAATATGTTGTGTATTAATAACTAATTAATATGTCATGCACAACAGGTGGGTGCAGAGAAGGATACGTTACATAATCGGGTTCGCACACGCAGATGGAGTCAGGGTTAAAGAATGATGATATTGTCAACTACTTTTGTTTGTGTGTTAGTGGATGACTGTAATTATGCCAAAATATTTTTATTATATGGGGCGTTTTTTGCTACAATTTGAAAATATCATTTGATGATATCAAGATATCAATTATGGAATCCCCTAATTTTTTAATACAATATGTTATGTAATATAAGACAAGTCAAATTTGTATGCCACAATGATGCCATATAACTGGCAACCTTTTTTGGGATATATCATGAACAACAATATTATTTTACGCTTTCAATTATTTTCGTATTATAGTCAGGTCTTGTGGATTTATGTTCGTGGTATAGTCGGGTATTGTGAATTTATTTTGTATAATTAGTTAGCCAAATATTACAAACATGTATACTTAGTTAATTCATACTACAAAAATGTAAACATTAACATTAACATACATTTTAATCATACAAGTTTAATCCGATGATACAAGAAGTTTTGCTTGCCTAATATGGCGATAACAACATTCACTTGAAAGCTTCCATTACACATCAATGTCCCAAATACAACATTCTCATGCCTCGGTGACCCCGATGACAAATGAGCAATAAACATATCACCAACAAAAATACCAATATATATGTTTGAATCTTTAGTCTGAATTTAAGTGATGACACTTCACCCTTTAGAGAATTAACTTGTTTATACAACCCAGGTAGGACCTCCCGTTTGCGAGCACATGTTTCGTCGTCATACCATTGAAAAAAACGACATTGTCCGAGTTTCTGTCATTACACCAAAAATTCACAATCAATATAATATCATAAACTATAAAGTAACAACCATTTCTGAACACGGAATTAGCCAAATTAAAGTACCTTTTTATGGTCATACATAGCACACCCATAGAATCTTCTTCCAGGATTTTTTGTAGTCGTGGACATCATAATTTTGATTGTAAGTCCACACCTACATTGCACAGGTTCCGTATCCTCTTTCAACGATGATATTACAGATGCCGACGACATTGACTGTTCAATATATAATGAACCCCTAAATCATCAGCAGTAATACACCAAAATCAAGCATGTGGTTTACGAAATAAAGTCAATCAAATTTACAAACCTTTGTTGGCCATACACTATGGGATTCGGCTTCATTGTATCCTTCTAATAATTTTCTTCTTCTTGTTCATCTGTATTTTTTTCTTTTTTTTGTTTTCTTCATTTTAAAGAAGATATATGTCCATTAGCCCTAATCAAAAATGTAGTTCGGAATGGAAAACAAAACATAATTCAGTGCAAACCAAGAAACACATGATCAACATCAAAACATGTTGTCCAAAAAATCCAACACAAGATCAACGTAAGTAAAACAACAACATGCATTAATAAAGTGGGGCACTAATATAGCAACACATAATCAACATCAAAACAGTAGGAAACGTAGAAAAAGCATTTTGATCTTGAATACTTTCGGCCAAATTACCGCATAAAACTACATAAAAATGTAAGGCATCACAAAAATGCATCTATTCCTTTCAACCAACAAAACCCACACAAAAAAATTCAAAGAAAAAAAAAACCCTAAAAAAATTCCACAACGGAGCCCTAGCCCCAATCTCGGGTTTCTTACCTGTGCCGGTGGGTTAGGCCGAAAAATGTGACGGAGACCGCCGGTGGGTCAATTCTGGGTGCGCCGGTGGGAGGAGCTCCGTCACTCTCGCCTCTTTCGTGCTTCGCCGACGAATCGAATCAAGGTCGGTAGATTTTCGAGATGCGCCGGTGCGTGGGTGGGTGGTTTCTCGGTGCGCCGATGGGTGGGTGGTTTCTCGGCGTGCCGGTGAGGGAGAGCCGTCGCTATCATGGAGTGGGGGACCGCAGGGTGGGGGACCAAGCGTGTGGGGGGCAAAAATTTGAAGTAGGGCCCTGAGTGGTCGATCGATCATATTGCCCCCTAAACCCAGTTGAAACGCACCGTTTTGGTTGGGGTCCAAAACGGTGCGTTTTAGTCCAGCAAGTCTATGTGTGGACAAGTGGGCATTCCAAAAATTATGACGTGGAACCTACAAAAAACGGTGCGTTTCACCTAAATTGACAGCAGCTAATGGAAGTTAGCAAAATAGAAGGAATGGATTTTATGGTAGGATTCGACTTACCCAAGGAGTTTTTTGTCAAAAAAAAAAAAAACTTAAGCATTAAATAATTTTGGGTTGCCGATCCCATGCCTATCTAATATAAATTCCCAAAAATTTAATTTAACACCTAAATGAGGACTCTACTCATAAATGGTAGACTTATAATTGGTTTATATTTGGAAAAAATATAACTTAGCCCCCCAAACTACCAGTCATTTTCATTTTAGCCCCCTAATGTTCAAAAAGTGATAAAGTAGCCCTCAAACTACCAAAAAGTTAGAATTTGGACACTCCGTTAGTCAACACCATCAAATTTGATGGAAAATGCAAAACGACATCGTTTTTTGAGGTTAAGTTACTAAAATGCCATTTTAAGAAAAAAATAAATTTAAAAAATGCCCCCCTAAAATGACGTCATTTCGAAAAAAAAAAAAGAACGGTGGTTTAGGGCTTACCAGCCACCCCATGGCCTATGGGGTGGCTCGCCCCAGCACTGCCTTTCGCCGAACCTCCGAGCACAACCGTCATAGACCCGCAGATCTTTGCTTCGTAGATCTCAAGATAGCCGAAACCCCAAGCACACAGATTGTACTGCCAGAGCAAGCCCAGCATGACCGTTAGAGCTCTAGGCGACCAGCACCTTTGATCTATCACCGCTGATCCCGTGACCTACACAGCCAGAGACCCAAACGACTAGACCCGATCGTTGGTTGCGCTCCACTATAGATCGCCGGCCATACACCCCTGCTGATCACCGATCGCACACCAGACCAGCTGACCCATTCAACTATCGTTCGCCAAACCAATCTTTATCGTTAGAAGGATAATAAGTAAATACTTAGAGCCCGTTTGGGAGTGCAATTTCAATAAGTGTGATTTTAGAAATTGCGTTTGTAAAAATTATATTTTTGAAATCGCTACTTTTTAAAATCGTGCAGACATTTGGTAAAACATGTTAAAAGGTACTTTTCTATCAATTCAGTGTTTAGGTAAAATTAGCATATAATTGCGATTTCAGCCCAAATAGGTAAATATTGCCCCAAATATTTTTTTAAGCGAAATCATGATTTTGGTTTAAATTTGCACTTTTTCAAATAAGCACCCTCTAGTCAGCTTATTAAAATCGCAAATGTTTTCACAATTTTAAAATTTGAGTTTTTAAAATCGTAATCCCAAATACTCCAAAATTGCGATTTGGTTTAAAAAATAGATTATTATTTTTAAAACGCACTCCCACATGGGCCCTTAAGCAAGAATCTATTGACAAATTTGCTAAGTATACATTGACATGAGCTCATGTAGAATTGATTAGAACCCAACAGAGTCATTCTTGGTCTCCACAATCTGAAATAACTATAAGGGGTAATTATTTTTTTCCTCCCATTAACTACAATGCATTTTCACTTTCCCCCATGAACTACCAACTGTACCACTTGACCCCCATGAACTACCATTTTGTGCCCAAAACCCCCCTTCGGTCAGTCAAAGGCGTTAACTCAAACAATCAAAGTAACAAAGCGTGTAGTTCATGGGGCAAAGTGACAATGAATTGTAGTTCATGAGGGCAAAGTGACGGGTTGACCGTCTGAGTTAACATCTTTGACTGATGTAATGGGGGTTTTGAGCACAAAATGGTAGTTCATGGGGTCGGGTGGTATAGTTGGTAGTTCATGGGGGAACAGTGAAAATACGTTGTAGTTGATGGGGGAAAAGGTAATTACCCCTAACTATAATTACATATTTCATACAATTAAAATATGTAACAATATATATATATATCATAAACAAATCATTTAAAGGAGCTATATAAAATTGAGCCTTGTGTGACAACACAATGTGTGCATGTTTTCTGCCTTACTCAATTAGAGCATCGGTTTTTATTTATAGAATGCTATTAAAAAAAATCTGCTTCTCACATGTTAAGAGACACATAACAATTTATTAAATTTTTTGTAGTTTGCTACAATAATTTGTAGCTAATTTTTGTCTGAATTGGAACGTTATGCATGAGTCTTCTATTGGGTATATCAATCTTCTGAGTATTATCCCTTACACGCCAATTTATTTTCCTCATGTTTCTTAATTTTGCTATTCAAGTCAATAATACTCATATAGTAGTATGTCCAAAAAAAAAAAAAGGTTTACTCATAGGAAACTTATCCAAGTTTGAGATATTAGATTGAGTAGTAAAGATTCTTCTATAGGTTTTTTGGTATTTCAAAGAAAAAGGGAAAAACAAAAAATAAATAATCCCACTCTTCAATGAGTAAATGGACCTTGAACAAGCGTATCAAGATAAGATCTAGAATAGAAGGGAAATTCATCAATTTCATAATGATGACAATCAAATTTACCTAGTCACAAGCTGCTCCATGAAATCATCTCCATAACATTTCTATGAAAGAGGATGGTAACTCATCAGCTGAAGATAACAATGAAAAATTCCTTGCAGAATCAACTGCAACAGCTAAAATAAACTCTTCAGGGGCCAAATATGTTTTAAAACAAGCAGACTAGCTGTGTCACAACTGCTTCAAGAAGAGGAATCACTGCTCCTGCCCCTATCTCAAATCCAAACCCATCACTACATTCAAGAATTTATTTCATATGTTCAGCTTCTGTAACCAGAGATACAGAATAACTAATAAATAACAAGTACCCATTGGATGTTTAAAGAGATAACCCCTTGTCCTGGCATAGTATTTAGCATACTCGTACTATTTGCTTCACTTTGGTAAACAGGCATATCTATGTCCCTGAAATATGCACTTAACCATGAAATATTACAATAGAGAAGGGAATCATTTTGCTTTTAAAGGAGTATTTTCTGGGTGGAATCATTTTGCTTCTTAAAATATTACAATAGAGAAGGGAAACATTTTGCTTTTAGAGTAGTTACAATAAAGAAGACAGCCTATGTTGACGACAAAACCTACACAGTCTAACTGATGACTCCATAATCTCAAGAGGGTATATATGGATCTTGCCTCCAAATCCAAAGTTGCTCTTCAGAAGAAGGAACAAGGCCAGATGATCTTGTAGCAGCCCTCATAATCAATGGTATAGCCAAGAATGGATTTGACTCCACCTTTGGATTAATGGATTTACAGAGATTGCTTACCATTGAATCACAAATAGCCATAATAGGAATAGGTATGGTTGAAGTCCACGTGGGATGATTGAAGTCCACGTGGGATGATGGAGGAACCGCCCGTGCTAATATGATGGAGATTTTAATCTCTTTAGCTCTTCTTAAGCTTAAGATTTGATCTGTATGATCCTTTGTTAAGACAATGTTATGTTATTTTTATGGTTTGTAACCCCCCTTTTTGATGATGGTCTGATGACCAGTACATTTGATGGTGATCTACGTTATGAGGTTTTATATTTACTTTGGTGCATGTTGTGTGGATGTTAAATTGGCTACTCTCTATTTCCTATAGGTTTAAAAGTCTTCTGCTGAGATTTTCTCATTTCGGCGAGAATGATTGAAATCCCTGAGTCTTATCCCGCAAGGGATAGGGCTTGGAGACGAACCATGGAGTCAATTACTAATTAATTGATTTGCCCATCGGAGTCGATACAATAGTTTTCCCAAGAAAAAATGGATATGATGATTTATTTGAAAATGGATAAAACATATAGTGGAGATTAATGTAAAAATTAGAATCTCAAGGAATAATTTGGGTACTAATTATCCAAAAAGCATGTAAAAAATTAATATTTTTCTTTATTTTTTCTATTCTTACATCTTTGAGTGCACTTAGAAAAGTTTGATGAATAATTTAACTTTTTCAGTACTTCCATTTGCACATTTTTATTTTTTTGTCCCTAAGTTTCCAAAACAGTCAAAAATAATAAATGACCTATGGGAAAAGACAAAATCGATACCTCCATTAGTTTCTGTGAGAGAAAATTAATGATTTGCCACGTGTCACTCCCAAAATATGCAACATGTCCTAAAAATTAAAAAAAATTTAAAAAAAAAACACTAAGCCTTAAAAAAAAAAAAAAAAAAAAAAATTGCATGGGGTTGTCAATCACCCCATTTTGGCCAATGAGGATGGCCGGCCATCCCCATTTTGGCCATTGGGGGTGGCTGAGTCACCCCAAAGCCGGTCTAGGGGTGGCAGTAACCATCCCCAAAGCCCTTGGCCATCCCCAGGGATGTGGGGGTGGCTTCGACCACCCCTTGCAGCCCCTTTGAGGGTGGTCGAACCACCCCTAGAGGCCATTGAACTGTAACGTCCCGAGAATTAATTATCTGGCAATTAATTCCACGATTCGTCTCCCAGCCTTATTCCACTCTGAACAAGACCTCCGGGACCTCTACTCTTAAAAAATAGCGGATACTAAGTAACGGAAGTAATAAAGTTCTATAATCACTGAATCATTATAACCAGAGCATCTAGCCAAAAATCATCAAAGTAGCGAAAATCGCACTATATACATAACATCATTACAAGGGATCTATAATAAACCTTATTATGCAAGCATGCATCAAGTCTTAAGTCTACAACATAACTCAAAAGTACTAATTACCATGAGTACCAGCTTAAGCTTGCAATGAGTCTTCAAGCATCTCCCGGATCGAATCCTCCAACATAACCGGATGCTTCGCGGTATCCACTATCTAGAACAGCATAATCGTGCATATGAAAAAAAAAGGGAAATAATTAAAGGGTAAGTCCGACGACTTAGTGAATAGAAATGCACATGACGTACCCGTCATTAATTTGTGAATTTCTTTTATTTATAAAACACATGGAACATTATGAAGTGACAGCTTATCATGCAGATGATATATATATAGCATATGCATATGATATATAGAGTAACAGTCATATTTCAACAGTATAGTCTACCCGAGATATTACCCATTCTCAGCAGGGTTGACGCTATCCTGAGGGACCTATAATACAATGCCCGTGCCCTAGCCATTGCACAACATACCGTACGTAATACTAGCGGCACGACCGAGTCCAACCTCGGGTGGTCCACACCGTTAATGACGTCTGTCCTATAGTGACCATCCATTGGGAATGGCTGCATCTTGGTCACGAAACCATTGGATTCAAAGCCACCCCCCTCCCCCCCCACACAGACACATACATTGACCATAAAGCTAACTTGTATAGTAAGCCCATGGCCATTATACTGCACATACCGGTGTACTATGTCATACGATGCAATTAGTCTTTTACATGCACAGTTTTACAAGCCTCATTGTCATCTTATTAATCAACACACGTTTTCACAAAAAAGAGTTTGCAGTGGTTCCAAAATGTACTTCATGAGAGTTGTAAAATATGCATATTTGACATATATAAAATACATGCAATGCAGGAAAAGTAACAACAAAGCATCCATGTGAGTTTGTACTCACCCGGGTCGTAAAGCTCCTCCATGTAATTCCCTTGAGGCTCCATAACCCCGAATACTGAGAAAAGACCTATCATCAGTTCTATTTCTACTAAAACACAACTCTATAACAAGGAAACAGGAGCTATGGGACGGCTGGTGAAAATAGGGTTTCCCTATAACACTCTGGCCGTACGTCCGGGTTCGAGGCCGTACATCCACCGCATCACGACAGGCCGTACGCCCGGTCACGAGATCGTACGTCCGCTCTGACGTCTTTCAGGGAGAACCTCATTTTCTCTCCACTGTCTACCTATTCTCCGACTCCTAAGGCCAACAAAGGCTTCCTAAGGCCTCCTAACTCAAATCGAAACCTCCATGCAAAGTAACAATGCTAAGCTAACGTAATGCTAGCCTAAGCAAGAGTAAAGCATAACTAAGCTAACAACTACAACTAGCAACATAGAACTATAATCGAGCAGCATAACGACGTATTAAAAGCTAAGAAGCCGAACGTTACCTCCTTGAAGGGAAACTGCAAGAACCTCCACTCCACTAGCTCCAAACTCAAAAACCTTACAAAACACTCACAAACGGCCAACAAGCAGCCTAGGGGAGAAGAGGGGGTTGAGGGGCGGAAATGGTGTGAAATGGGTGAGGGGAGGAGGGGGTATTTATAGGGCCAGAAAGCAGCGTACGTCCAGCGTAAGGGGCGTACGTCCGGCCTCGAGTGACCCACACCAACTAATGATGTTCGTCCTGTAGTGACCGAACCATTGGAAATGGTTGCATCACGGTCACGAAACCAATGGATCCACAGCCCTCACATAATGCACACATTTGACCATAAAGCTAACATGTATAGTAAGCCCATGGCCATTACTACCGCACGTACCAGTGTACAATGTCATACGATGCAATTATCTTGTCTGTATTTTACATGCATGTCATTTTACAAGTCCCACTTGGTTAACATGTTCAACACAATGTTTTTCCCAAAAGACAGAGTTCATGTGCAATACGTACAAAACTTGAGAGTTGTAAAATATGCATGTTTGCTCAGTACACAAAATAGACGTGCAGTGCATGGAAAATAACAATGCGCATTATGTGAGCTAAAACTCACCTGGATCGATACGTGTCTTAGAAAACTCCAAAAGATCCGGGTTCTCCAAATCTGTGGAAAACCTTCTATTAGTCCTAATTCTAGTAAACGACTCTAAAGTAAGGAAAACAGGAGCTACGAGACGGTTGGTGAAAATAGGGTTTCCCTGTCACACAGTGATCATACGTTCAGGCTCTAGAGCGTACGTCCGTCGTATAACGACAAGCCATACGTCCGGTCGTGATACCGTACGTCCGCTGTATGGGTTCTCGGGGAGAACCTCATTTTCCCTCCACAGTCCACCTATTCTCCGACTCCTAGGGTCATTAGGAACAACCTAAAACCTTATAGTCTAGTTTATAGCCTCCATGCAACGTAACAACGTTAAGCTAACGAAAAAGCTAACCCAAACGGGTCTTAAAGCACAACTAAGCTAACAATTACAACTAAACATAAAACAGGCAGCATAACGACGTAATTAAAAGCTAAGGATCAAACGTTACCTTCATCAAACAAAACCGCAAGAGTTTCGCCTCACGAATGTTCTGAACTCGCAAACGTCTCACACACACACGCTCACAAACACTCACAACACTTGGAAAGCACTCTGGAAACACTTTGGCGGCCTGGGGCGGTTCTGAATTTATGAAAAACACAAAGGGGTAGGGTGCTATTTATAGGCTCAGAAAAGCAGCGGACATCTGGCCAAGGGGCGTACGTCAGGTGTTTCTTGCCCGGCGATTCCATGGCTGCCTCGTACGTCTAGGTATTAACTAGAGGGTATTCAAAAAGTAGCATACGTCAGGTGGTCCCACGTACGTCCGCCTGTACGATTTACAGAGCATACGTCCGATGGTCCCCCACTGTATGTCCGCACTACAGACAACAGCGTACATCTGCCAGACCTAGCGTACATCCGCTAAAAGTCTAAATTACCCCTCTAGCATCCTTAGTGACCCAAAGCCTAAATTAATTCCCCTAACTAAGCTACTTACGCCTAGTTAATAATTTGGGTCACTACAATAGTACCGGATGTACGCTGTTTTTCGGAGGAGTTGGTAGCTCCCTCAGCTTTTCTCCCCTATAAATATCCACCCCCCTTTGTTCCTTGAACTCATTTTTCCGCCCCTAGGCTCTTTGTAATCACTTATGTGAGTCTTGTGAGTTTTGTGAGTTGGGAGAAAGAAGGAAGAAAGCTTGTGTTCTTTGCAATTTTCTAAGGTAAACCCTTACCCATTCTTATCCCCTTGTTGTCGTTATTGTTGCCTTTCTACATGTTCTAAGTTGTAAAGGCACCATGTTAAAGTTCTTGCACTCTTTTTACAAAATCAAGAAAAGAGTTTTAAAAGCTTCTTTGATAAGGGTATTGCATGATATCAGTTGTTTAACGATGCATGTGTTTATTCTATAGCCTATAAGAAGTAATAGTAGCCTCTAGATTTGCGTAGGAACTTTAAAGCCCCGTTAAGAGCTTTTGCCCGAAATGCCTACTCACTGACTAGACGTACGCAATCAAGCCAGTACGTATGACTAGAAGGTCAAGCATCCGCTCTTTAGCCCCATTTGTTCAACTTAGGTTCCAACAACCCTTTATGTTAGGTTAACCTAGTATCCTACTCGTAAGGGTCTTCTAGTTCTATGCATAACGATGTATTATATTCCGTTATAGCAGGTTTTAACAATGTCGGAGGATTCAAGTGATTGTGCGAGGTAAGTAAATTCATCTGAACCTTTTTCCTTAAAAACCTGAAATATGTCAATTAACTGACCACAACTATGATATGAACATGTCTACTTTTAGTAATTACTCGGTAACTGTATTATAATTTGATTGATAAGATGCATTGTATGACATGGTATATTGGTGTGTACGGTATAACGGTTATGGGCTTACTATATAGACTTAATGATATGGTCAAATGTGCATGTATTATATGGGCCTTGGATCCGATGGTTGTTTTGTGACTGACACGGCCTTAATGAGCAGTCACTACAGGACTGTGACACCCCCCCAATGGGCAAATCAATTAACTAGTAATTGATCCCACGGCGCGCCATCCCAGCCATGTCCGTCTAGGACATGACCTCCAGGAAATCATTTTCCTCGTCGTAACAAGAAAACTGCAGTGAAAGACTTTACCAAGACTATGAGATTAAGAGATAGTAATTGAAACATCACACAACAATACCAGAGATAAAGTACTACATCATCAATATCATAAATAGTCATCAAATGTACTGGTCATCAGACCATCAGTAGAAAATAGATACAACCCAAAATAAACAAACGTCAACATTGTTCACAAAAAATCCACAGATCATGTGACAAATAAGGTCTATGTCCTCAAAAATCACACGGATCATGTGACAATCCTAAATCTTTTAGGGTATTTTTAGTTGACTCATAGGTTTCTGAAAAGGGTTGGCTTAAGTTAACATTGAGAATGGACCATTGAAATATATATATATATATATAGTTATATCTGTATAGGTATATATGTTCTAATATAATAATAATAATAACATGTAAATAGTTAATAATAAAAGAATAAAATAAAATAATAGTATTAATAAAATAAAGTAAAGATTAAAAAAATAAAAATAAAGAAATAAAGAAACCCTAAGTGGTGCCTAAACCCTTTTTCCATATATTTTCCTCTTCTTGCCAAACCTATTTAATGGGAGGAAACAAGCTCCTGCCGCACACCAAGAAAAGTCTTGCCTCTCATATTTTTTCACCTCACGTCTCTCCCTGCGTTTCTTCACCAAGCCCACAGTGTGCGTCAGGTATGATTTCTTGCCTCAAAGATTGCTTTTCTCCTTCATATATATGTATACTTGTTCAAGAGCACAAGTCTGAGTCAAAACTTTTGGTATTTTCTTGCCTTGGTTTCCGTGTGTCTTGTAGTGGAGAAGAATGGATTTGTTAACCTCTTCACGTGATGTCATAGCTCACACCTATTTTGTCTTTTGTGGGAACAAATGATAACTATGTACCATCTTTTAACCCGAACTAGAAAAAAATTCTTAATATAATATTTGCCTACACTCAAACCATTGACCTGTTAATAAGCACTGACATCTATATATAGACATAACGTTGTGAAGGTTTTACATATATATATATATATATGAATATATTGAAGTATTTTTTAAATATATGTACTGCTTCAAAATATATAGATATATATATTTATTTATATATATAATGATTCAAGGTATTCATATATATATATATATATAGTTTCTCGAAGTGTATATATATGTACAGTAGGGTTAAAGTTTACTTATCTATCTATATAGATTAATATAGAATAAATGAGAGAAATTTTTATAAACAAAAAATTCAAAGTACATTAAGGTATATTATATAAATATATGAATATGAATCCAAATCTGGAATTTTATGGGAAAACATACCCAAATACCTAAGAAAGTTCATTCTCAACTTATTAGCAAGCCAACTCATAGAAGTAATAGAATGCATTACTAGGACGTGTATGAGGGTAGTAACATGTCTATATTTCATTCAGGAGATTAGTTACCAGTCAGAGGAAATTCTTTGCTACAGTTAAGAGGTAAGTGAATTTACTATCCCTTCTAGAAAAATTATCATGCCATGCTTTTATTTCAAATTGCAAATGATCATTTTGTTTATTATCGAATTATATTACATGCATGATAAGTTTGAGAAAAAGTAACGTTGAGAAAATAGTGATGTCTTTAAGAAATTTTGAAAAATGATGATAAACCCTCCTACATGATGCCCTACGATGTATCTAAAGAAGTATTAAGAGAAGTACAAGACATGAGAAAAAGTTTTACAATAAGGGCACATATATGGAGGAGAGTATTTTTGGCTCAAGAGAAACAAGAAAGAAGCTCGGTACCGATGCTAAGGTTGGAGGCACAACCGCTGAAAGAGGCTCTGCCAGAAGGTGGTTCCATCACAGTTTTATTTTGTCATGCTGAGTGCACCCAGAGTTAATCAACTGGCCAGGGGACGGGGCTACGGCCACAGTATCTCTTCCCAAGCCGCAATGACCGTGCAACCCTAGTATGCAGGGGTAACAGTATACATGGGCCCTAGTATGAGTTAAAGACTATCAATAATTTTCTTGATGATGATGTTTTTCTTTATGTGCTTTATGTTTCTTATGCTATTTTATTATTTAAAAATACTGGAAACATATGTAGTTATGAGTTCCATTTTCAAAACGGGACAAGGAGTAAAACTGCCTATAGTTGTGGATTTCACTTACTGGGCCCCCTTTGGGCTCATCAATTTTATTTCTTGTGTTGAGGTGATGATCAGGTTGCTTTAGGAGGCCAGAATGGGGCAGGCATGTTTAGGAATTTCTTATGATTCACATTAGTCAAGTTAATAAGTGCTTTGGCACAATTTCTTTTAGAGATTGATGGAATTAGTTTTAATAAGGAACGCTATTATCGTTTGCGAGACATATTTTTGTTAAGCAGGAATATTTCGGTTTATTTTTAAGGATATGATATTCTAGAGTTTCATGCATTTATTTTATACTAATATTTTATTAATTGATAAACCTTATGGATCTTTGCAAGTAAGAAAGAGGATTAGCAAACCTAACTCTTCTTGGCTAGGGATGTTACAGATCAAGTCCTGAGCTAGCACCCACATCTGCTCCGACGGCATCCTCTTCTAAAGCGGCTAAACCGTGTAATAATTGTAATGGGAGATGAAACATAAAGAAATGGGTAATTCTAAGACTTAGTGATTTTTAACGTAGATAATACCCATGCCAGTTTTAGTAATGAACTCAGATATTTAATAAGTAAAAGCAGTTCCACCATGACAACTTATTTATGCATGATATATATATAGTAATGATATATGCATACGATGTAAGCAACAGTCATAGTTTAACAATATGGTCTACCCGAGATATTACCCATTCTCAGCAGGGTTGATGCTGTCTCGAGGGACCTATAATACAATGCCAGTACCCCAGCCATTACATAACATGCCGTACGTAACATTAATGGCACGATCAAGTCCAACCCCGAGTGGTCCACACCAACTAATGACATCTATCCTATAGTGACCGAACCATGGGAATGGTTGCATCAAGGTCACGAAACCAATGGATCCAAAGCCTTGTATAACACACCCATTTGACCATAAAGCTAACATGTATAGTAAGCACATGGCCAATACTACTGCACGCACCGGTGTACCATGTCATACGATGCAATTATCTTGTCTGTATTTTACATGCATGTCATTTTACAAGTCTCACTTGGTTAACACGTTCAGCACAACGTTCTTCTCAAAATGACAGAGTTCATGTGCAATAAGTATAAACTGTGAGAGTTGTAAAATATGCATGTTTTCTCGATGCACAAAATAGATGTGCAGTGCATAGGAAAATAACAATGAGCATTATGTGAGCTAAAACTCACCTGGATCGAAAAGCGTCTCTGAATACTCTGAAAGATCCAGGTCCTCCAAATCTGTGGAAAACCTTCTATTAGTCCTAATTCCACTAAAAAACTCTAAAATAAGGAAAACATGAGCTATAAGACGTTTGGTGAAAATAAGGTTTCCCTGTCACACACTGACAGTACATCCGAGCTCGGGACCGTACGTCCACCACGTTACGACGGGCCGTACGTCTGGCACAACACTGTACGTCCGCTATGTGGGTTCTCAGGGAGAACCTCATTTTCTCTCCACTGTCCGCCTATTCTCCGACTCCTAGGGCTATTGGGAACACCCTAAAGCCTTCTAGTCTAGTTTGCAACCTCCATGCAACGTAACAACGCTAAGCTAACGAAAATGCTAACCCAAACGGGTTTTAAAGTGTAACTAAGCTAACAACTATAACTAAACATAAAATGAGCAACATAATGACATAATTAAAAGCTAAGGATTGAACGTTTCCTCCTTGAAACAAAACCGCAAGACTTCCGCCTCATGAACTTTCCGAAACACCCAAACGCCTCACACATGCTCACAAAACACTCACAACACTTTGGGAACTCACACTGGCAGCCTAGGGGCGTCTGAAAACTAGTGAAGAACTAAAGGGGGTAGGGGGTATTTATAGGACAGGGCTGCCAACAACTCCCTTGGCAAAGTAGTGGACGTTTGGCCAAAGGGGCATACGTCCGGTGGTCAAATGTGACACTTAACCCCCTATCACATATTTTATTTTATTTTATTTTTTTAAAAAAAAAGAAATATGCTGGAGTGGCCGGCCACCCTATGGGGTGGTTTGGCCACCCCAACATATTTCTTTTTTTGGTTTTTTTTTTTTTTTTTTTTTGGATTTTTTTTAAAAAAAAATAAAATATATGATAGGGACATTTGGGAAAAAAAAAGGTCAAAGTTATCGAATTGCAACAATTTGAAAGTTTGGGGGGGTTAGTGTCACGTTTGAAACTTTGTATGTAAAAGTGAAAATGTGTGGATAGTTCAAGGGGGTAAAGTGTAATTTTCCCTAAAAATTATTACATGTTTCTTAACGAATTGAGTGACATTATTATATGTGAATCACTTTTGGAAAAGCAGTGATCTTAGGTTCTATAGATTGAATGCATCACTTGAGTAGTATATTTTGTTTTAAAATTGGAATATATACAAACTAGCTATTTCCCTTATTAAACATCTCATTTTGATCTTACTCGCCAAGATTTATTTCAAGTTTCCATGTCATTCAAAGAAAGAAAGGAGGGAAAAAAAATCTTGCATGTCAACAAAAAATAAAGACTTTCAATGTGTGTGCAGTATTTTCTACGTACCAAAAAATAGATAAGAATTACTTGCACCACTTTTATTTATTTTTCTTTAGTAGTGGGGAATAGGATTCATTAATATCTATTTAGTGTAAAATAATGGATAATATTGTAAATTTTATCCTTCAAATTTAATATTAATTCCTTCAAATTTAATATTAATCTAATATTATTCTTTATTTTACACTAAATGGATACTCTGGAGAGGATCTTATTCTGGCAAAAAGATATAATTGTTTGACTAGCTTGATATTCAAGACTCAAGAGAAGCTAGTTACGTAAATCGATACTGGTTTGCCTAGTTTAATATTAAGACAATGTTTTTTATTGGTACTCTATATATGTAAAATCCAAAATAGTTTGATTAGTTGGATTAATTTAATAACCTTATAATAGTTAAGAAATTAAATTAAAAGAAATTTGGTGCCAATTGTCTGATAGGAAATTATGAGAACACATGCAAAGTAACGATACAAATGGAGCTATATATGATTCTAATTTATTCGATTGTACTTAATTTTTTTACAAAATGTGAACATATTATCCAATCAAATCCAAAAATATCGTGTAGTAAATTGATATTTTCCGTTATTTGATTTCTATGCTTACATCTTTAAATTATTTATAAAACTTTGTTCTTTGATGAATAATTTATATGACACCATCAGAGAAAACATGTGAGAGAAGAAGTAAGACGTGGTGTGGGATATGCTTTTCATATTGAAGCTGTAACAAGCAATGCTTGGAATGGGAGCATGGTTTACTCCTAGGTGTGATATGACTTTTAAAATCGTCATTGAATTTTAGCTAATTATTATTGAATTTTGATCTATTAGTAATTTTAAATGTCACATCATATTTAGAAAAATTCTAAAAAAACTCTAGTCATCCTCATATCATTACATACTTAGGCCTTGTAACAATTTGATAACGCAATCAAATCGCTCCGATTTGATCAATAAAAGGTGCTGGCTAATGACAATATACTCATTGATAGTGACATGGGATTTTGTCGACTATAAGATATGATTTATTATTATTATTATTTTTAATCAAATAAAGGAAACAAGAAGGGGCTACAACGGAGGGTCTTTGCCAATCCTAAAACGAACAGAACTAAAAAAAGAAGAACTAGAGGAAATGCTTCCTAACACACGGTAGGAAGCGGCCAATACAAACACTGGCACTATGGGAGATCTTTAATGCTGACGAAACAGGAATGGAAAGCAACAGATCAATGGAATCAGAAATAACAGGAGCTGAAGCCCAAACAGAAAACAAAAGAGGATCGTTAACAGCAACTATAGTTAGCAAGGAATCACCCTCCAAAATCAGTGCGGGACAACTAGCTGAGACTGCTAAAGAAATAGCCAGCAAGGCAGCGTGGGCTTCACCCACGTTATGTGAAGAGAAGGCAATTTTTTTGGAGCACATAGCCACAAAATTACCATCATGATCTCGGAGAGTAGCCGCCGCTACTGCAAAAGTTGGCCTAATGGCCACATCAAAATTGGCCTTAAAAGTCCCAGGGGCCAGGGGGAGGGGGAAGCCATTCCTCAGAAAGAGAGTCTCCTGATTTCCATGCGTGAAGATGGTGAAGGGTATATGTGCGGATTTTCTTGGACACTGATTCCGGATCAGGTTGGGATCCTCCATGAATCATTGAGTTACGAGCAATCCAAATATGATCCAGAAGAACCAGAACAGAGATCTGGAACCTATGGACATCCTGCGGCAAGATACCAAAGGAAGAAGATGGATGGAGCAGAGATTTGGCCCAGGCAGCTATTGGCTGAGAGCCGAGAGCTTCAGTGTTCAACAGCCAAGGGGAATTAATCCAAAGTCTTCTAGCAAAAGGGCAACTCAAAAATAGATGCTGCAACGTTTCAGGAGGGGCCCGAACACAAAGGACAGCTAAGCATCTCCGAATCTGCATTAGAAATAAATCTGAAAATATTAGGCTATAAGATATGATTGTTTGACTATGCTGATATCCAAGACTTAGGAGAAGCTAATTACGTTATTGGGATAAAGATTTACCAAACAAACAAACAAAAAAAAATGATCATCCCAACACTTCATATATATATATATATATAAGATTTTGGTAAAGTATGATATATATATATAATTTCGAAGAAATGAGTTTTTTTTTTTTTGGAAATTCTAAATTTAAAACATTTAAACGGACACGAAAGAAAAATTTGAGACAAGAGGGAAAGTGGGACTACTAAGTAAAGTGGGAATTAGGGGAAATGCCACTTAGAAATTGCCACATTGGAATATTTAAAAATCCCGTTCAAACGGGACACGGTCCATTCGAACAAGAGCTCAGGGCTTAGGCATGGGCGACTCAATAAAAATTGAGGTGTAAAGCAAAAAAAAAAAAAAATTAAATGAGGCCTATTTAATTTTGGAATATTAATATAACAGATTTTCAGATATTAAATATTTAAAAACCATTCTTTTAGCTTTCTAAGATAAAAGAATTTTCATGTTTAAGTTTGGGTAATAAATTATTCCCAATAGATAATATGACTCATCTTTTTCGAAAATAAATGATTGCAAGTAGGATTTAATTAGTTGTGTACTAAAATCAACGACAAGTGAGTAGAACTCGTAACAACCACAAACAAATATCAACGGATTTGATAGCAAGCTAGTATAACATATAAAAGGAATAAAGAATAATGGAACCAACAAACAAAAGATTAGAAGTGATGACAGAAAATAAGAGAAAAATGAAATATAAAATGTGTTTAATCACGAGTTTTCCTAAGAGTTTAAGATAATAAGAATAAGAAAATTTAACAATCCTTCTCAGGTATGGGCTCATATTCTATTTTAATAATATGTAAGACCTAATACGTGAAATATTTAATTGAAATGATAGATAAATAACAGAGTTAAGGTTCGATCTCAAAACTTTCGATTCTAATACCATGTTAAATCACTATTTCTTCTAAAAGCTTAAACCGATAGAAAGTGGTGAATTAAGTCACTTAATCATTACTTCAACAAAAAGAAAGTGGGTCATGCTTTAGTTTGGAATTTTTTAAGATTTTAAACATGGTATAAATTCTTTTTTGAACCCTCATATCATGTCAAATGACCTCCTTTCATTTTATTTCTCTTGGGGCCTTTTTATCCTTCTTTTTCTTTTTTTACAAATTTAATATAAAAGATATTTTGGGGGGCTCTTTATAAATTAGAAGCCTTCGGCGATGGCCTAATTCACCTAGCCATGGAGCAAGTTGTTTAGGGTTTAAAAACCTTAATTAACTCATTCCCTCTCGTTTCCAGTAGCAAGAGAGAGAAAAGAGACGGAAGGGAGAAAAGAAAGAGCTTTAGAAAGCTTAGGGAAAAAAGACACAAATGATCTTCAAGGTGAGAAAGATCCCACTCTTTTTCTTGTTTTTCTTTAAGGCTTTGATGTATTTGGATACGCATGGAGTGGTGTTTCGGATTGATGATAAGAGTGTACCTCAATCGAATGGAACTTAAATCTCAAAAAAACAAATGTTACTACTTCAAATTTTTTCCTTATTTTCTCTCCTATGCAGAGTCACTCAAAGACTCCGATAGAAAAGTCCATTGGAATCCCCTCTCTTTTTCCTCCCCTATTTAGGTGAAAAGCATGCTTGTGTGCGTGACAATGCAAAATCGTTCTATAATTAGGAAACCAACAAAGGAGAGGATAATGATGTTGAAAATAGAACGAAATCGGAAGAAATTGGAGTTTCCTACCACTGTATTCAAATAAAGTTGACTATTTCAGTGGACCACATGTTTTGTCGTTCTTCTGCACATGATGGACCACATGATTGACCGCTTGATAAGGTGGACTCTTACTTTCATACAGACTTGGCCACATTTTTTGAAACTCTGACCTTTTACTTGAGCCACACATTGGGGGATGGGGTGTCCTACACGGCTACACTAGCCCCATGGGATTTGGGGTGGCCAGGAGTGGCTGCCCCAGTGCTGGCACCCCTTCATTTTATTTTATTTTATTTTTTTATTAAATTAATAAAAAATTAATATTTTAAAGTAATGTCAGGGTCTATTGCACATTTTTTATAAATTTAACATGTTAAAACTGATAAAAAAAAAACACTTGAGGAGTTATCTGTTATCATGTGTGGATTCAAGGATTAATCTCACAAATACCAAATATATATATATATATATATGTATAGACTAAAATCTATATAGATTCAAGGATTAATCTCACAAATACCAAATATATATATATATATATAGAGACTAAAATCGATATAGATTAGTGCTGTCATTGCCTCTCGCTTTACTTTGCTTCATGACAAGTTAACATATATGGACATATTGGGTAGGTATACGCAAAAATAAGGAGAAAATACACTTTACTCCCTTAAAGTTGAACACTTATGTTTAATTTACCTCAAATGTTTAAAAATTTACAATGAACCTCCCAATTTTTATTTTTTTTTATTTTTTTTATTTTGCGATGTTGCCATTATGTTAAAAGAATTTGTTATCTTGGATGGCTAGCATGCGAAAAGTGTACAATGCCCTAAAAAATTTTTAAAAAAAAATTAAAAAAAAAAAAAGAAAAAAGAAAAAAGAAAACAAGTTGCCATTTGGACCAAGCCACCCCCAATTGGTCGGAATGGGGGTAGTGAGCCACCCCATGGCCTAACGGGGCTAGCTGGCCACCCCCCTTGGCCCAAATGGGGGTGTTTGAAACCACCCCCAATGGGTTTGGGGGTGGCTCGACCACCCCCATTTGGGCTAAGGGGGTGGCTTAGCCATCCCCAACTAGCCGGAATGGGGGTGGCGAGCCACCCCATGGTCTATGTAGGTTGCCGGCCACCCCTTGGCCCAAATAGGGTGGCTTGGCCTAATGGGGGTGGTTGCCGACCACCCCCACTAGATTTTTTTTTTTTTTTTGGTTTTTAAAAAAAATGAAAAAAAAAACATAGGGATATTTTGGGTAATTTTGAAATATCATAGGGGCAATTTTGGCAATTTTAGTGCTTAAAGGCCACTTGAGACACACGTGACCTCTAACCCGTCAAAAAAGACAGAATTTTTAAAAGAAAACTCCATGATGATACATTGCAAATTTTTAAACATAGAAGGTAAAATCAACAGAGGTGTACAACTTCAGGGGAAAAGTGTATTTTTCCGTAAAAATAATATACTATATGTAGGGGTAAAAATGTTGTTACAATTAACTAGGTAAAACCATTAACCACAACCACCTAAGCGGTTAGTAAAATTCACTAACCACCTCCGCTAACTGCCACCTAGGCGGTTAATAACTCTAATAACCACTAACCGCTTTAAAAAAAATATTAAACAACAAAAACAAAAACAAAAACGATGTCGTTTACATGGTAATACGATAATATCATGCTACATATGAAATCGTTTCATATATTTTTATATATATATTATATATATATATGTGTGTGTGTGTGTGTGTGTGTGCGTGTGTGCTGTTAGTGATTGTCAATTAACGGTTAGCAGTTTTGAAACCGCTAACCATAACCGCCTAGGCTGTTAATGGTTTTTCCTAGCCACCTTCAAAAGCAGTTTGTAGTTAGTGAATTAACTGCCCACTTTTCCACCTCTAACTATACGTAAGTATACACTATATTTATATATAATTGACATACAATCTAAAATATATGTGTAACGCTTCCTCTTTTAAAGCAAAGATGTAAGTAAAAATATCTCGATTTAATAAATTCGGCCCTTTTGGGCCAAGGCGTTGGGGCATCCACATCAAACTCTCTATTTCTAACATTTCTTTAAAATTTTAACAAAATCTACAAAAATTCCCCTACATCAAACTCTCTATCAAAATGTAAAATATAAGATGTAAATATAACTGTTGTGTGTATGTGAGGAGCCTTGATGATGGCTCATTTATTTTTTCTATTACTGTATGTGGATGATATGCTTATTACTAATTACTATATATATAACCCTAATTACTATATATATATAATATTTTCACAAACAAAATTTTAATCCAAATTTAAATGAATTTATTATAGCTAGGGACCATAAACAAAATAATTATAGGTTAGTTTCCGGGAACCGGGGATACCCCGGTTCTTTGTTTTGGGCAATCGGTTATAGACAAAAGCTAATAGATATCTTTAACAAAATCTAAATGGTGTAAATTCCCTTAAAATTTAACAAATAATTTCCCGGTTACCGGCAAGTTCCGGTTGTACCCGGTCCAGTAACCTTTAATTTTTAAGAAAAATTTATTTTGTGCTTATTTTAGGTATTGGCCCATTTTTTAAAAAAAAAAAAATTATTAGCCTTTATGTAAAAATTAGCTAGGATTTGTTGTGATTATTCCAAATAATTTTTTTTTTTTTAAATTAAAGACTAATAAAAAAATAATTTAAATTTGTTAACGTTTCTGACGTGGCATTGTTTGCCACATCAGAACTTTTTTGACGCGTGAATTTTTTACCTTTTTTTTATTTTTTATTTTTGTAGTAACTTACTATTAATATATATATATATAGTAATTAACCATAGCATGTAATTTATATATAGCTTACCATTAATATATATATATGGTAACTTATAATTTAGGGTTATATATGTATATAGTAATTATTATATATGTATGGGAGGACTCCCATTTTTTATCCAAATGGGTGATCTCCCAGCCATTTGGATAAAAAATGGGAAAAATTATCCCAGAGATCCTCTCAAATGTGAAATTGGAAAAATAATCTATTAGGGATATGCCTTAAGTGGCAAAATAGCAGTTGTGGCACCCTACTTAATTAGCAAGAACATAGACTACAGAATTGCAAGGTCGAGGTGGCTGGTGGTTTCGGAATCTCGTAGGGTAGAAAATGCTTATTTTATGCATCGGGTTTAATTGGTAGCTACTTGTTGGGATTGGGAGTCCTTTGGATTTCTCTCAGGGCAACTTAAAACACATGGTACACGTACTTAAAGCTATGAACTTTTTACCAATAAAGTCTTTCCAGAAACTTGGGCCCTATTTGTTTCATTATTTGGTAGATTTTTTTTAGATAACAAGAAAGATTAGGTCCAAAAGTTGCACTCTTTGACATAGGGATTTGCTCTGCATCTTCTTTTGCTTTGTTTTTCTCTATGTTTGTCTTTCAGAGCAAGTCTAAATCTCCAAGCCCAAGCGCCACCCCAAATGACGATCTCCTTTCAATGTTCGACTTCGGAGTCCTTTTTTTTGTCCTCTACTCAATTATTTATCACTTTCTTCCAAAAAGAAAAGTAGGAGAGTTGTGTTGGGATGTATTTGGATAGTTTTCAATTAAAAAAATTGTGTAGATAAATTGGAGTCATACTAAGATATTTGCGCCATTGTTTTCCATCGCAAGTTTGAAGTTTGACAAAAACCGATGCCGACTATAAGATATTTGCTAGCAAATTCATGAGGCACAAACTGCACAAGAAACAAGGAGTGTGAAACAATTAATGTGTGTATATATATATATATATAATATTACAATTGCAGCACAAACCAATGCCTTCAATTGAACTTTTTAGGTGGCAAGATAATTATACTTAAAAATGAAACAGGGATGCATATATGGGTAGGCAATTTTTTTTGAGGTGGCGTTTTGCCACCTCAAACTTTTTTGACATGGCAAAATGCCACAACGTCAAAATAGTTAATTATGAATTTTTTTGACGTGTTAGTTATTGTCATGTCAAAAAATTTTGACGTGGCTTTTTTGATAGAGCTTTTTACATGTTAAAAAATTCTTTTTTTTTTGTAGTGAGTGTCAATGGCTCACAACTATCCACCTTAATTAATGTCCCAGTTAGTTCTTGCATTTACATTTTCTACTTCCAGTTTGGCGTATATCCAAATGCTCACCAATGGTTCAAGAATGGTTTTCGCAAGCATTTTGGAGCCGAGTGAACTGCTAGTGAAGTGCTGCTGCTGTTGATAAAGGAGTGCACGGTGGACCACATTGCGAGCTTTGCTCCAAGGCAGGGAAAGACAAGTCGTTTAGATCATAGAGACATGAGTACCAACAAATTTATGAAACATTGAAATGGCATGTGACGTTCTGCGGGCCGTTCAGATCCTCTAGTCCTCCGACAAATCCTTAGAGGACTCGATTATGGCAATGAAAGAACTTCTTTGGTGGTATATGGATTCTCCCGATAAGGATCGGGTTGTCCGGCCACCGCTTTGTTGGTCCAAAAGCTGCATTCCAAGGATTTCAAATACAAGGAGTGAGTAAAACATAGGTCGTGGTGTTTGCGAATATTGAATAACAAACAATGGTTTGTAAATTGTAAGGCAGAATGGTGTGCTCAGATTATTAATTAGTGTTTAACTAAAGATTAACTTAGTTTTGGGCCTTTTCTTTTGACTATTGTCTTCAGTACTAGGATATCTTACTTTTTACAAAGTTTGAAGGATACTCTTCTNATTGGGAGTCCTTTGGATTTCTCTCAGGGCAACTTAAAACACATGGTACACGTACTTAAAGCTATGAACTTTTTACCAATAAAGTCTTTCCAGAAACTTGGGCCCTGTTTGTTTCATTATTTGGTAGATTTTTTTTAGATAACAAGAAAGATTAGGTCCAAAAGTTGCATTCTTTGACATAGGGATTTGCTCTGCATCTTCTTTTGCTTTGTTTTTCTCTATGTTTGTCTTTCAGAGCAAGTCTAAATCTCCAAGCCCAAGCGCCACCCCAAATGACGATCTCCTTTCAATGTTCAACTTCGGAGTCCTTTTTTTTGTCCTCTACTCAATTATTTATCACTTTCTTCCAAAAAGAAAAGTAGGAGAGTTGTGTTGGGATGTATTTGGATAGTTTTCAATTAAAAAAATTGTGTAAATAAATTGGAGTCATACTAAGATATTTGCGCCATTGTTTTCCATCGCAAGTTTGAAGTTTGACAAAAACCGATGCCAACTATAAGATATTTGCTAGCAAATTCATGAGGCACAAACTGCACAAGAAACAAGGAGTGTGAAACAATTAATGTGTATATATATATATATATAATTACAATTGCAGCACAAACCAATGCCTTCAATTGAACTTTTTAGGTGGCAAGATAATTATACTTAAAAATGAAACAGGGATGCATATATGGGTAGGCAGTTTTTTTTGAGGTGGCATTTTGCCACCTCAAACTTTTTTGACATGGCAAAATGCCACGAAGTCAAAATAGTTAATTATGAATTTTTTTGACGTGTTAGTTATTGTCATGTCAACAAATTTTGACGTGGCTTTTTTGACAGAACTTTTCACACGTTAAAAAAGTTTTTTTTTTTTTTTTTTTTTTTTTTTTTTTTTTTTTTTTTTTGTAGTGAGTGTCAATGGCTCACAACTATCCACCTTAATTAATGTCCCAGTTAGTTCTTGCATTTACATTTTCTACTTCCAGTTTGGCATATATCCAAATGCTCACCAATGGTTCAAGAATGGTTTTCGCAAGCATTTTGGAGCCGAGTGAACTGCTAGTGAAGTGCTGCTGCTGTTGATAAAGGAGTGCACGGTGGACCACATTGCGAGCTTTGCTCCAAGGCAGGGAAAGACAAGTCGTTTATGAAACATTGAAATGGCATGTGACGTTCTGCGGGCCGTTCAGATCCTCTAGTCCTCCGACCAATCCTTAGAGGACTCGATTATGGCAATGAAAGAACTTCTTTGGTGGTATATGGATTCCCGATAAGGATCGGGTTGTCCGGCCACCGCTTTGTTGGTCCAAAAGCTGCATTCCAAGGATTTCAAATACAAGGAGTGAGTAAAACATAGGTGGTGGTGTTTGCGAATATTGATTAACAAACAATGGTTTGTAAATTGTAAGGCAGAATGGTGTGCTCAGATTATTAATTAGTGTTTAACTAAAGATTAACTTAGTTTTGGGCCTTTTCTTTTGACTATTGTCTTCAGTACTAGGATATCTTACTTTTTACAAAGTTTGAAGGATACTCTTCTTCACACTTTTTAATATCCATAATGTCAAGTAACGCCCTATATTTAATTATTAATAATAATTAACTTGGAGAGTTATTAGCAGTCTTACTAAATTAATTAATTTGTACTTAACTGAAAAAACTACCCTAAACACCTATCAAAGTAAAATAAATAGTGGAATGTGAAAAAATATAATCTATGCTACAATTAATACTTCAAAAACATCTCATAACAAAATTACAACCCAAAATTTATAAAAGATAACAAATAACACTATCACCAAATATATCATTGGAGTTCATAAATACTGAAATATAACAAATATGCCTACGATTCTCGCTCCACTTCTCAAGCTTGATGAAAAACTCTAAGCTTCAACTCGATCTAGTACCTACTAAATTGTAGGAAAAATAAATGCCCCACAGGTGCAAAGGGTAACAACTATCTAAGCTCACGACTTAGTAAGAACACTCACAATAGCTTTCTTTTGATTTTTCTTAAATTTAGGAAACTAAACTATTTTTTGCTTCCCTATTCAAATACAATTAATAATAGCTTCATTTATCTTTCCATATACCAATTAAATGTTATTTCTTTACAAAATATAAGTTTCTCACTTACCCTCACATTTTTNACCCTAAACACCTATCAAAGTAAAATAAATAGTGGAATGTGAAAAAATATAATCTATGCTACAATTAATACTTCAAAAACATCTCATAACAAAATTACAACCCAAAATTTATAAAAGATAACAAATAACTATCACCAAATATATCATTGGAGTTCATAAATACTGAAATATGACAAATATGCCTAGGATTCTCGCTCCACTTCTCAAGCTTGATGAAAAACTCTAAGCTTCAACTCGATCTAGTACCTACTAAATTGTAGGAAAAATAAATGCCCCACAGGTGCAAAGGGTAACAACTATCTAAGCTCACGACTTAGTAAGAACACTCGCAATAGCTTCCTTTTGATTTTTTTAAAATTTATGAAACAAAACTATTTTTTGCTTCCCTATTCAAATACAATTAATAATAGCTTCATTTATCTTTCCATATGCTAATTAAATGTTATTTCTTTACAAAATATAAGTTTCTCACTTACCCTCACATTTTTTTACAAAATTCAAACACAATCCCAATAAAAGGCAAAGAGAGAAGAGAGAAATATTTTATGTTAAAATAATGGATATGGATGCTATAATAAAGTTTTTTAGTTTCTCTATATATTGGGTAGAACCGTAGCATACCTAACGTCTAGGAAACCTATAGGGAAGCTGCTACAAGTGGTTTGTTGTGAGGGGTTTTTTTGTTTTTTTTGTTTTCCTATACTTTGGTAAGTGAAACAGCAATAGGGTAGTTATGTGAGTGCTCTATGTAAACATCACATAGAAATAAACCATGAAATAAGCCCTTAAGAAAGACTCAAAATGACCGTTCATGATATAATGCCCTATAGAAGGTTTTCACAAAAGTTTTTAAAAAATTTTGATTATGAATACTAAATGGCAATTTTTGTAAAATCTGACAAGACTCATAATAATTTCACTTTTAAGGCACAAAAATATTTAAATATAAATCATAACGTCTTTACACATTCTATTTACATTTCAATCATAATCACATCTCACGCATCATATTCTCATTCTATAACATCATCATACCCATATATTAATCCACATACGGAGGAGGTTATCTTACCTTACTATAACCCCTTTACAGGTAATCTGTAATGTACTGGTACACGAAGTGCCGTAACATACCGGCACATGAAGCACCTTAACATACCGGCCCATAAAGTATCTTAATATACCGACCATGCCATCGTACTTGTACATTAACCCTTGTACAATGAAGATTAGAGTAACATACCGGATTACCTATATCTGTAGCATAATTGTATCCCCCCTAGGAGGAACCGTAATTTTCGTAAACATACCAGCTATTTTGTCGTACCAGGAACCCCAATACAAGATAACCGTAGCCCATATCGGAGACTTGTAAATTGTGATCATCGGGTCACCATAACGCATATCAATACCCAATTACATGGTAGTCGTACTCATCTCAGAAAGCTCGGCCATCTGCGTTACACATATCAATGAGTAGAGATTTTCAGCTGCCAAAATTTAGCAGCCTAGCGTCATCCATTTTTTTTTTTTTTCTTAAAAAAAAAAAAAAATTAAAATTGAAGAGGAAAGAGGTACGTTAAAGAGAGAAAGTGTCTGCCAAATCACTGATAAAAAAATTGATCAAATTATATATCAAATTTATTGGCTTCCATGAATCACTGATCAATAATTAGTATCAGCAAAAGTATATAAAATCGAGATAGCGTTTTGAGGCATTAACTCCAAATTTAAGATGACCGAATCCTTTTAGGGTGATACCATTCCTAAAGGGTTAACCTTCCACCTTTAAATTTTAGTTTTTAATCTAGAAACGATTTTTGAGGCATTAGAATCCAAATATTAACTCATGAAAATTTAGCTAATATCACTGAAATATCTCAAAATATAACCCAAAAAAACTTGTTCTTTCTCATGGAAATTTCATCAAACATATAGAGTACAAAAATAGAAACATAAACACCAATGACCAAAAAAAAAAGAAGAAGAAGAAGAAGAAGAAGAAGAAGAAGAAGAAGAAAGAAAGAAAGAGAGTGACAGACACTAGGCTGCCAAAATTTGGCAGCTGGATAGCAGGACTCCATATCAATACCCCATTGCAAGGTAGTTGTACTCATATTAGAAAAAACCCCACCAAATGCTCCCTAACACATAACGACTCCCCCTCATTGGGTAAGCATAAATCTCATACCAGCTAGTGCTCTCATTGGGTAAACGAAAATCTCATATTCACACAGGCACCCCTCATTGGGTAAGCATAAGTCTCGCATTGTACCAACTCCCAAATTAGGGTATAGTCATAAGACTCATCTACGTACGTACCCTTTTAACAATACATAACATTTCACCATCTTTCATTATTAAAACATGCTTGATAAATACACAAAATTAGGATTTACAAATAACATCACGGAATTAAAATATATATATTAGGGCTTACAACATGTCAGAAAAATAATAATTTCATGCTTAAAGAAAACTTTATAGTTTTGATTTACAAACTTATGCATAATTATTTTTTGGGATAAATGTAAAATTGGTCATTGTGGTTGGCCTAAATTACAAATCACTCCCCATGGTATAACAAATAATTTATTGGTCCCTATAGTTTGCCTAAATTACAAATCACTACTTGTAGTATAAAAAATAATTTATAGGTCATAGAGTAGGCTAAAATAACAATTTACTACCTTAAATTAATTTGCATTAAATAACTTAACAAAATTCATTACTTTGTCATGTTATACCCAATTCTAACTTTAAAAAATGACAACTAAGATTTTGTATATCATTTCAGGATACGAACTAAGATTACACATCAGCTATCATTCCATTTCATATTGCTATACTTAATTAACTTATTTTCTTCTATCCCCAAAATTTTAATCTATGCGTAATCCTTCCTCATTTTTATCTTCCTCGCCACGATTTGGAAACATTTTGCGAGAATTTGATGGTCGCATTCTATGAAGCGACTTAAAAGATTAGGTTAATTTACTATAGCAGTATGACGTAGAGTAAAGGCTGATGTATAATCTTAGCTAGCATCCTGAAATGATGTGAAAAATCTTAGTTGTCATTTTTTTTTATAGTAAAAAATTATTGATAACAAGTGTCGCGTTCTTAATTGGGTATGACATAACAAAGCAACGGATTTTGTTAAGTTATTTAATAGAAATTCATTTCAGGGAGTAAAGTGTTATTTTGGCGTACCCTAAGGATTTATAAATTATTTTTTATACCATAGGAGGTAATTTGTAAGTTAGGATAACCACATGGACCAATGTTGCATTTATCCCTTATTTTTATCTACTTCTATAATCAGTTTACTTACCTCAAATGCTTAGATCCAATTCCCGACATACTAAAAGATTTAATTTGTTGTGTTGCAATTTCAAACCTTGATATTAGCCAAACACTAATCATAGTCCCAAAACAGACTTTGAAAACCCTAGTTTAGCCATTCTGGTTAGTCTGGATCAATCTTGGAGGTTCTAGGATCAATCCTAGATATATGGGGTGATCCTGGTGTACTAGGAATCGATCTTAAGAGGACCAGTACGTATCGATCCTGCTGGGCTAGTATCGATCCTGAATGGGTTAAGATCGATCCTAGTGCATTCCCACACTAGTTTCGGTCCTTCTGAGCCCCTAATATGCAATTCAAACAACACCAAATGTCCCTAGGGTTTCTAAAACACCTAGAAACGTTTCAAAACATACTTAGGTGTCAAGGTTACACTCTTGATACGAAAATAATTAAGAGTTTACCTTGATTACAACCCCGAACGGAACCTTGAAAACATTAAATAAAATAGTGCATGTGTGTTTAGGAAAAATATTGTTTGAATATGGAAAATCATCAACAGTTTCATCTATTATCGTAACCTTAGTTTTGAAAATACCAAGCAATGGAAACACATAAAACATAATCTTTTTCTTTGAAAATCATTACATAAAATTCGTTTTTCTTCTGAAACAATTCCTTAACCCCACACTCAATCATCACGATTAGGAGAGGAATAAGTGAAGAAACAATAAAGTTGTCAAGACACAACAAGATTTTATGGTTGATAGGCTTTTACTTGGAGAAACAGTTGAATGAACAAGAATTCAGCTTTGGGATTGACATAAATCATAAATTTCTCCTCTCACCTCTACCCGTCAGTCCCATACTAGGATTAAATAGGTTTAAAGGTCGAGTTTCTAGGGTTTTTGACGCTCAAAATCAAATTTCAGCCGCATGAGAATCGATCGTCTAAAGTCTGGGATCGATCCTTAGGATTTTTACGATCTTGGGATCGATCATAGGGTCCCAAGGATTATCCTCCCCCTCCGAGGATTGATCCTCATATTCGAGGATCGATCCTCAGATTCCACGATTAATCGTTAGATCCCAGGATCTCGGTGGCATGATAACACATAGGTCAACCATGAGCTGGAAAGCTACAAGAAAAAGTTAGGGGAGGCAGAGGAAAGATGTGGGGCGATGCAAGAAAAATTAGGAAAAACAGAGAAAGAGTTGGTAGAAACAAAGCAACTAGTGGCAACGTTAGTGGAAAATCAACGTCGGAAAGAGAGACATCAACGTGAGCCGAACTAATGTCAATGCTAAAGTTCCCTTCTTTTCCTTTTCTCGTCCATTTGCAATGGTAGTTAATATCTATTAGAATGAGCACGATTATATAATATGAAATTATCTTCTTGCTAGGCCTAGGGGCATGCATGGAAGGTGGTTCTCATCATGAGAAGAAATTGAGTTCTGAAAGGCATACTGAATTACATTAGGGAGTAATTTTAGCTTGCTAATTTCTCCAATTTTATTTGCATAAATTAGATTTGGAACTCTGGATCATTTCAATATTGGTTCTAATATGTGAGATATGGCTTATTGACCTCTCAAACTCTATGATTTGGTTGAGAAAATTCATAAGGGACTACGTAATTTCGATGACATTGAAGTAAAACACCTATTAAAAGAGTAAACTCATTTCTTGTGGTTGATGTACATAACTATGCACCCTTGTTTATTGTGGTTGATGTAAAAAGAGTGAATGTTGTGTTAATTTAGTGGTGGTATCTAAAAAAATTTGTGAGCCTAATTCATTTTATAAAACCAATTGTATAAGAGAGAGTTGTCTATTCCTTATAAACATGCTCAAAATCTTGTTCACAGAGAATGTGTGATTATTGCTCAACACCCACCCTCACGTGCAGGCTAGTATTTTTTATGGTCTTTGTCACAGGATAAGTAGTGTGAGCCTCATTCGTTTTATGATAAGTTCTGATACCATTAAAAAATTCATGCAATTTTTTTTTTTTTTTAAAAAAAAAAAATGACATTATTATGAAGAAAAGTACCATTTTTTTTTTTTATCTTTTTTAAAAAAAATACCAAAAAATAAAGGACCAAAAATATACATTATTGCTTCGAACATTTTTTTTTTCTTTTTTTCTTTTTTTAATTACAAAAGTTAGACATTTATTGAGTAAAATAGTTGGGTCTTTTACATTTTCCTTTATATATATATATATATATTTAAATTTAAACACAAAAACAACATCATTTTACGTATTATATATATAAAGAGGCCGTTAGCGGTAGCGGACACCACCTTTTCACCACTACCTGAAATACTATATATGTCTTGAGTGAACGATTGAACATGCACTTAAGATGCTTTAGAAAAATTTTTAGCCAAAAAGTTTACAACAGTGGAGAACCCTGCAATTCTCCAAGTCGTCTATGGCAAAAAGAATTTGTGCAATGCATGTGATGTAGGGCTGACAATTTTGATACGACCTAACAGCCCAACACGAACACGATACGAAATTAAAGGGTTTGGGTCATAAACGGGTCATGCCGCAGGTCACCCGATGTTTATGTTTTCTTTTTTTAAAATTATTTTTTTTAAAAAAAAAAACAAAAAAAGCCCACTCACTCGACAATCATCCCATTATTCCTGTATTCCACCTAAAAGCTGCAGATTTCACTTTCCAAATTCCCACTACTTTCTCCTTTTCTTTTGGTTTTTTTTCTACTCCTTTGTCTTCCCCTACCGACAATCTCACCCACTCCACATCTCCTTCATTTATTTTTCCTTTCTTTTTCTCCTCTTTGTTCATGCTCCCAATCCTCACCCACGGCCACCCCCATGACATCTCCTTCATTTATTTTTCCTTTCTTTTCTCCTCTTTCTTCATGCTCCAGCCCAACCTCCGACCTTCTCTCTCTCCCTCTCATAGTCCACAGACTTACTCTTGACTCCTTGAGGCATCCTTCTTCTCTCCCAGACTCTCACTGCTATTAGCCTATTACCCACACCACACCAACATATATTTCTTCTACAAAATCATAAATCTCCTTCATTCAAAAATGGGTTTTTGACTTTCAAGAGAAATCTCCTTCATTCAGAGATAGACTAGACAGAGTCTGAGAGATAGAGATAATAGAAAGAGCAAAAGAGATTCGAGATTTCTTTTTTTTTTTTAACAAGTTAAATGGGTCGTGTCAGGTGACCCGTGAAAAAAGCCGTGTCGTGTCATGTCTGGAGCTCCGACCCATTAATTAAATGAGTCGTGTTTGGGTGTAGCTTAAACAGGTCGCAAGTCATGATAAACGGGTCGACCCACCGACCCGTTCTACTAGCCCTAAATTGTGATGCATCTTTTGTTTTGGGGTTGGGGGCAGAAGTCGTGGAACTTAAGAAATGTATTTAAACATGATTACTCTTAGTATTTTTTTTTTCTTTAATTTTTGAATTTTTTCTTAATCAATTTTTTTTTTTTTTTTTTTTTTTTTGAGTTAGTAATTTTTAATTATTTTTTACGGTTCACATGGCACCAAAAACATAGGTATCACTCCTAATATAGAACCACATCATATGATATGCTGAGTTGGCTTAAATATGGACGGGTGTCAGTGTGACACACCGCCCAATGGGAATATCAATTAACTAGTAATTGATCCCACGGCACTCCATCCCATCCATGTCCCTCCAAGACACTACCTCCGAGAAAACACTTTCCTCGTCTTAACGAGAAAACTGCAGCGGAAGACTTTACCAAGGCTATGGGATCAAGAGATAGTAAATGAAACATCGCACAATGATACCAGAGATAAAGTACTATATCCATAATATTATAAAGAGTCACCAAATGTATCGGTCATCAGACCGTTAAATAGATACATTCTCAAAATAAGATACTACAACATTGTTTACAAAATATCAACAGATCAAAGCCTAGACTTAAGTTTTAGCAAAGCCAATGAGATCAAAATCTCTATCATGTCTATATGGGCAAATCCTCCATCCTCCCACATGGTCCTAAGCCAAACAGGATCCATATCCTCAAAGATCACCCAAATTAGGTCCTGAGTAATCACCCAAGTAGGCTCCGACGGCATACTCGTCTAAAGCAGCTAAACCGCACAATTATTCGTAATGATAGGGAAAGACATAAAATAAAGGGGGTAAGTCTAAAACTTAGTGACCTTTAACGCAGATAATGCCTATGCCAGTTTTAGTAATGAACTCAGGTGTTTAATAAGCAAAAACAGTTCCATCATGACAGTTTAATTATGCGTGATATATATATAGTAATGATATATGCATATGATTAAACAATGGTCATAGTTCAACAGTATGGTTTACTCGAGATATTACCTTTTCTCAGCAGGGTTGATGCTGTCCCAAGGGACCTATAATACAATATCAGTGCCCCAGTCATTGTACAACATACCGTACGTAACATTAGTGGTACAATCGGGTCCGACCCCGAGTGGCCCACACCAACTAATGACGTCCATCCTATAATGACCGAACCATTGAGAATTGTTGCATCAAGGTCACGAAACTAATGGATCCACAACTCTCACATAACGCACACATTTGACCATAAAGTTAACATGTATAGTAAGCCCATGGCCATTACTATCGCACGTATTAGTGTACCATGTCATACGATACAATTATCTTGTCTGTATTTTACATGCATATCATTTTACAAGTTCCACTTGATTAACATGTTCAGCACAATATTTTTTCCAAAAGACAAAGTTCATATGCAATTCGTACAAACGTGAGAGTTGTAAAATATGCATGTTTGCTCAGTACACAAAATAGACGTGCAATGCATGGAAAATAACAATGCTCATTATGTGAGTTAAAACTCACCTGGATCGATACGCGTCTCTGAAAAATCCAAAAGATCCAGGTTCTCCAAATCTGTGGAAAACCTTCTACTAGTCCTAATTCTACTAAAATAACTCTAAAGTAAGAAAAACATGAGCTACGGGACGGTTGGTGAAAATAGGGTTTTCCTGTCACACAGTGACCGTACGTCCGAGCTTGAAAGCGTACGTCCGTCGTGCAACGACATGCCGTACATCCAGTCACTATACCGTACATCCACTGTATGGGTCCTCAGGGAGAACCTCATTTTCTCTTCTATTGTCTGCCTATTCTCCGACTCCTAGGGCTACTAAGAACAACCTAAAGCATTCTAATCTAGTTAATAACCTCTATGCAACGTAACAACGCTAAGCTAACAAAAACGCTAATGCAAACGGATCTTAAAGTACAACTAAGCTAATAACTATAACTAAACATAAAACGAGCAGCATAACGATGTAATTAAAAGTTAAAGATAGAACGTTACCTCCTTGAAACAAAATCGCAAGAGTTTCGCCTCACGAACGTTCCGAAACTCGTAAACACCTCACACACACACTCACCAAACACTCACAAACACTTGAAAACGCTCTGGGAACACTCTGACAGCCTGGGGGCGTTCTGAAGTTATGAAAAATACGAAGGGAGTAGGGTGTTACTTATAGGCTCAGAAAAGCAGCGGATATCCGGCCAAGGGGCGTACGTTCGGTGGTTCTTGTCCCGCGGTTCTATGGCTGTCTCGTATGTCTAGGTATTAACCAGAGAGTATCCAAAAGTAACATACGTCCGGTGGTCCCACGTACGTCCGCCTGTATAGTTTGCAGAGCATACATCCGGTGGTCCCCCCACGTACGTCTATATTACAGACAGCAGCGTACGTCCGCCAGACCTAGCGTACGTCCACCAAAAGTTCAAATTACCCCTCTAGCGTCTTTAGTGACCCAAAGCCCAAATTAATCCCCCCAACTAAGCTACTTATGCCTAGTTAATAATTTGGGTCACTACAGTCACGTTTTTAAGTGTGGTAACATGGAGTTTTGTTAAAAAATTAGACTAGCGTAGTGGTGAAGCTAAAATTTTGGTCCAAAGGGGTCAAAAAAAATTTATAAAAAAAAAAAATTAATTTAACAAAATTTAAATTAAAAATATTAAATAATATAACTAATGAAATAAATAAACAAATTCAACAAAATTTAATTATTGTTTAAAACATATAAATTTAACTCACAATTTATTTTATCACATTGGCTTTAATTTATTCAATTGTCCTAAACGAATCTTCATATTTTGAAATCGCTGTATGATTTATTTATTATTAATAGTCTTGAATAGATCATTCTCAATATACTTAAGCAAATAATCATTCATCCATTGATCTCTCATTCGATCAATAACATAACGATTTTTTATAGTCTTCATTGTTGAAAAATGAAAATGCTCTTTCAACAGTAGTTGTCGCAACTAGCATAATCAATCAAAAATATGCTAAATCTACCTTGACTTGACATGAGCTCGTTTAGAATATTCATTGTTGAAAGTGTTCTTTCATGCTTTTCGGATTTAGTCTCAATCACTATGATAGTAATCATGGGTTGTTTATTTATTTATTTTTAATTTTATTTCATAAGTAAGGATCTACTGACAAATTTGCTAAATCTACCTCAACAATAGCTCATTTAGAATTTGATTGAAGCTCAATATAATCATTATTGTTTTTCATAATCTCAATTAACTAAAATTATATATTTCATATAATTAAAATATGTAACAAAAATTATATATATTTATAAAAAAAAAAAAAATTTAAAAGAGCAGTCTATGTATAAAAGTTTGATTACATGCCTAAATCTTTTTAAGAAAAACTATGAATAAATTGATTTGTATTATTGAAGGCTTGAAGTTGGAAAAAATTTCAAATCGCAAATTGTTGAATTGCCGAACACTTGTAATTCTGATTTGAAGCACTCACGGTATATTGAATCTAAAATAGATCCAATAATATATGTAATTGAGTTTATTAGAGATAGATTTTCTTAAGAATTTTAGCGAGTTGTTTTATTTAGTAATGGAGAATAACACTAAGACTCTGCTTGTTTCGACGTAAAATAATTAAAACTTCAAAAATATTTTGAATAGAAAAATGCGGAAGTATTTAATCTGATACACGATAATAATATGAGAGATCCTAATATCACTTTTAAAAGTTTAAAATTATAAATATAAACAAAAAGTGATAGATAGTTCATTAATGGGCATACAACCTATATATGACTTATTACACGATGGATCCCACCTCGATGGATCTGACAAATATGACCGATTAAAACTTTGTTATACTGATTAATCAACAATGTGGAAAGATTCTTTGCAATAATAAGATCAGAAATTAATTAGCTGAATTCATTGCCCGTGACCAATTAATCATTTTCTTAGTCCTCCTTTATATCTTTTTCTCTAATTGACAATCTCTGTATCCTCCACATGCAACGACTGGTTCATACACGAAATAGTACCCATGCAACCCCACAACCATTACAAGACAAAGTCAGCCCACCAACTCCTACTAGTATTGGAATCCAATGTCATTATTTGTCGCAGCAAGTACAGATGAATTTAGGCAAGAGCTAGACTGTATAAAAAACCCACTTCTAAAATTTATTTGGATTAAGTCTTTCATATTACTCGTTCAAACTTGCGAATAATTCAAGTGTACTCTCACCTGCATCTTCAAAATTTGCAAAAGGCCAGCTGATATCTTATACTTTTCAATTCTTAAATATTAGCTTTTTTGTCCATTATTTTAGAACAAAATATTTTCAAATAACTTCACTTAAGACCCCTAAACTACCACGCGTTTTGAGAAAAGTCCTCCAAATTTTAAACTCTTAATTTCACCTCTGAACTTTCAATTTGATGCAATATTAATTGTAGCCCCTTCCGTTATTTGCCGTACGTTAAAAATGATAAAATAACTTTTATGCCTCTTACTTTTTCTATAAAAAAGAAAAATAATTAAAATTTTTTTAAAAAAAATCAATTTACCCTTAATTTCAAATTAAAAATTTTTAAGACAAAATCAAAAATTGAAGGGTAATTTAGTCTTTTTGGGGTTTCCTTTAAGGTTTAACGTAAAAATAATAATAATAATAATAAATAAATAAATTTACAGAGGATGATAGATTGCATCAAATTGAAAGTTTGAGAAGTAAAATTTAGAATTTTTGAAATTTGAAGAGGTCTTCTCAAAAAGTGTAATAGTTCAAAAGTCGCTTGGGAAGTTTCTCCAAATATTTTTCTCTCTTTTTTCCTCTTTTACCTTTCATTGGAGACTGTTAAAATTATATAAAACATGTGGGAGTACGGAAGGAACTTACATTTTGCATAAAAGAACATGCATGTTAATGGTGTAGAAAAGATAAGAAAAACTATTAACGTAAAATGTATTTAATTAAATAGTGAAACAAAACGTAATTTCATTCTCTAAATTAAAAATAAAAAATAAAAAATAATAATAATAAAGGCAACTTCTTGTTATCTGATTCCTCTTATCCATTTCCATACTGAGGAACTTTCCCTCTCATATTCAATAATGCCCCACACGCAGGCTTTACTGACTTTCTTCTCCAACTTTTGACCTCACGATATCTTATAAGAAGAGATATGCATGTGATCTCCTTCCCACAACATCACAAACCAAAGGCAAAGGCCCCATTGAAGCAATTACAGCTTCTCCATTTTCTTTCATCACTTCCTTATCGAAGCAAAGGAAAAATGAAAAGAACATTCCTCTTAGCGTTTCTCTTGTTCGGCTTGCATGCCTCTTTGGCGCACGCCCAAGCCACACGAGTCGGCTTCTACTCCGCAACATGCCCCCGAGCCGAATCCATTGTCCGGTCGACGGTTCAGTCCCATTTCCGGTCCAACCCCACCGTCGCTCCGGGGCTGTTGAGGATGCACTTTCACGACTGCTTCGTGCAGGGCTGCGACGCTTCTGTGCTTATAAGCGGGCCCAACGCCGAGAAAACGGCAGGGCCAAACCTGTCGTTGAGAGGATTTGAAGTTATTGACGACGCCAAGACGCAGCTCGAAGCTGCATGTCCTGGTGTTGTGTCTTGTGCTGATATTCTTGCTCTTGCTGCCCGCGATTCTGTCGTTCTGGTAATTCTCGTGGTTTTATTTATTTATTTATTTACGTTAATAATGCTCCGTTGGTTGATTATTTGTTGCATGCGTTTTTGTTCCAGACGAGTGGGCAGATGTGGCAGGTGCCAACTGGACGCAGAGATGGTCGCGTATCTTTGGCCTCTGATGCCGCAAATTTGCCTAGCTTCACCGACTCCATTGATGTGCAAAAGCAAAAGTTTGCCGCAAAGGGTCTCAACACTCAGGATCTTGTTATACTTGTCGGTAAGCATCTAACACATGCATATATAATTTTACTTGGACAAAAATTTCATCCAAATCGATATGGGAAAAATATCTTTCGAATCATTTAAAATAATATTAATTGTTTATAAATTAATATTTAAAACGTTAGTTTAAATTAATAAACTATTATTAATAACCTTAAGAATTTAATATACCTTCTAAATGTTTACAGATATTTGACATTATTTTAAATGGGTTGAAAGATATTTTTTTTAGACTAGTTTGGAGGAAATTTCTATCAATTTTATATTTTTTAATTTTTTTTTTTTCTAAAAAGAATTCTTCCTAAATGCTTTAATTTTGATTTCCTTAAATATTTAAATTTGAACTAAATTTTATTATTTTTTGTGATGTAAAGGAGGGCACACTATTGGGACATCAGCTTGCCAGTTTTTCAGGTACAGACTGTACAACTTTACTGCAACTGGAAATGGTGCCGATCCCACCATTGATCCCGCTTTCCTCCCTCAACTACGAGCACTCTGCCCACAAAACGGCGACGGCACAAGGCGCGTCGGACTCGACGCCGGCAGCCAAAACAGATTCGACACATCTTTCTTCACAAACTTGAGGGGCGGGCGGGGAGTGCTGGAGTCTGACCAGAAGCTATGGAGTGACGCCTCCACCAAAACTTTTGTTCAGCGTTTCTCGGGGCTGAGCTTCGGTGTAGAGTTTGGAAAGTCCATGGTGAAGATGAGCAACATTGGTGTCAAAAGCGGCGCTGACGGTGAAATTCGCAAGCTATGTTCGGCGATTAATTAACTGAAAACCACAGTGAAAATGAAATTTACCGATCACTCTTTGTTTTAGATTTCCATGTCCGGTGAGCAAAGGATATATATGGGAAAAGAAAAAAGAAAATTGATGTACTGAATTTTTGTTTGATTGGCGTTAAGCCAGTGAATATATAAATGGCAGTTGAAATCGAAATCCCAATTCATGGCCTAAAGGGCAGTTAATTCCATGTTACACACGTGCATTATTCCGGGATTAATGGGCCAATCTTGGGCTTGATATATAGGTTACGTGGGCTCACCAACCCATAACCCAACAGGAACTTTTTATTCTTATTCTATCAAATTCTGCTTCTTCACGTCCTGCACTTTCTTTCTTTTTCTCAAATTACTTTAATCCTCTGTTTCTCTCTGTGGCTGTACCCACATTCTCCCTCACCGTTTCTTCCCCATTTTCTCTCTTAACTCTCTTTCTCTCCGGAAGTAGCTCTCTCTCTAACTTCGAACAAGCAACCCATTGATGTGTATCTTATTGGGTGGATGCTTCTTAGAGAAAATGTGGACGAAGATGAAGGCTGAATAATTTTTTGGTCTGGACATTTGGCTTGCTGGAGAAAGCCGAGTTTTTCACATAAACAAATGTAACTAATTCAGCCAAGTTTTTCAAAGAATACATTTAGGATGAGCAATCAGCGGCGTAACTAGCTAATTACTAGTGCAAGAGTAGCACATTTAATGCACAAGCGGAACCCACCAGTAGTGCAATCAAATGTCTTAGCGCCATCAGGTCTTTGACCACGAGCATTGCACTGTGGTTGATCAAATTCACCAAGGAAGAGCCAATGCTAATGACCTTCATGTTTAAAGACTTCTAGAATTAGTATACATTGAGCATCAAACATTCTAAGATCAGACGAACACTTGACACATTTGTAGTTGAAACCACTTTGAGTTCGATTGCAAGCCCAACACTTGAACAATTGCACTTTGGAATCTACATTATGTAGGGTGAGCGGATGATTATGATGTAATGGCCGCATAACCTCTTAGAGTAGTTTAGTACATCTTACATGAAGGGAGAAATTGCAATGCGCACAACCATAAAACGGGGACAACACTATAAATTTGCATACACCCCTTATAGCACTTGACATCCAAAAGCTCTTCATTATTAAGGATTAATTTATGTTGTGAATGACTCGAATGTTTGATCTCTTGAAAGCAGTTTTTTCATCCTCTTTTAGATCGTTGCCCTCGATCAAATGAGTAGCATAGTCAACAAAATCACTGGGCTCACTCTTCTTCCTAATCCAATATGAACACCGTAAGTGGGCAATATAGCCACTCTTAGGCCATGGTAGTGGCCGAACCACCCCCATGGCCTGACCGGCCATATGGTGGTGGCTCGATGGCCAAGGGGGGGTTCGGCCACCCCCATACCAGTCGATCTGGAGGTGGTTGAACCACTCCCAAGCAAAATGGGGTGGCTATGGGGTGGTTCGGCCATCCCTTGTTCTTTTTTTTTTTTTTTTAGATATAAATTTTTTAAAAAAATTAAAATTTTAATAAGGTAAAACGGTGCGTTTTAACCCATACTAAAGGCAGTTAAAAAAAAAAAAATTGGCAACATGAATTTTATTATAATTTCGATTGACTTAAGAAGTAAATTGTCAAAAAAAAAAAAAAAATAGGGATTTTAAAATTTTGGCGTGCTTACCCAAGGTGTTTAGAAATAAATTCCCTTAATACTATTAAAATATTTTATTCTTTAATAAAAGTATTGTGGATGATCATGTGATTGAGTACTCAAAAATAAAAGATGGATAAGGTGAATGTAAAATCAAAATACCTTATTCAATTATGAATATCTCAAGGAAAAGTTTAAGTTGAGTAAATTATAATTAATAGGACCTGCAAAGTTTTATTTTTAGGTCCCTTCCCTATTTCTATATAAGTTTTATTTCTATAGAAGTTTTATTGCAAAGTTCTCACCCTCTCATGTAGCCGAGAATGAAAATAGGGAAGAATATCAATATATATTTTTTTGTTTGTTTGTTTGTTTTTGTCTTTTCTCACCCTCTCATGTAGCCGTGCATGACATTGAGAATTCAAAATATCAAAATATTTTACATCCACAAGAAAATAAAATAAAATAAAATTCTCCCTCCATGTATATTGAATTAAATTGTATACAATTGTTCTCCCTCCATGTTTCTCTCACATAAACAAATGTAACAAATCCGTCCAAATTCTTCCAAGAATACATTGAGAATGAGCAGTGAAATCACAATTTTCATAGTAATAGAACCAAAGTTTTTCATCCCTTTCTTTTTCGCAAATTTGACAATAATATTCTTCGGAGTTGTCTTCAGCGGCGTAAGTGAGATATGGGAGATGCGTGTCATGTCTATGCCTAGTTACTAGTGGAAGAGTAGCATATTTAATGCACAAGCGGAACCCACAAGTAGTGCAATCAAATGTTTGAGCGCCCTCGGGTCTTTGACCGCAAGCATTGCACTCTGGTTGACCAAATTTACCAAAGAAGAGACCGTGTAAGTGACCTTTATGTTTAAAAACTTTTGAAATTAAAATGCATAGAGCATCAAATATTCCATTATTTGATGAACACTTAATTGACACATTTGTAGCTGAAGCCACTTCGAGTTTGATTGCAAGCCCAACACTCAAACGATTGCAATTTGGAATCTACATTATGTAGGGTGAATGAGTGTTGGTGATATCTTGGTTGCATAACCTCTTGGGGTAGTTTAGTACATCTTATATGGACAGAGAAGTTGTGTAATGCCCTAAGTTCTATAGGTAAAGAGACTGAGAGAAATTTGAAACATATTCTTAAATCAAATAAAATATTCTCATAAGATCACCATAGAACACAACATTACTAAAATACTATTATCCCAAATACATAATGTGCTAGTATTCAATAATCTCAAAAACAATACAGTTACACAATCTATGCTCGTCCTAAGTGGTTTAATCCATAAAATTGAGTCCCAAAAACTTCTACTGCTACTACTTCTGCTAGTACTCAAAGCAATATGTCCATGTATCCCACCGGTACCTTTATCCTCAGTACTAACATATAAAGCAATCTGAAAAAGATATATATGGAGAAGATGTGAGTTCGACAACTCATTAAGTAGCCATAATACAAATGCTATAAAACATGCTATGCAGATTTGTACAACAATAATCTATGCATAATAAAGCACGATAGTTTCAAAATGAGTGATTAGCATTTCCTTTTCACTTTTCTGTCAAAATAATGTCCGTTTTACCCTTTTGACCCATCACCGTGAGTTTACCGTTTCCGGCGCACGATTGGCTTGTCCCGAAAGACTCCTTTGGCTCATCCTATCGTCACAGGGGAGAGCTACCAGGTTGGAAACTCCCCTAGGTGGAGGCCACCTGGCCAATAGCACACACCTTATCGTAACCATCCTTCGGTGTGCTTGCCATGCTACCCTTGCGATCCGGCCGATCGTTACTTCAGTGCCTCGGGGTTAAACATTTATTATTTATGAATGCACATATAACATTTCATATAATCTTTTAAGCTCATCCATATTTGTATAACATATCATGAAACATTTATGAGCTCTTTTCATTCATAATTGCATTCATGCATAACTCATAAAAAATGAGGTAATTGCAATATGTAAAAATTCTTAAATCATACAATATGATTGAGTAAAACTTTGCATTAGAAATATGAAAGGAAGTGCATTTGAAATTCATGTAAGTGAATTCTTTATAAAATCCCCAACATTTTTCCAAAAGATTTATAATAAAAACTGTTGGGATTTTTGGTGTTGTGTCCCTTTACGTGGCATTGCATGTCCTTAATTGAATTCTACATTCAACTCACAATTCCTACAACAGAGTAAAAATGTAGCTTAATCATCAATTCATTTATCCTTAATATCAAACCCCACCATGCTTGATTTATACGTCTCCCATAAAATTCTAATAATCAACTCAACTAAGGCTTCAATAAAGTATCCAAAATCATTCGACTATAATTAACAGTTTAAGGAGTCCATCAAGCCATAATATCGCTCTCATCCTAGGCCATTTAATTTAGCAACTTACTCACAGTATCGAAAGCTTAGAAACATTTACAACAATTGTAATTAATCCCTCCAAATAGCAATTCAAATATTCATACCCTAAAAGCCTCAATTTAATTCTATAAATTTAACTTCATACTAAAACACCATAACGGATATAAAAATATTACATTGGAGTCTTCCTATTTTTCTTTTCTCTTTCTCTCCTTCCTTTCTTCTTTTCCTCTTTCTTTCCCTCTCTTTCCTTCCTCCTCTCTTTCTTTCCTTCCTCTTTCTTTCCTTCCTCTTTCTTTTCTCTCTTCTTTTCTCCCGACTCTCACCTCATCTCACGCTCACTAATTGAGCTGTGAGTAAATGGGATGAAAGCTGGTCCCTTTTATACTAGTCTAGACTGCCGTATGTGAGACATTTGTCCCACTTGTATAAACTCTAGCCATGCCTCCGTATGACAAGTGTCTGTCTACTTGTGAGAAGGAAATAGGCCCCTGTGCATGTCTCCATGGCTTAAACACTTATAATGCAACGTGCCTGTGAGAAAATGAGAGAAACATGCTATATAACACCTGCCATTAACGTGTCTTGTTGTCACAATATAAACTTTTGTGGATTATTTGCTGTCCACGAGAGAATAAAAGAAACAAGCTGTACAACGCCTGCCGCTCATGGTAACTTGACACCTATGCCCATGTGTCCATGAGAAGAAGAGAGAACCATGCAGTTCAACACCTTATACAGCAACGTGCCTATGCTATGGCCAGAAAATTTCTGACGTGACAAAAATGCCACGCCAGAAACCCACCATTTTTTTGTAGTGATAGCTTGACAGCACAACACATGTGCGGTCAAGATGAGTTTGCATTTACCTAAATGTCCATAAAATTCATAATAATTCCCTTATAAACCTAAATATGTCTATTACAATATATCCAAAATTCGTGGTCTAATAAAATCATTAACCCATCCAATTATTTTCCCAAATCTCAAGTGCTCTAGCTACTTGACAGATTAACCTATTAAACTTAAAAAATTTGTAACTTTTTCAATTTAACTCCAAATGACGCAAAATTTATCTTAAAATTTTCCTTATTAGAAGACTCACAACATATCCAAAAATCATAGCAATCCATAACTTTTTGATACCTCAAAAGTCCCTCGAAATTTAGTGCCTCTGCTTGACCAAAATTCTTGTTTTGACACTTGCATCTTCTAAAAATCATAACTCCTTCTACAAGCGTCCAAAAATCATGAAACCACTTTTAAAATCTTCATTTCTCATCATTCTACAAGGTATTAAAATAATTTTGCTTAAAGTCTCTCAATGAATTTTTGGTGTTCAAAACAATGTGATCTTTCTTCCAATAACCTACTAAAATTCAATTTCCACTATCTTTCACATTTAATCTATATTTACTTATAAAATTGCAAATCCTCCTTATCCTTGATATTGAGATCACCTTTATTCTAGTGTATAAATTTTGAGATATTACAAATTGCACTGCACACAATCGTAAAATGAGGCCAACGCTATAAATTGCATGCACCCCTCACATTGCTTGACATCCGGAAGCTCTTCATTTTTAAGGATTAATTTATGTTATGGATGACTTGATTGTTGGATCTATTGAGGGGCAGCTTTTTCATCATCTTTTAGATCGCTGCCCTCAACCAAATGATCGGGTGTGATTTGTTGGCTCGGGGCATGATTCTTGAATGACAAAATCGCACCAATATTTCCCACATTTGTAGCTGCGACTTCCCAATACTGGCTTTTTGCAAAGCCAGCAATCGTCTCTACTTTCCAGGTTATCTATGAGTTGCAAGTGATGCCATAGGTAGTCAGCCATCTTACTCTATGCTAATTAATATACATACAGAGGCACAAAACAAGACCCAAAGGGTGAGGTTAGCATTCAGATATATAGAATGATGATTTTGTTGGGTCTTCACTCTTCATGAATGAAGTCAAATTAGATTAATATGTAATTTTTTAATTAATTAACAAACCTTTATATATAATGTATATTCTCTTGAAGACCGACAAAAATTAAGATGGCATTTATGTAGATTTGACTAATTAGGAAATATTAGTTCCGAGTAATACCTGATTTAAGATTGAATCCAAGCTACTGCAATTATTGAAGTGATTTCAATTATCTTGTCAATTAGAATTTAATTCCTTTAAGATTTCCGAATAAAGAATTATGTTATTGTGATTAATTATTTAATCATATTTAAAATGTTTAATTTTGAGTGAATTAGATTTAGTCGTATAACAAGAAAATTATGTTAATTATCATTGTAAATTTGATTAATCTATTTTTCTATGTTATATAGCTCTTCATTGGTTTTTTATTGGAAGAAACAACTTTCAGTTTAGTTTATAAAAATGGTTTCTTCGTAAGTAGATCTATATCTTAGAGAAAAACTTAATTGAAAGACCAATATCAGGTACTATAAATATTAACAAAATCTTTGAAAGATAATAGCAATAGAAATTAAGAGCATTATCGAAGAAAGAAATGAGAGAGAGAGAGAGAGAGAGAGAGGGAGAGGGTGTAGCACCTGTTATACAACTTCAAGCTTGTTGTGCCTTCTTTCTCCGTTGCCTTCTTCTTCTGCGTCCTTTGTTGTGGATGACTTTGGGGTCCAGAAGAGTCTTGGCAAAGGTGGGGAGAAGCTGGTTTTCGAACTGCATTCGCACTCGAAATTCAGTGATGGATTCTTGTCGCCTACGAAGCTGGTTGAGAGAGATCATGAAAATGGGGTCAGTTTCGTTGATATGGTACATGTTATTTTAAATTTTAAATGAATATAAGAAATGGGTTTTACTTTTTTACTATTTTATTTGTTTCTGAATGATATTCCGGCAATCGGTTTTGCTTTTTCGGGAGTAGATTTGCTCTGTTTTGAGTTTTATAATTTTGTAGATAATGAATTAGTTTCAGTAAAATATTCTCATTTAGGCTGCATTTTGTATTAGGTAAATAAGTATAGAAGATGGTTTTTTGGAAACTCCCCTGCACTGTATAGCTGCTGTCTGGGCAATATGATGCTCTTATAAATACGGAACATAGAGTTGCAAATCCATTCTTATCAGAATTGTTCATTCCTCAACCATCATCAAAGATGTAAGAATATATGTCCATTCTGGGAAATTGTTCATACATACTTCTTTTTATTGATTTTTTTTCATAGTGAGAAATAGAGACAGTATTTGTGGTTTGAAGTATTGGATGAAACTTTTATTCTTACTTATCATATATCAGGTTTTCAGTTGTATAAAAATGGCAAATTATAGAATCCACAATAAGTTTTCAATTGATGAAGTTATGATGTGATTTTACCGATTTTAAATCATTTGGTTGAATTTTAGCAGTGTTTTGTGTATCCCTGATAGGTTTGGCAAGTATTGGGAATATTGGATGTAAGGCATGGATCAAAATATGTTTCTATTTGAGATTTGACTTAAGATTCTATGTTATTTCTTGGAATAGTTCTTTGAATTTTATAAAATATCAAGGAGATAAGTGATGTATGTATAACTGCTTAGATTTAGAATTTGTTATATGGCTGTGGAATTTTTCACCAATTTCATGATACGTTGATTGGAATCATGAAAAATAATAATAATAATAATAATAATAATGAAGTGGCAGATGCAACGCATAGTGAAGGGGAGCCTAGTTGTATCGTGGAGATGTGAATTAGATGAAACAAATGATTGTGTAAATGATGAAGAAGGTGACTGTGTTGCTGGTTTTTAAAACTAAAATCTTGATTAAATTTTGTTATATAGGTGTGGAATTTTTAACCAATTTCATGATATGTTGGTTGGAATCATTAAAAAAATAATAATAATGTGGCAGATGCAACACAAAGTGAAGGGGAGCCTAGCTGTATCAGGGAGATGTGGATAAGATGAAACAAGTGATTTTGTAAATTATGAAGGTGATAGCAGTGTTGCTGGCTTTTAAAACTAAAATGTTGATGGTAATGAAAGATTGAGATGGTGTTTGATTTTATGCTAGTCATTTTAGTGTTTAATACCAAGGAGTAATGTAATGGCACAGTGGTCCAAAATTGAATTAAATGTAGGGAAATTGTTATTTAAAATGTAAGTTACAACCAAGTAGGAGAAGAAAAAAGTACAAGGAAATCATTCAAGCTAATTACTAAATGATCTAAGAACACAGTTGTCCAAATAAAAAGAGAATTAAAGAAATGCTCCATTAATTTTGAGGTTAGAGGCCAGAGGTCTTCCTGGGCGAAGTGCCAGTGCCGGCGGTGGTTTTTTGGGTCTAAGAATGTATTTTCCTTCCCCCCTGAGGTGCAGTAGGGGCCTCGGGTCTTTAGGGCTGTTATTGGGCTTTTGCAGGTTTTAGTCTTGGATTATTTTTGGGTTTTCTTAGGGTGTTTTGTGTTTGGGCTTTGGTTGGGTTTCCTATGTATACTTTTTTGTGTACTTAGAGGCGCTTTGCGCTTTTTTTGATATATACAACATTTAAAAAAATGACTTGAGCTCCTCCAACATCCTTTCTTGGTACTCGAAGTTTCTGTCATTGCGTTCCTCCACAAGCACCACATAAGGCAAGAAGGCACCATCTTCCAAACGACAACACTTGGAGAGCTACCACCTGTCCACCAACAAGCAAACAAGTCAATCACCTTATTAGGCATAACTCAGGACATCCCAAAGCGATTGAAGATAGCATTCCGTAGAGCACAGGCAACCTCACAATGGAGAATCGAAGTTGATGATCTATGGACTCCCCATTCTGTTTGCACAAGCAGCACCTATCGACTGCGTTGACATGCCTCTTCCTATGATTGTCCATGGTAAGAATTTTCCCTAGAGCCACTGACAAGCGAAAAAGCTACTTTCAAAAAACAAAGAATCTTCCCTATATCCATGGACTCCCCATTCCATTGGAGTCATGTCTTTCATATAATATTACACTTTTTTCAAAACCAAAAAATGTTTTCCAGCTTCATATTCATTACTTGACCATACTTGGAGAAGTGATCCTATTGCCATTTCATCTCCAAATCGTTGACACTTATCATTTATTATGTTTATTTCGGAAGAGAAATGTGGTGTTCGGGAATGTCAAGACATTTGATCTAATTCAAGGAAAACTCATAATTTTCAAAAGACAAGCTTTCTCGTTGGTATGGAAACTATAATAGATTTAAATCATTGCTGCTCTATGCACGGTGTTTGAGTTTGGAAACCTTATTTTGGCTCCACTTTGATCACTATTTCCTGATAATTCGTTTTTTTGGGTATATGGTCTCATCAGTAATTGTTTACATATATTTTCATATTTTTCAATCTGTTTATGAATAGTCCAATCATCTGTTTCCAATAGTTAAGGTGTACTGGGATAGATGAGGGTTAGAGAATTGGGAGAACAGAATAATAGGAATATAGTGGCAATACATAGAAAATGGGAAGCTCATACTTGTGGTGTTGTCCCCTCATAAAATAATTATATGCTTTGTTCAAATGGAATTTATCCTGTCATATTGTAAGCAGGACCCACCAGGAAATTTTTGATGCACTTTTCTATTGAGCTTTGTATTGAAAAAAGAAATAATGAAAATGGGTGTATGTGGTTATAAAAGGAACAAATAAGTCCTCTATAACGAAGGGAGCACCTTTTTTGGTCATATCATGCTAGGGTTCTGGAGGATCATGGCAAGCAACTCTTTTTCTTGGTTTATAAGAGATTAGAGGTTGAGGATCCAGTGTAATGAATAAATATTTGGTGATCCAAATGCAAGCTTGCTGATGTAATTGAGGAATAAATTAGCTTTAGGAGGACTATAATGGCATTCCAAGCTGACTATGGAACTCTGTTTAATTAAAAAGGATGTGATAGCTCTAACTTTAGTTAATTTATCATTTAACTGAGTATGAAGCAAAAGGAAGTAATTCAATATTTTTGGGGAAGCACTACTTTAAGGGATGTCAATTGTTCAATTGGATCTTTATGCTGGCCAATTTTCAGGCTCCAATATTGCCGAAGAAGGGACCTCTAGAATTAGTTAGCACATTTAGAATCAGATAACATTTCAAGGTGCTGTTAAAAGTATGACATAGTATGTTACGTGGTAGAAAGGGCATAAGTGTTCTCTTTAAGATTCCAAGAAGTTTAGTTGGTTAATTACATGGAAGTAGGACTAGCTTAAACTATATGCTCTGGATAAGGGGCTTTGGTCCAGGAAACAGAACTCTTTTGAAAAAGTAAATTGGCCAGATTTTAGTAGACTCTTGACCTTGTGGCTCTTACTACCCTCTTTCTTATAATGTTATCAAACGTGATTGATTGTATGTTTGTGTAAACTAAACTTTTAAAAAGCTCAATTGTAGTCATGAATAGAATTAGTTCAGGTTTTCACTGTTAATGTGCAATTGAGGAAAATATGATAGAGTGGTCCCTATTGGAAAAGATAGAGAAGGGTCACTTAAGATGGTTGGACATGTGCATTAGGAGCAACTAATGCGTCACTTATTTAAGTTCAAGGGGTGAAAATAAGTAGAGGGGGGTCTAAAGCTGTAGGTATTGGATATAATAAATAGAGAGGTAACAAAGAGTACTATTGTAGATAAGATATAAGGATGAAAAAGGAGAGTTGTGGCTGCTTCCAATTAGTTGAAAAAGGATCCATAAAGCTGACCTGATTTAATTGGGATTACAGCTAAGTTGAGTTGTATAGCTAGTTCAGGTTTATATGGCTTATGAGGCACACCATCTTAGTATATTGGATTAAAGATCAAAACAATGAACCAAAAAGTGATGGTACACGATCATGTTGGTTAGAGATCATCATAGATTTGTGCTTCTTTTATGTGTAGTTGGTTGGAGGGCCAATGCATTCAAACTCAATGTGAGCTTTGCATCACCAGTGCAAGTTATCTCTTTTATCTTTTCATCGTGATGTACTTGTTTACACCGTTAAAATGACTATTTTCAATTCTTTTGAATGGAATTCGATTTCTTAGCTACTAACAGTCTTGGAACAAAGACAAAATAATGAAACTTTAGTTCCATCTGTTAATAGTGTGGGACCCTTGTGGAATTGAAGTCCAAACTACTTTCAAAACTTTGTACGTTATTCTTGATCTTAAAAGTTCATTTGCTTTGCTATTCTCATATTTTGTTATTCTTGTAATTTAATTAATAAATGTTCTCATAACAGGTGAAAGTTCTTGCTCTGACAGATCATGACACAATGTCAGGCATCCCGGAGGCTCTAGAAGCTGCTCAATGATTTGGCATCAAGATAATTCCAGGTGTTGAAATCAGTACAATATTCTCCCCTAGGTAATTTTTTAAAGTTTCTGCATTAGGAGGTATATGCATGCATGCATGCATACACATACATACATACATAAATACATACATATGTGTGTGCGTGCGTGTACTTGTTGTTCTTAGTAGTTGTTTGGTGAAAGCTGTGTAATTTTTATTTTATTTTATATTAGAAAGCTGTTTTGTAAACCATGTTTTTGATTCAAAATTGCAAGAAGTTGCAAGAAGAGTCTTAGTTGTGAGGATCCATTCCAGTTTGTGTATCTCTGATTCTCTGGAGATTAATTAACAGTGGAGAGTCTGGATTAGAGGAACCAGTGCACATCTTTGCATATTATAGCAGCTGTGGACCAACGAGGTCTGAGGAGCTGGAGAAGTTATTGGCTAATATAAGAGATGGTAGTGTCCTCCGCGCAAAAAACATGGTGTCAAAACTGAACAAGCTTAAGCTACCTCTTAAGTGGGAGCATGTTGCCAAGATAGCAGGCATGGGAGTTGCTCCTGGGAGACTGCATGTGGCCCGTGCAATGGTTGAAGCGGGGGTTTTGTGGAAAATCTGAAACAAGCTTTTGCACGGTATCTTTTTGATGGTGGACCGGCTTATTCTACGTAATATTCTGAGCATATGGTTAAACCTTTTCTTGTTGCTCTGGATGCATATTGTTAACTTAGAATTGGTGATATATATATATATAAATGGTTTCAGGGGAAGTGAGCCTCTTGCAGAGGAAGCTATACAATTGATATCTAATACAGGGGGTGTGGCTGTGCTAGCTCATCCATGGGCACTGAAAAATCCTGTTGCCATTATCAGGAGGCTGAAAGAGGCTGGCCTTCATGGGATGGAGGTTTACAGAAGTGATGGAAAACTAGTAGGTAATATATCTTTTATTTTTATTGTTGTTTGTGGAATTTTGTTTTTGGTGACTGTGCAGCCAATTGCCATAGAATGTAAAAGGTTTATTTCTCCATCTTCAGATGTGTAATGGATGTCAAAGATGCTGCCTATCTTTCTTCTTTTTCCTTCTATTTTTTTTTTTAATAAGTAAAGAAGCTGTATATCTTGGGAACATATCAAAATCCTCACAAAACAGTTTCAGAAATAAATCATCAGATGAAGATGAGTTAGACTTAAAATTTATCCTTTGTAATGTTTTGACTCATATTTGTTATAAATTTTTTATATATTATTGCGAAGATGAGATATTGGTTTTGTTTCTACTTAATGTCGGATGTAAAAGGTTCAAAGAAAATTGGTTCCCAGCCATTATTGCTTATTTTCATGGATTGTCTAATGTAACCTTTCGAAGTGTGATGCTTGGGTTTGTCTTTCTCATTTATGTTTTTCCTTTGAAATTCCCAACAATTTCTAGCATACCCAAAAAATTTAGACCCATTATTTCTCGAAAGCTCGGATCTTCAAACTAGGGATCATCAAATTTTCATAAGATTCACAAACAGAAAATACTGTACATGGTACTGTTCATAACACTGTTTGATAGTACTGTTCATACAGCAATTGCGGGTACCGTTCACATAGCACTGTGTGGGGCATTTACTTTTATATGTGCATGACAATCTCCTTGTATGCTTTCTGCACTGTAGAGCCCTGTTGACGATATTAATATGATTATATGCTGTTGTTGAACATTTATAATGCTGATATTGTGAAGGGAATTTATGTCCTTCAAAGTCATGGAATCTCATCTTTTGCTTATATTTTACATTTGGCACTTACATGACAATGGATGGATATATGTGTAGTAGAATGAAAGGATAATAGAAATGGACGGAAATGGAAATGAATTGACTATTGAATTAGGTATTTTGAGGATACCTAAACCTTCATGAGTATTCGATGACTCCTCTAAGTTCACAATGAACAATTGACCACAAAAACTTCAAAGCTAATTTCTGCTAATTGCCTTATATACTGTGCAATCAGCCTAACTAGCCTTCTAACTAACTAACAAACCCACTAACAAGCTTAGCTATATTTCAGCTAGAGGCACAACTACTAACAACCATTTATTACAACTCAGTCCTCTATGAGATACCTAACATACGATCCCCCCTTTAAAACACCTTTCCCACAAGGTGGAATTTGAAAAGACAAGCCCACTTCAATATTCATGCTATTACAAAACAAACCCAACCAAAAAAAATATATATCATTGTATAACAACTGAAAGCCTAACAACTAACAACCCAAGCTCATTTATTAACAACCCAACATACTATAAGAATTTAAGCACAAGAACAATATAGAGCTCAAAAGCTATTTTATTCAATAATGTTTGTTTGATACAGTGGGGTTTATATACACCTTATACAAGAGTGTTGACAATAGAATAAAATTATACATGGCAAGACACATCCCTGAATTTGTGGGATTGCCAATTACATTGAGATCCTTTAGTAATGACTTGAATTCTAGTATATCTTGGCAGGCTGGAGATTGCATATCAGTGATATTCTTCTTTCCTTCTCAGTGAATCCTTGGCAGCTACGTTTCTCTTTTCTAGTGAACGACATCATTGCTTTCCTTTTCTTTGAGCATGTGGCAGCACTGCTGTATGATGTGTTCTAACACATACAACCTTTAAGCCCACTCTTTATCAGCTTATTTTGCAGCCCATAAAAGCCTTCCTTCATATTCCTCATATATCCCAAACAGCAGCATATCCATCCAATTGTCAAGCGTTATTGTAATGCTTTCCAACTCTTGTCACCACGCAAAACGTGCCAAGTGTCCAGCCACTTCTTTCCACCACACTCCTTGCGCCATGTGTCCCTCCTATCAATTATTCACATCTGATCCTTCTCCCCAAACGCAGCCTTACTTTATTGAACAACTGCAGACCTATCTTCTTCCTCCCTTCTTCTCAACTGCCCCCAAGAATGCTTCTTTCCTGGATCAAAACACCATCTGACACACCAAAGGAAGAAGACGCCATCATCCAACTTCCTCTTCAGATTTTCATCAAACACCTCATCTGCATCACAATAAAGCCCATTCGTGTGTGAAAATATTTTCATAAACTCTTGCTCCATTGTTGATTTATCGATTCCCTCTTTAATCTCCACGTTCACGGAAATGAAATGTAATTTCCTAAACATCATGGATTCTCTCTCCTGGGACAGGTCTAGAAACTCTTTGTTGTGGACATCGTTCGGTTTGAGATCAACGAAGCCAAGGGATGCCACTAGGTTACCAGAAATCCCTTCTACCTTCAGAATTTGTTGACCTGTTGCTTCAATCCTTTCTTCCTCCAGAATTGGTTGATCTTCCAATTCTTCAACCACTAATGGATTCTTGATTTGCTCTTTGGTCTCTGAATTCTCAAGAACCAATTGTAGCTGTTTGGACTCAGTCTTCTCAATCTTCTTGAACATGTTTGAAACCTCAGAGTTGTAAACATTGTTATGGTTAAGATCTTCAACGCTCTCTGCCGACTGATCGGTTACAAGGACCAACTCTAGTTTTGTAATCACTTCTTTTTGTTGTTGCGCTGGTTTTTCATCTTCTTGAAACCTGAACTGCAATGCTCTAACCAATTCTCCCCAAGTGTTATAAAATCCGAAACTTTCAACTTCATGAAACCAACTGAGAGCTTCTCCTCTCATGTGAGATACAGCAATGGGAATTCGATCCCAAATTGGAGTTTTGTGATATTCAAAGAACTGATTTGCCCTAAAGATCCAGGTAGAAGGATTTTTACCTGTAAATCTTGGAAATTCCATGCCTGCTATATACTTTTCTTGATAATTTGATCTGCAGCATTTTTCTTTCAGCGAAGAATTGATGCTTGCCGTGAGTGCCATAATTTGAGCTTTATTACAATCAGGGGTTATATTAGACAATGCCTCAAATTGAGCTTTATACACTGCCACAGTACTGGTTTGTTTCAACCTCATCATAGCTTCCATTGGATCATTGTATGCAGTAGGTCCAGACCTAGTCATACAAGACTTACAAAATGAATCCCATGTACTAACCTGAGCCGTACCCTCAGCATCTTGAAACCAGGTTAATGTCTCTCCCTCCAAATGGAAAGAAACCATAGGAATCCTTTCATCATCATGAGTCTCATGAATATTAAAGTACTGCTTGGCTTTGTACAACCAATCAGCAGGATTTTCACCCTCAAACCTTGGAAAATTCATCTTCCCTCTAAACTTAAACTTCCTGTAACCTCCATGACATTCTTCCACATTGTAATGCTGTCTTTCTCCTATGATATTCTGCATATCTGTCATTGTGAGTTTCTCCCTCTTCTGAACTTGTTGCTTTGTCTTTGATCAAGGTGGATATGGTGTTGATGCTGGCTGTGAGAACCATGATCTGAGACTTTATCTCTGCAATCTCTCCCACTGATTTCTTGATATCTCCAATTTCTGTCACATATTGACTGCCCATGAGATCTATCTCTTTCTGCATCTGAGATAATCTAGTGTCATCTGCCATTGTTGCAGCTTTGTAGAAACTTGTAAAACCCAAGTGTATAGAATCGAATGGCTTTGATACCACTTGTGAGGAACTTCCTATTTTAGTATATTTTCTATATTTGAGAATGGATGGATATATGTGTAGTAGAATGAAAGGATAATAGAAATGGATGAAAATGGAAATGAATTGACTATTGAACTAGGTATTTCAAGGATACCTAAACCTCCATGAGTATTCGATGACGACTCCTCCAAGTTCACAATGAACAATTGACCACAAAAACTTCAAAGCTAATTTGATAACTCTTTTAGTTATGCTAATTGCCTTATATACTGTGCAATCAGCCTAACTAGCCTTCTAACTAACTAGCAAACCCACTAACAAGCTTAGCTATATTTCAGCTAGAGGCACAACTACTAACAACCATTTATTACAACTCAGCCCTCTATGAGATACCTAACATTACATGGTAGTGTACTTATGTTGGTCAACAGCATACAGTGACCTAGCAGATGGTTATGGTCTTTTGAAGCTGGGAGGATCAGATTATCATGGAAGAGGTAGGCATGGTGAGTCTGAACTGGTAAGTGTGAACCTTCCAGTATTGGCTGCTCATTAGTTCCTAAAGGTAGCTCGACCAATCTGGTGTCGTGCCATCCGGGACATTTTAGAGAGTTATGCCGAGGAGCCTTCAGATTCGAATCTAGCAAAGATTACAAGATTTGGGAGGACCCGGATTTTAAAAGGGGGCTCCCCCATGAGTAGCAAGGACTTAATCGATCGTTGCTTGTCTTTGTGGTTGACCAATGAAGTGGGGCAAAATGCAGAGTTTAAAGCCATTAGGCTGAAGCTTTCCAATATCTCTATTAATCAGGGAGGACTTCAGGTTCCTATTGAGAGTAAATAGTTGTGAGTTGTTTCTCTGTACTAATTTTCTTCCTAGGCCATGATATCCATCTTGTTTCTCAAATCCAATTTCACCTTCTCATTTTTGGCATTTCTGCTGTTAACTAATTGTTTCTCTTCGAGATAGATATGTCTAGAAGAGGAGATATTATCTTGAAGAATCTAACAAGACACCGAAAACAGATGATTGTTTTGTTTGCTACTTTGTTGTCTATATAAAGTTGGATTTTAGGTTTTGTTTTTAAATTAATGAGATTCAATTTGAGTTCTTTCTTAAATAAAAGCTTGTTTAGGCCAGCTATCCTTACCCTCCCCTTTTATTGTCACATCGTTACAGTCTCCTTTAAAAATGCTGTTAACTGATTAACATTGTCAAGGCAAATGTGTCTTCCTTTGTGGGGCCGGATGCCTTTCATTTTTTATTTATTTTTTAATTTAATGTTTGGTTAAATTAAATTATGGTGTTGTTATCTTATTTCATTGAATTTTATTGTTATCATTTTCATCTTGTAAGCACTTGTATTTCATTCTAAAGATTTTTAATCTCAACTTAATATATTAGATATGTTAATTTTCTCATCTATTTTTTTTTTTTTCTTTTTTGTTCAACAACATTTAGTGACCAATAAGGATGATCCTGAGTATGCATGATGTTGTTAGGATTAATGTTATGGTTGGTGCCCTATGAATCATTTCGAATTTGATTTTATTTGTATAAAAATCCTTCTGTTTTTTAGACTTGTTTTGTTGGGGAAATTGTCATTCATGAGATGGATTCAAGCACATTGAGTGTGATTAATGTAAAAAGATTTAAATCACAAGCTCCTTATAACTTGTAAATTTGAGTTGATAGTCACTGATAAAATTGAGCATTTTTATCATGAAGACCGACATATCAATACTATATGATAGAATGGTTTGTGTTGATCATTGAAAGTGATTCTTCTACTTCATATATTATTCATGCATTGAAATGAACCACCATAAGAATGTGTTCTACAAATTGCTGTTACCTGAATGCATTTCTCATATCTACTAATTGAAAATGCTATTAATCTTTAGGGAATAATGAAATCAGATCTTAAATGAGTACTCAAAGATAAAAGATAAGATTGGATAAGGTGACTATAAAATTAAAATACCTTATTCAATTTTGAATATCATATGTGGAGATATATTTGTAGACATTAGTAGGATAAAGAGATCGTTTGTGTTAAATAAAACCTATAGTACAATTTTTAATTTACAGTTGAGTAAATTATAATTAATAGGACTTGCAATGGAGTTATGAGATAACTTGAAACGCAAGACTTAAGGGAGCTAACTTTTGTTTCTCTTTTAGTTTCCTTCTCTATCTCTGTATAATCTCCACTAACGAGGTAGTCGGTCATGCTTTTGTAACCGTGCATGACATAGAGAATGGGGGGATAGATCAAAATATTTTTTGAGCTTTAAAGTTTTGATCTTTGCACTGTGCTTTGATGCTTGAAGACAATTGAGTAAAATATCTTTATTAGCATGAGTTTTAGTCATATTGAATTAAATTATATACAATAACGTTCTCCCTCTATGTCTCTCTCACATAAGCAAATGTAACTACTTCAAATAAGTTCTTCCAAGAATACATTTAGGATGAGCAGCAAAGTCACAAATTTTACAGTAATAGAACCAAAGCTTTTCATCTCTTTCTTCTTCGCAAATTTGACAATAGTATTCTTTGGAGTTGTCTTCAGCGGCGTAAGTGAGATATGGGAGATGTGTGTCGTATTTATGCCTAGTTACGAGTGGAAGAGTAGCACATTTAATGCACAAGCGGAACCCACAAGTAGTGCAATCAAATGTTTGAGCACGTCTGGGTCTTTGACAGCAAGCATTGCACTCTGGTTGACCAAATTCTCCAAGGAAGAGACAGTGTAGGTGACCTTTATGTTTAAAGACTTCTGGAAGTAAAATACATTGAGCATCAAATATTCCACTACTTGATGAACACTTGACACATTTGTAGCTGAAGCCACTTCGAGTTCGATCGCAAGCCCAACAACCAAATGATTGTACTTTGGAATCTACATTACGTAGGGTGAGTGGGTGTTGGTGATGTCTTGGTCGCATAACCTCTTGGGGTAGTTTTGTACATCTTATATGGAGAGAGTAGTTGCACTGTTCACAATCGTAAAACGGGGGCAACACTATAAATTGCATGCACCCCTCACAGTGCTTGACATCCATAAGCTCTTCATTATTAAAGATTAATTTATGTTGTGAATGACTCGAATGTTCGATCTCCTGAGGGGCGGCTTTTTCATCCTCTTTTAGATCGCTACCCTCGACCAAATGAGTAGCATAGTCAACAGAATCACTGGTCCCACTCTCCTTCCTAATCCAATATGCACACCGTATGTGGGTAATGTAGTCACACTTGTGATCATCACAACAGTAAGCTGCATACTTTGTATCCACATTTTCGTAACAGACTTCACACTTGTGCTTTTTGCCTTGGCTAAGAGAGAAGGTGCAAGTGAGGGAGTGACCATGTCCTCTAATTTTGATGGTGCCTAGAAATTTACCACAGTTATAGTGAATCAAAATAAGACAGTTGCTACAATGACAAGCGAAGTCACTGCCTTTCACACCACACACTTGGCAAGTGAACTCGATTGGATCCCGAATGGGGATGAATGCGTGTGGGTTACATTTGTCAGCACTAATATTTCTCCAACGAGAATCGCATTTGATGTCGAGCATATAATCGCATTCGATACATACGTAATAGAAGCGTTTATTGAAAACTTTAATGCAAGCACCGCAACGATTTTGAGTCTCTGTTGGCCCTCTGAGAAAAAGGTAGCGGTGTGTGATGTGCAGAGGGTGTTTTGGTATTTCGTAGGGTAATAGTGCACATGGGGTATGAATGAGGAAGGTGCAGTTGGGGAAGGAGCATTTGTAGAAGGAGGAAGGCCCATTATTATTAATGTTGTTGTTACCTAACCTTAACAAAGACGATACCGGTTCCTCGCACAATGAGCAAACTACTACTTTCTTCTCATCTCCATTCTTCTCCACCTCTTTCATGGATATCAAGTGATGTGGATTCCACGAAGACAAATCATGTGTGGCCTCTATCTTGTGATCTATGGGGCATGATTCATGAATGACAAAATCGCACCAATATTCCCCACATTTGTAGCCGCGACTTCCTAATACTGACTTTGCACAAAGCCGGCAAGCATATCTACTTTCCAGGTTATCTATGAGCTGCAAGGGATGCCAATACCTGCCTGCCATCTTACTCTCTGCTAATTAATACACAGACACAGAGGCACAAAACAAAACCCAAAGGGTGGGGTTAGCATTCACATATATATATAGGATGATGATTTTGTTGGGTCTTCACTCTTCATGAATGAAGTCAAATTAGATTAATATGTAATTTTTTAATTAATTAACAAACCTTTATATATATATAAGATGGCATTTACGTAAATTTGACTAATTAGGAAAGATTAGTTCCAAGTAATACCTGATTTAAGATTGAATCCAAGCTACTGCAATTATTGAAGTGATTTCAACCATCTTGTCAATTAGAATTTAATTCCTTTAAGATTTCCGAATAAATTAAAGAATCATGCATGTTATTGTGATTAATCATATTTAAAATGTTTAATTTTGGGTGGATTAATAAGATTTAGTCATATAACAAGGAAATTGTGTTTTAGCTAATTATCCCAGTAAATTTGATTAATCTATTTTTCTTTATTGGTTTCTTTCGGAAGAAACAACTTCCAACTTTACAAAAATGGTTTCTTGTTAAGCAAAACTTAATTGAATCGACCAATAACAGGTACTATAAATATTAACAACTTTGAACTTTTGAAAATCTTTGAAATACATGTTAAACATCACTACAAACATAATAGCAATAGAAAAGAGCGTAACCAATGAAAGGAATGAGAGAGAGAGAGAGGGTGTAGCACCTATTATACAACTTCAAGCTTCTTGTGCCTTCTTTCTCCTGAAATGATCACACAAACCTTTCTTTTTCTCGTTTGGTAAGAGAAAATTCAAATCACAAAGATGATTTACAAAGGATGATTTGGTAGAAGAAATAAAAGAATGCTATGCTTCCAAAATTAAGATTGATATATAGGATTTTTAATCAACAAAATTATTCCTTTCTTTTTTCCTTACCCACCCAATATTCTTTTCTTTAGGGGCAGGTTTCTTCTTCTCCAAATCTTCTTTTCTTTTCTTCTTCATCAATTTTTTTTTTTCTCTCTCTCTAAATACATTCTCTTACTTTATCTTTTTCTTTTTTTCCACAACTTCATTCCTTGCCAGTTTAGATGGTTTACAAAAGATGAAATTTCTAGTCTTGTAGACAAAGCAAAAATTTGCTATGCCACCAAAAGTATGAAAGAAAGGGGTTATAATGAACCTACTTAATTTTTTTTTTTCTTTTTGTTTTCAAACCTTCAAGTTCATTTGTTAGATTATTATTATTTTTTTAATTTTTTTTTTTTTAATGTTACATCAGAACACTTTTTCAAATCAAAATAAAAAACTCCACAAAACAGTATCAAAAAACACAAATTTATTTATTTATTTTTTTAATGTTACATTAGTACACTTTTTCAAATCAAAATAAAAAAAACTCCACAAAACACATTAACAAATATAGGCGTCATTGGTTTTTTTCTTTTTTGTACATGCTAATTTATTCTCGTACTTTATCATTTTTTTTTTTAAAAAAAAAAAAATAGCTATTTAATCATTCTTGTTACATCATATCATTATCATTCATTTATTTTTCATTTTTTTTTTCTAATTTATCTTTCATTAGATAGTGTTAATTATTATCTTTAGCTACGTCCTATCACTCATCAAGCTATGAAGATGAATTGGAAATTATTGTAAAAGCTGCTTTACTTAAAGACATGGACTCGAATAATAAAGGTATCAAGAAGTTTTTTCCAAACCTTTGTTTGGAAGAGGCATCTAAGAACTTACTCAAATTTATCAGGTTGCGTGCTTAAGAAATTGAGCACGTAATAGTGTAATACATATTTATTCATTTCTTCTTTCCTTTGTCTTCAAACCTTCTTTTATTTTGTACATTTCTTTTATTCTCTTTTTTTATTATTTTCTTGGTCTCTACGTCTTCATTTCTTCTCTTCTTTTTTTAGTTGTTTTTTCCTTTATTCTCTTAGCTTTATTTTTTTTCTTTACCTCCGCACCTTGTTTTCTTGCGAGTTTAGATATCCATTGCAAGCCTCACCAAAGTTAGCATCCAATATTGAAGTTTACTAAGTTTGAGTACTAGGTGTATTAAGTAACCACTCTACTAACCATGTGCAACCTGACTTGTGTCTAATGACAACTGCCTCTGAGCCGACGTTGTTAGTGTCAACTCCGCTCAAAATTCGTTAGTTGACTAGTTCGATGGTTGGATTCATATAAATGATTTAACATTGAAAGGGTTGTTAGAATATATGAAAAATATATTGGATTCATATCAGGCTATATTTGCCAGTTTACAGTTTGTTCTTTTTCACTTTTTAACTGTGATAGATGAATAAATCTACTATTCCTGCCTGCAACTGTGAAAATACCTGAACAGGGAGAGATAAGAGATGTTGAGTAATTGTGTCAAAGTAATAAACCAAAACAAGAAGAAACATATATAAATGTTCACTTCTACAAGAGTGAATAAGCATATATAAATGTCTATTCCTAAACATATATATTAGTGTATAATATAATTTTATAAGAATAATCCAAACACGTACAAAGGAGCAAGGGAGTCATGGCGAAGTGCATGAGGGGGAAGAGGGTCTAGTGATGCAATCAGACGACAGATTCAAAAGACATGACTATTGATGGGACCGACCACGTACTCAGCGAATCAAAGGTTCAAATTTACTGACCATTTGAATCAAATTTGAGTTTATCTCAGTGACATAATAATAGCCTCACTTGTAGGTAAGATTACTTCCATATATATATATATATATATATCTTAAGCTACCTCAGCTTCCATGCATGCATACACCGATTTTTTTTTTCTTCTTTTTTTTGGGTCCTTATCCCATGTTTTATTATATCATGAGTATATATAGATGTGCATTTATGATTTTTCTTTTCCAAAGAAAACAAAACTACAATGTCACTTTCTTTAAGAAATTATTTGCTCCAACCATAATTGGTATACAAAGGACGATAACAAATATTTCTCCATGATACAATAAAACCTAGTCAACTTACATATGTATTTAGGTTGCGTTTTGCACAAACAAAATTAAACTCGAAGACCGTTGGATTTTCTATTCTTGTAAGAAATTGAGACTCTAATTTTGGTTTACATACAAAAGGAATTTTAGAGAAAATATCAGAAGATATAATTTTTCTATATTTTTAAAAAATTGCTAATCTAACAGTACCTAATATAACATGCAGTTATAACTGTCAATCTAACAACCATAAATTGCTATTTTAACAGTCACAAAATCTGATAATTAGATCTTAACAGACACTTAATTTTGACCGTTAGATTAAATAATTATCAATAATTATTTTATAATAGCCATTAGATTGTAATTATTTAATCTCAACCATAGATCTGATCGATCTTACAATTTATTTTAGTGATGGTCCAATAAATCCAATGATCTAGGTACCTAAGAAGCATCTTGTGGTTCAAATTAAAGTGCATACACCCGAGCCTTTCTTTAAAGCAAATGTCTGCACTTTCTCTTTTTTTTTTCAATATGAAACTCTATTCATTCAATACTCTTTAACTATACTTAATAATTTTAAAAATTATTTAACACTACACACGAAAAGATCATTCAGCATTTGTTCATGAAACCTCGAAGACAGAAACATATATAACAAGAACATAATACTAACCTTGATGAAATATTGCTGGTACACAATTTTTATTAAAGGGTTGTTTACTTACCCAAAGAAACAATAGACAAGGTTCTTTAAGGACATAAATTTCCTCCAAACCGGTTTGGAGGAAATTTCTGTCCATTCTTTAATAGACGCTTCACATTCTGAACTAGATAACAATTTCACTTCTTTGGGCAATACTTGTTATGTTAAGAAGAGGAAGAAACACAAGAAGAAATGTGTAAACAAAACATGACTACGAAAAAAAATATGGCATTTATAAAATGCAATTCCAAATTTGGAAAAGGTCGCATTCATCATAATTTTAAAAGCCAGATTCGATTCAATGCAGCAGATTTAGGCAAAATGGTGTAAAATGTCTTTTTAAGAGAATGAAAATTATGTGTAAAAATGAAGACAAAAATATCCTCATCTTTTAAGGGAAGGACAATTATGTCCTAACATTTTGTTTAAATGACTCCTTTCCATTTCATTTGAAATAGAGAGGATCTATTTCCGTAAGTGGTATCTAAGATTTTGGGGAAATTACAATAGATGAATGATTTCCTCATCTTTTAAGAATCTTGTATGTGGCATTTAAGATTTTGGGAAAATTACAATTTACGCCATGAAGTTGTGTGCCTTCTTTTATTCTACTTCCAATGTTTTAAAATTGATAATATATCCCCGACAGTTTTTTTTTTTTGTTTTTTGTTTTTTTGTTTTGTTTTGTTTTTTTTTTTTTTGCAATGTGGCTATTCCATTTATGGATTCCATCTTTTTTGACGGTTTGGAGTGCACATGCGTCTCACATGATTTTTTTTAACATATGAAAAGTCTAAAATGCCCTTGCTTTCTAAAAAAAAATTAAAAAAAAAAAAAAATGGTTGGCCATAATTGGGTGGTCGAAACCACCCCAAAGGGTTTGGGGGTGGCTCAACCACCCCCATTTGGGCCAAGGGGGTGGCCGAGCAACCCCCATTATGCCATGGGGGTGGTTTGGGGGTGGTCGGCCACCACCAAATTCGTGCGGCTACCCCTGATTAGATTTTTTTTTTCTTTTATTTAAAAGAAAAAAAGCATGGGATATGTTAAGTAATTTTAAAGTATTGTAGGGGTAATTTTGACATATTTGGTGCTTAAAGGTCAAGTGCAATTGCATCTGACCCACCTAAAATCCAAAAAGACAGAATTTGTAAACAAAATGGCCACATTGCATAAAATAAATAAATAAAAACTCCATGACAATACATTGTCAATTTTTAAACATTAGAGGTAAAATGAAATAAAAAAAGTACACAACTTCAAGAAGATGAACTGTAATTTTCCCAAAGTTCATGAGGGTACAAAGTGCCAAAGTTCCAAGCCTAAAAAAAAGAGAGATGGCTAACTTATAAAAAAAGAAAAAGGTTTTCCTAGGCAGAGCCGTTTAATCTTCATGGTAATATGGATACTTATTTGAATAGAAAACAAAAAATATGGATACTTATTTGAATAGAGAACAAAAAATATGGATACTTATTTTTGAACTAAAACTCACTACATTTTTTTTTTTTTTTAACGCTTAAACCCAGTACTTCTATTAATGAACGTTTTCGTCAGCTATTATTAACAAAAACTAGTCATACATATAATCAAAAAATTTATATTATCATTACATTTTATTTTTTTAATTCCACCCCCATAAACAGGGATGAAACTAGGAATTTTTATGGACATAGGTCAAAGTATAAATGAGAAATATATTCAAATAGGGGGCCAAAGAATCAATGATAAATATATTAATACTAAATATAAAATTAACATATAAAAATAAAATTAGTATCCATTCAGTGTTAAGAAAACATAAGCAAAATAAAAGATACAAAATAATTTATTCTTAAAATATTTCAATTTTCAATTCAATCACATATTAAAATGGAACTCGACATTCTCCTAAATCTCAGAAATCATCTATGACTGAATTGGGGTACGGCAAGCAATTAAGCAAACCTTACCCTTATATCTACGAAAAACCGCGTTCTCCTTACATACACACCAAAAAGAATATGGATTTTGGGCAAAGAAGTATGGCATTTTAATTCATGGATTTGGGGCATCATGGTCATATGGATTTTATTGTTTGAGAGGCCAATGTATTCTTAAAAATTTTGGACTATTTTTATGGGTCTAGACTAAACACAAAATTATAGACTGCTCTCATTTGAGCTCAGGGCTAAACTAAAAGATTTTGTCTCAAATGCAAATTTTAAAAGTAAAATTAATAAATAAATAAAAATGTAAAACCGGGGGAGGCCATGGCCCACCCTAATCTAGATAGATTTGCCTATGCCCTTAAACATGAAATTCTGATTACTCTTAGTCTTAAGCAAGTGCATACCATGTATGATATGAGTGCTTGCTTAAGGAGTAATCAGGGTATTTGGGAGGTGGGGCCGGTGGGCTATGATCACCGGGGTGGCGGCAATGAGGGCAAAAAGCATTAGGTGGACAAGGAAGATGACAATGGCATGGAGGGGCTAAGAAGGTCGATGAGACGCAAACCAGAGTAAGTGATGATGTTGCTTCCTTCATTGTGGGTTACACATAATGAAGTGGATGTGTTTTAGAAATATGTCTTTCAATGGTGCTGTGAAATGACAATCCAGGAGAGATTATTAAATGGAAGATTTTATCGTACCACATAGCATGTTTAAGATACACAAAGGGAGGGAAAAGGAAAACTTTTTCTTGCTTCCTAACTTGTTTGTGTTTGAAGCATGTAGTGCCAGGTAATCACCAAAGAAATAGTCACTGTTTAGACCAATACCAATCAACTTTCTTCTATTTTCTTTTTGTTTATTGGCTAAGTTGTGTTTTGTCTCAAACAACATTGCTAATCCAAGAAGATCTTTAATCATTTCAGGTCCCATAATCACGAAGTCTACGCAAATTCCCTAACTACCTATGCCAATTGCTACATCAGCTTGTAAGATATCTATACTAAATATTGTAATACACTTTAATAGTATTGAAATTTGTTTGTGCATTTTTCAAGAGCTTCCAAGTATTTGCCTACTTTGTGACCAAAACTAAGGGGTTAAGGGGGGGAAAATACAAGGAAACTATCGTTGGAAGTGTCCATACTCGATCATTAACAACTACAATGCACAAATGCTAGACGAAATGGAATTGCTACATAACCTCTAATGAACAGGCAGCAGTAAAAGATCAGAAACTGCAAAGTTTCATGCGACAAATAACTAATCTTCCATTGAAAATGGAAAATTGGAGGTTAAAAAGATTTGGTGAGGGTATAATTCTATTAGTGTATTCTTGACGTCTTCAATAGAAGGAAATGCTATACAATAGCTTCCGCCGATGCTGTTTCTCAAAATCAGCCACTATATCATCAATCGAGTCTTCCCATGATTCTGCAACTTCAATCTGTTTATGCAAAATACCCTTAGAAAGCCTATCATTATATATAACAAACTATATATAACTAGCATAAAACATGGCAGACACAGACCTGTTGGCACAGATCTAAAGTAAGCCGAGCTCCTATGGCCGCCTCCTCATGGTTATCTTTTACCTCCAAGTTGATCACTAGTACAGGTTTCATAAGAACATGATCCCGGTTGTGAAGATCTGCAAATGGTAATCAAACAGGCGTAAGAAGAAGAATTATTCACAGGAGCTAACATGTGTCTTTGTAGGTGTCCAAATTTACCCTACTCTTAACAGTAGAAGCAAACCCTCATTCTGAACTCAAGAATTTGGAATAAATCAAATCTCTATTACTTTAAAGAAATTAGCATTTGAACAATCTCTATATCAATAAAATAAACTGGAATAAAAGTGTGGTGTATACCATTATTCAAATCGATACGGTAGTACAATCACCAATAGTTTTTAGAGCTCGGACTAAAAGTTCAAAGTTCCACTCAAAATCTATATGATTCTTTGTATGATTATAACTAAATTCCAGCACAAAGGATTAATGAAAGTAACATTCTCCAAATCACATAAAGATAATTCTCTTTTTACTTTTAGTAGGCTACACCAAGGTGACTACCCCACTCCAAACTCTCCCTCCCACAGGTTATACCTCCTTTTTAGTTTTTACTTTTCACTTTAATAGAAACACAATATGCTGGTTCTTGGTAACGACTTCATAAAGCTGTCGAAATTGAATGTAAACATGGTGGTTTTTGTTGCTCTTTGCTCTTTTGAAAGAGAGACGCTTCAACCAAAAAGCCATTGAAATATAGATTACATAATTTGGCGCCACAAATTAATAAAATTGATGCAGAGAATGAGCAGATCAATAACAAGCAAGATTTAAAACCAGAATATATTAAAAGTTAAAGTTGAAAATTGTTACAGGGCCTATGTCTTGTCTAGTTAGTACTGAGTCTTATTTTCAAGTCCTTTTTGTTAATAGGCCAACAGTTCTGTCTAATTGTTCTCAAGTTCAGAGTCAAGGCTAAATTCCACGATTTCTATACATGAGCAGCAGTAGGGGTCCATGGATCGTATTTGGATCTACATATGTTCTTGGACTTCTTTTTTCCCAGTCTTCACTAGTTTTATTTTGGTAATCAAAAGATTCCAAATTCCATACTTCCGACGTTTAGAACTCAACCTACTAGAATGAGGAGTGCCAAGACCTATATGAATCTATGCAACTCTACTCGCACAATGAGATCAAGTTTTAGAGTACTTCTCTAGCAATCCATGGCGATTGAGGATTGTGTGACACAATTTTAAATTTGCTGTGATTCATAGGGAGTCTAGGCCTGAAGCCCACAAGGCCATCTAATTCCTGGAATTTACTTTCTTCCGCTCTTTCTCTTCTTCCCTGAAATTTAAATCTGCTAGTATAAAATTTGAACATTATAAACCTTCCATTTTCTACCCTAGCCTCTATTTGCCTGAAGCCTTCCATCCTAACAACCAGAATTCATAAATTAATTGCAGTCCGGAAATTCCTGCTACATAAATCTCCCTTTTCTGTGACTTACCAGCCTTTAACATTGAGCCTAAACTGTACATCTATTCTTCTACACTTCAAAACTCAAAACAAAATTTTCCATGACATCAGCCAATCATGCAACAAATCCAAGGAAACTGTACTTAGAGTCAGTTTGGGAGGGCTGAAGCATCTTCATAATATGAGAGGTTGCAACTGTTGAGAAATAGCCCAAGCAGTTTCACAAGAATGGCGGAAAGCTAAAGCAAAATTAGCTTACTTAAGAAGATACTAGCTTCTACTTTTTAAAAGCTGAAGTACCCCTGAAAAGGCCCTAACCATAATGAGGCTTTAATCTGTATGCCATCCTGCATCAATTTGGTAGCAGAGCAATCCATCCTACATCAACAAGTTTCTAATATCTTAATCTGCGTGCTTCATAATTAATGGAGTCAGCACATTAGCACATAATCTTGTTTTAGCTATGGAATTATATGCTTCTTTAGTGATAAAATTTCCAAGACAGACTCAGAAATGAAGAACTTAAAAATTCAATACACTTATGTACAGGTTGATTTGGAAACTTATTAGACAAAGGAAAAGAAAGGTCTTCTACAAGTCCCACACTGGACAATTCATCAAACAATTACTAGATTGGAACCTCAAAATTTCAGTAACAAGACATAAAGATTCACAATTTCCTTTCTACAAATTTTTCCAAGCCAAGAAATACAACTTAACAAATCATTCTAGCTGCATTTTAATTTTTTTACATCTCCAATAGAGATAAAACTGATTACATTCAAATACGCCTCTGAATTTGAAAGTCAAGATTAACTTGCTAGCTTGATCACAAGGTCTTTGTTCTACAGTATAGCAACATTGAGTCTTCTACAAATATACTGAAGGAAGATGATAACAATTACAGCTGCAATCAATATTCCGACAAGTCAGAAATAAATGCCAGAAAAAAAAACAAAACAAAAATGATTGGGGAAGCAGTAGACAATGTTATAATCATCTCATCCTTTCCATTATCATATCATTCATCCATATGATGCAAGTACCAAAATGGGAAAGTGAATCTACCAACCTTCAACGACCATATCGAAAACCTTTTCTTCAAATGAAAATACCACATCAAAGGAACCATCAGCAGCATTCTCTTGCCAGCGCTGAGGAGCCAATTTGACTGCTGAATTTCTTTTAAGCATAGGCAAAATGCCATTACGCTTGTAGCTGTACGCTTATCAAGGATCCACTTTTTTTTACAAACATTAACATGATTTAGAATGCAGAATAAACGCATGCAGTTCAATTCTTTTGTCCTATAACTCAAGCACTGTACGCAGAGCAATCTACAACTAAAAAGCATTTGAATCAAAGCCAGAAAACAAGAAATTATTAACTTTTGAGTTCTCATAAACATGTTACTCTGTCAAATCAAATAACGAATGAAAACCAACAGAATAATATTAACATGCTCTGTTCCTCTTCTTTTTTTTTTTCATAAATAATATAATTTAATCATATTCCACATAAAGTCCTGTAATTTTTCATCCAGTTCCAATGCCATAAGAGAAACAATGATTTATACTAACATTTCGCTTTCAACCCAATTTCTAATTGATAAAAAGGATTATTAAGAAAAGTTTCAATCCAAATTTCCATAATACCAATAGCTAGTCTTATTATTATTATTATTATTTTCACTTTGAATACATAAAAGAAAAAAAAAATCCAGAATTTGCATAAATTAAGGCCATTAACAATGTCAACAAGTTCTAATCAAAGTGTTGTAAAACCTAAAATGTGTAAAATTTCCACAAGCTACAACATAATTAATCAAGCTCTGGTGAGTAAATTTAAGGCAAAAATAAAATAAAAATCACTAATTCCTTGAAATTATTCAATCTTTCAAAGCCTTACCAGCTGAGCACACAATACACAATCAAAATTTAACTTTCCATGATTTTCTTAGCAACCAAACAACGAGAGGGTAAATGAGGTAAACTGAAGAAGTTAAAGAGGATACAGCTCAGAGTCTTTGCGCCTGAGATCGTCGTACATCTGCTTGTACGGGGTACCAAAGTCGTAGACATTGGGTTCCCTGAGGGAGGGTCCAGGGAGCTTTACGTGAGCCCCTGTCCCGTACGACGACACCTCGAAGCCCTCCCTCTTGAGGAGCGAGTGCGCCTCCATGCTCCGGTTTTGGTTCGACGAGCACACCATGGCATACCGGAATTTCATGCTACTTCGTCTAGAGGGTTCAACCTATCACTCTCCCACGGTTCAAACCAGCTTTTAGATGACTAGCTGGGATGGCACATGCAAATGCACGTGCTTGTTCCTGTATTATATATTACTATAATTGTTATTAACATTATAATTTCAATATCATACATATATATTATATTACTAGTTAGGAGGGCACGTGCAAGACACGTGCTTGGTTCCCTATGTTTGATAATAATGAATGTTGTGTATGTAATATTTAACACTAAAAAGTCAATAGCATATGCAAAAAGTATTTACAACATAAAATTCATACATGAATCCTTATACAAACACATTCAAATTCTTAATAATTCAATAGCATGACATTACAAAAGTGATAAGATATGATATACATCAAAAAAAGAAAAAAACAGCAAATATATATAGATTCCTACATGCAAATACATATACGTTTTTGTATGCATATTCGGCTTGAGCTAACCAAAGGAGTCACAAACAGCAAAAAGAAACCCGTCTGGCACAGAAATTTGATTTTCAAATCCAAATTAGCTTAGCAATCCGATGATTTTAATATCAATTTCGCATAAATAACAAAATCTGCCTCACAAGTCTACAAACCAAGATCACCAAATCTCAGATTGACCTTCTACTAGTCAAAAACTCATACGCAAACCAACAATAAAACGCAAAAGAAAATAGAAATCAATAATTAGCTAGAATGCTTTCAGTGCCTCAGTGTACCTGAACCCAATCAATAATTAATATGACATGTCAAGAGTCTTCATTTTTTTCTCTAGAAAATGAAAATATCTTGAAAGATCCCAATAGTCCTATAAAAATAAAATGGAATGATTTGCCGTAGCATGTCTTGTTGTTAAACTTCAGAACTGTAACAGGAAAAATCTCAGTCTTTGTGTCAACTACAATCAAAATCAAAACCAACAGAAAATACTCCTCTCCTCTATAACGTCCTCTAATAATTCCCTATGATCTGATACAACTAATTAATATGAATAAAAGAATTCAAAAAATAATAAAACAAAATTCAGATTTCATCATATACACTTGGAGCATCTCCAACAGCCCTTTCAAGTTAACTTTTTACCTAAAATAGCATTTTTCCTCCCTCCAGCAGAACCTTTAAAATAGCATTTCTCTCTGCAAGATGCTACAGTAAACTTTCATATTTGAAAGTTTACTGTAGCATCTGTAAGTATTATTGAATTATATTTTATCTTTCTTTCAATTTTTTTGATCTTTTCTCTCTCCTTCTCTCTCTTTCTCCCCTTATCCCTCAATGTTCCCTTCTCCGAGTTCTCTCTCCCTCAGACCCACAAATGAACTCAAACCGAGCGCCTCATCTCTCTCCCTCAAACCCAAACTATTCGAAGCAAATGGCCTATCATTTGATTTTCTGAGTATGTATGATTTGTTGGGTTTTTTTGTTTTCTATTTGTAAATGAAACCTCCGAGAAAGAAACAGTTCCATCACCGGCTCAAGACAGTTCCATCGCAAAACTATCTCCCCTCATTTCCCTTCATAGGCATTGGACTTATCCTTTTTGGTTTCGCAGGAAAAGACAAAGAAAACCTCCAGTCCCTCTCTCCTACCCATTTGGTTTCACAAGAATTTTTGGTTTCGGAGCTCTTTCTCCTCCCTCCAGAAGTAGTGATCTTCACCGCATCAATTTTTGCTATGTGTGCGCGAGAGAGATGGGAAGAAAAGGGAAAGATTGAAAATAATAAAATAGTATTGACAAATAATATTTAATTCAAAGAGATAGTTAAAATAGATGTTCTGTTGAAGTGTGTAGTGAAAAACTAGTAGCTAAAATGAAAAAAATTGTACTTTGAGTGGCTACAATAGCCACCCTTGCTAGAGATGCTCTTATGTAGTCATCGATCCCAACTTGTCCAGAAGTTAAGGGGGTGATTAATCATTGGAGTAATATGCTTAGAAATTAACTTTATCTCTGGATAGTAGAGCCGCCAAAATATTAGTTGTTGGGTATGTATACTAAAATTCATCCACAGCCTCAATGAAATGCAAATTATGAACAGCACGAGGTCCCTAGACTTGTACAAAATGAAAAACCAATAATTAGTTTATATATAGCAGACCTATATTATAATATTGTACTTAATTTTCCAAATAAAGCACCAAATCATACCAAAATTTTGAGTTTTATTAAGCCACAGGAAGTAACAGAGACTACCATGAAAGGAGAAAAAAAAACGAAAAGTAAAAACGAAAGCTGAGTAGCAATGATTATTACCATAAAATAGAAGAGTAGCTGAATCAGACCATGGTCAACCTAGAAAGTTGTTCGAGAGGGAAATTCCCAATATGCAATACTATATCATAACTTCTCATGCAAACAACATTATCATTGCTTAGTGAGAAATTTAGGATCAGCAGACACCAGAAAATGACTCTTTAAAAAAAAAGGTAATCAAGATGTAGTATATAAAAGCATTAAGGCACACCTGGATAGTGGCTCCGTGGGATAGCCGTGAAACCAGTTATGGTGAAGAAAACTAAGGTTCCAAGAGTGACACCAATGCTGAATGATAGCCAAAAATAACTCAAAATCGCAACTTTGTTATTAGGAGCTAAATTTAAAACATGAAGAACTAAACTCTTCGAGGAAACATATGGTCTCATTATGTATTTCAGGTTCATTGTTCTTGGCTTCAGGTCTACTGTTTTTTTCCTATTACCTATCAAAGCTGTGCATCTAAATCAAGTATCCAAATATATGCTCTACATATAGAAAAGAGTAAAACCAAAATTAAATTAAAAAAAAAAAAAAAATCTCTATATGCTTGTCCAGAGAAGATTGGGAATAGACAAATAGGAAAACCTTTTTTAAAAAAAAAAAATGCAAACTCATCTCATTTGTTCAAGTTTCTCTTCTTTTCTTTTCTTTTATTTTCTCAGCAATCAAATATAAACTCTTTGTATGAAATTGAAATTTTGGAAAAAAAAAAAAAAAAAACAGGGCAGTAGATTAACCCAACTAAAGCCCTTCCACAAATAAAACAAATCCTTCAAAAAATCACAACAAATTATACAAAGATTGTCAGTTTTTGCAAACCTGAACCCCTCTAGCCACTTGAACATCAAAAGCATATAATAAGCGTATTAGTTTTTAATTGTATTTACCTGCAAGTTTTAGTCTGAAGCGGCCAGGCGGTGTCAAAAACAAAAACCCAAATGGATTAGAGCACAACAAGCTCGGATCATTGCCAAATTACAATTAAAACCAGGACAACTCAAATATCTGCTCCAAACAAAAACCCATGAAAATTTGAACCCATAGACCGAAATTCAATTATCTGACTACCCAGATTCAAAATATAAATCCTCAAACAAAAATTCCCACAGTTCACGTGAAGATTAAAAGGAAACGATGGAATCAGAAACAAAATCATACTCAGGTCTAGAATCTTAGGCGAGCTTACTTGTCAAAGCCCACAATGAATGAGCAAATCAAGAGGGATTGTGACAGTGTGTATATGCAGAATGGGTCCAGAAGGGAGAGAGAGAGAGAGAGAGAGAGAGAGAAAACACCTCAACAATGAATTTCCATTGTAGTTAATTTTTTTTTTTTTTTTTTTTGTACTCTTTGCAATTTTCCCTCACATTTTCCCGATACCCAAACAGAAATTTACTCAAAACAAAGTGTGGGAAATCTCAGCTATAAGAACCAATTCAAAGCAAAAATTTAAACTACAATGGAAATCCCCAAGTTAAAATTCCAAACCAGAACAATTAAAGGAACAAAATTCTTACTTTATCTGCCTCCACACCGGTTTCCCTCTCATCCGTCGATCAGTGGCTGGAGCAGCTGGTTCTCTTTGATTCTATGGTACTCTGTGTCTCTTGTTCACAATCTTCTTCTGTCATCAAAGATTGTCGAAGAAGATTGAAATTTTTTTTTTTTTTTTTTTTTTTTGGGAAAGGGAAGAAGATGGAATTGTGTATGAAGGGAATGACACAAAACCCTCCGACCAAATGAAAAGACGAAAAAGCCTCTCACCAATCTGACAAGAAGATCACGATTCATTAGGGTCAGAATGATATTTTCAAAGTGCAAACAATACTATGCTATGCGAAATGACAAAATTACACGTGATAATTCATTTTTCCTCTTCAAACCAACTGAGTCGGTAAATAAATTATTCAATGGCAAAAGAGTCATTTCAGCGATCAAACACTGTTTTCGGATAAACCCAAGCACCTATAAGGAGGAAAAACCCACAAAAACCACACCAATCATAACTAATCGAAGATAAATATCATTACCGAGATGAACCGAGCATTAGCTCAAAAACTCACATAATCTAATGCTTCTAGCTTCAAAGGTTGCCAAATTCTGCTGGTAAAGGACCATCAAGATGATTGTTGCTTAAATTCCTATATGTAATATCATCATTACCGATACGAAAATGTTATGTGTTTTTCTAGTGTTCTTCCAATTGTAATGTGGCTTTTAAAATCAATAATAGTAATAAATAAAAAGTCAATAATGATAATCTCAAATTCAACCACTTTAAAAATCACATCACAATTGGAAAGACATTAAAAAAACACTAAAAGAATACATAGCATTTTTCTTACTAATATGTATGAAAATATCAATGCAAGACAACAACAAAAAAGTCATGAAAACAGAGAAAGAAAAACTTTAAGAGAAAATTTTCAATTAGACTTACATGGTGAGAAGGTGCTCCAGATCATCAACAGAAGTGGGAACGGGTCCATGTGAAATTACTGCCAAAGAGATTCCTGAAAACATGGTAATACAATAAGCCTCCTCAACTTAGGTGGATACTAATTGGTTAAAACAATTTGATCATGAAACTTACGGTGTATCAAGATTAATAATATGTCCCAGCTCTATGAGTATCCTACTTGTTGGGTCATGGATCAGCCACTATGAGACCCCTCAAAAAACGAGGCCAATTTGTTAGATGGGTCCCCAAAATAGGCCCAATTAGAATTGGTTGCATTTAATTGAGATGCATAGCTCAAAGATGACTCTGGATACTTATCCGTTAGATAATATGATATTCAAATAATTTGAAATCATATAATAACCACCTATATCTTTTTAGCATATGAAGAAATATAATCAAAATTCAAAAGAGTTCTAGGCAAGCACTATCACCTAAATGTTTATAAAAGGGAAGCTATAGTTCATGAAAAGGTAATCGCAACTCTTTCTCTCTCTCTCTCTAAGCTCTCATTGCGTTTATTAAAAGCCCTCACTGACTTAGGCATTGGAGCTTCCTCACCGGAACCCCCACCGATGGCTCTGACCTTGTTTTGTTCTTTTGCAGCATAAATGTTGATTGACCAACTCTACCTCGGGTACTCATCCATCCTTGGGTGTTTCATAAATCCGATTATTCCTCAGGCGACGAGTAGTAATGTGCCACGTCACCACTCGAAAAACTGTGCATCAACAGTTTGGGGCTGTCTATGGGAACTTGATTTTCATTAGTTCTACTATCAACAGTCTGAAATGGTGGACACACGTTCACACCCTCCTCAAAAGATTCCATTTAGTGATGCTGCAGGAGCCTCCAACAACCAAGACATGACGGATTTCATGAAACGAAATTTTGTGAATGTGACGGATTCTTTAGTGAAGAATGACGGGAGAGGGAGAGACGAGAGCACATTTGCAGAGGCAAGCGGGTGATGAATCCTAATCATTAGGATGGCGAAAGCACAATTCATGGTAGCCATCATACTACGGTCCAGGGTGAAAGACATCATGAGAGGTCTCACCGTGAAGAATCTCCTCACAATGAATCTCATCCTGAGAGGTCTCACCAAGAAAGACCTCCCCACAATGAATCTCATCCTGAAAGGTCTTGCCGTGAAAGCTCTCTTCATGAGGGATCTTGTCGTGAGAGGGCTCATTGTGAAAGGCCCCACTAGGAAAGACCTTGCCAAGAAATGTCCCATCATGGAGAATCTCGTAACAACCGTCACGATGACAGTGTTGTGAATGCAAAAGTGGAGGACCTCAAAAGGAAGTATGCTGACATGGCTCTTCGAATAGTTGGTGATGAGGTGAAGTCAACAGCAAGAGAGCTTCTAGAGGACACCCATCTTCCTTTTTCTGATCGAGTGATGGCGTTCCCCATGCCTAATAAATTCAAAATGCCCCGTGTTGATAAGTACGATGGTAGCGGAGATCCAATAGAGTATGTCGAGAATTTTCGTGCACATATCATTCTGCATGGCACTCCATATGAGATTGTAGTGACCCAAATTATTAACTGGGGATAAGTAGCTTAGTTGGGAGAGTTAATTTGGGCTTTGGGTCACTAAGGACACTGGAGGGATAATTTGGACTTTTGAGCGAACGTACGCTAGGTCTGGAGGACGTACGCTGTTGTCTGTAGTGCGAACGTACATGGGGGGACCACATAACGTATGCTCTGCAAATCGTACAGCAGACGTACGCCAAAAGTACTGAACGTACGCTACTTTTTGAATACCCTTTGGTTAATACCTAGACATACGAGGCAACCATGGAACCATTGGACAAGAACCACTGAACGTACGCCCCTTGGCCGGACGTCCGCTGCTTTTCTGGGCCTATAAGTAACACCCTACTCCCTTCGTGTTTCTCACAACCTTAGACGCTCCCAGGCTGCTAGAGTGTTCCCAAAGTGTTCCTAGTGTGTTTGCCAAGTGTTTTAAGTGCATTGTGAGTGTGTGTGTGAGACGTTTGCGAGTTTCAGAATGTTCGTGAGGTGGAACTCTTGCGATTTTGTTTCAAAGATGTAACGTTCGATCCTTAGCTTTTAATTACGTCATTATGCTACTCTTTTTATGTTTAGTTGTAGTTGTTAGCATAATTGTGCTTTAAAACCCGTTTAGGTTAGCATTTTTGTTAGCTTAGCGTTGTTACGTTGCATGCAGGTTATTAACTAGACTAGAAAGCTTTAGGGTGTTCCTAGTAGCCCTAGAAGTCGGAGAATAGGTGGACTGTGGAGAGAAAATGAGGTTCTCCCTGGAAACCCACATAGCGGACGTATGGTGTTGTGCTGAACGTACGGCTTGTCATAACACGACAGACGTATGCTCCCGAGCCGGACGTACGGTCAGTGTGTGACAGGGGAACCCTATTTTCACCAATCGTCTCATAGCTCATGTTTTCCTTACTTTAGAGTTGTCTTAGTGAAATTAGAACTAATAGAAGGTTTTCCACATATTTGGAGAACCCGGATTTTTTGGAGTTTTCGGAGACGCGTATCAATCCAAGTGAGTTTTAACTCACATAATGCTCATTGCTATTTTCCCATGCACTGCACATCTATTTTGTGTATCGAGAAAACATGCATATTTTACAACTCTCACAATTTGTACTTATTGCACATGAACTCTGTCATTTTGAGAAAAACTTTATGCTAAACATGTTAACTAAGTGAGACTTGTAAAATGACATACATGTAAAATATAGACAAGATAATTTGTATCGTATGACATGGTACACCGGTACGTGCAGTAGTAATGGCCATGGGCTTACTATACATGTTAGCTTTATGGTCAAATGTGTGTGTCATACGGGCTGTGGATCCATTGGTTTCATGACCTTGATGCAACCATTTTCAATGGTTCGGTCACTACAGGACAGACGTCATTAGTTGGTGTGGGCACTCGGGGTCGGACTCGATCGTGCCATTAATGCTACATATGGTATGCTATGCAATGGCTAGGGCACTAGCATTGTATTATAGGTCCCTTGGAACAGCATCAACCCTACTGAGAAGGGGTAATATCTCGGGTAGACCATACTGTTGAACTATGACTATTATTTTACATCGTATGCATATATCATTATTATACATATATCATGCATAAAAAAACTATAATGATGGAACTGCTTTTGCTTATTAAACATCTGAGTTCATTACTAAAACTGGCATGGGTATTATCTACGTTAAAAGTCACTAAGTCTTAGACTTACCCCTTTATTTTATGTCTTTACCCATCATTATGAATAATTACGCGGTTTAGCTGCACTAGACGAAGATGCCGTTGAAGACTACTTGGGTAATTGCTCAGGACCTGATACGGGTGATCTTTGAGGATATGGATCCCGTTTGACTTAGGACGATGTGGGAAGACGGAGGATCTGCTCATGCAGACATGATAGAAATTCTGATCTTATTAGCCCTGCTTAAGCTTAAGTTTAGGCTCTGATCCGTTAATCTTTTATGAACAATGTTGTTGTATCTTATTTTGAAGATGCATCTATTTTCCTGTTGATGATCTGGTGACCAGTATATTTGATGACTATCTATCATATTATGGATGTAGTATCTCTGGTATTGCTGTGTGATATTTTTATTATCGTCTTTTATATTCCATAGTCTTGGTAAAGTCTTCCGCTGCAGTTTTCTCGTTACGATGAGGAAAGTATTTTCCCGGAGGTTGTGTCTTGGAGGGACATGGTTGGGATAGCACGCCGTGGGATCAATTACTAGTTAATTAATTTGCCAATTGAGCGGGGCATCACTGAGATTGCATGTAGGGCCTTCCCATTAACTTTGGCCAGAGTAGCGAAGGATTGGTTCGCTATGCTGCCTCCCAAGTCGGTGGACAACTTCAAGGACTTTGGATACCTCTTCCTAGCCTAGTTCCTTGCGACTCGAAAAAGAAAGAAGAACCCTGCCTGCTTGATGTCCCTTCATCAAGGGAAGGAGGAGTCTTTGAAGGATTTTATGCTCCGATTTAACAAGAAGAAGTTGATGGTGGAAAGCCCGAATGATGAGACCATGCTTAACGCTCTGATGCATGGCGTAAAGCCTGATGGGCCACTGATGGCCGAGCTAGCAAAAAGCTTGAAGTTGATTACTCTCTGCCAGTTCTTAAGCAAAACCAAAGAGTACATCAACCAGGAAGAGATGGTTGGGGCGTTGATGAAGTCCCAAAAGGAGGAAGACCAAGCCAAAGAGAGCAGCAGTAAAGTAGCTCTGGCCACCTCCACAAAGAAAGAAGAGAAGAACTCTATGAAACCAAACAGGAAAGCTGGCCCACAATCATCCAAAACTAAGCCTCAAAGACGAGAGGGCCAGAGGTTTACTCCTTTGAATACTAATGTTACTAAGGTATTCATGTTTCTAGTGAGATATGTTCATAAGGTAATTACCCCACAAAAATTGAAAAATTCATCATCAAATTCGATCATGGCTCCTATAGGTTGTCTTTTCACCACTTCAATCATCACATTTTCATTTATCCTACTACTGGGCAACCATCTATACCCCAGCACATATGTCGCGTTCATTTTCTAGAAGAATGAAAAATTGAAGTAATTATAAATAAAAAAGATAATTTTTTTTTTTAAGTTACTCTTTACTACCTTTGTTTCCGTCTTTGGTCGCCTCCTATTTTCTGCCAACCAGTGGATACTCTTTTTTGGTTCTAAGTCCATTCTTTTGGACCCATTTAAAAGCTCCAAGAAGATGATACTCATAAAACTCTTGTTTTTCTGGAAGGCAGGAATCTATTAACTCCTATATCGATAAATCAACGTGTGGTTGTAATGAATCCTTCAATTTATGAGCCCCTACAATAATCTTTGCAGCTACGATGGCCCAACAATATTCTACAACTAGAAATATATTTAGTTTCTGAAAAAATATATAATAACAAAAATCTTAAATCTTGCATGACTTACCTCTACATTGCCAAGTAGTGTAATGGGGAAGCACATCAAGATGCCGACCACGCCAATCATGAAACAACTCCTAACATATAAATTAGATCACATAAAAAAACCTATACTGATAGGATCATGTGGAGGAGGTTGGGGGAAGTTAGTGTTAGTGGGTTAATAGAAGTTACGAGTTATATTATACTCTTTGCGGTAGAAGTGGTTACTACAAGTATTGGGTTAGAAGTTATATTGTAAGTGGGTTATTAATAACAAGTAGTAACCGGTATTGGGTATATAAATAGGTGTTATTAGAATATTATGAGAGAAAAATTATGTTTGTATTGTAGTATTCTTCTGGCCTTAAATGGAGATTTGTACTGTAGTTACTACCACCTTTAAGTGAAGATTATTATTTTATCCTTATTGATTCTGACAGGGACCCATCAGTGGTATCCATGTTCAGCCAACTCACCAAAAAAATCCCATAGCCAAAACATAATTTATCAATTTCAAAAACTCCTACAGCAAACAACCTTAGCCTAAACCCAAAAAGTCACCACCAATGACCAATTCCAAAGTTCTTGACTTGGGATTGACCGGATTGTGTGTGCTCGAGTGTTTTATATGTATTCCTCCATTTGGTTGAAAAGAAAATAAAGAGCTTGAGACAAGAACCTTTTTACTTTACTAATAAGGTCAAGGAATTTATTTTAACTTGTTTTTTATATTACTTTGTAATGTATGTCCTTTCTTTTTACTGCTTCTATCACAACATTTAATATTACACTATGTTATTAATAATGTAAACCATGAAATATTCGTAAAAATGAGAGATAGAGATTACTAGTATTGGTGCAGATGGCCTTACTGAACCAGATTCCTTAAGTCTTTCTTTGCAAAAAATAAAGGCAAAATGTGAAATAAGTTTCAGTAAATAAAAATTCAATTGAAAATTGCAAAATTCAACTGGAAATTATCTCAATACAAAAGTTTGAAGGATACAATAAAGTATGTGAATGTGAGCTACAAATGATTTTTTTTTTAACAAAAAAAAAAAAACTCAAGCATACTAGGCTAACTTTGCGTGTTGGGTAGGTTCTGGTCCATGAGTAATGTTTAGGAATTTCCAAGAAGCCTCAACCACTAATTGAGAGCACAGGCTTATAGCTTGTTACATCCCAAGAGGTGTATGATCTCTCTTCCTAAGCTAGCACTGTCATAGGGATTTGATTGCTAACAATCTTAACTTAGAGAGGTAGAATTGTATTTATTTCCTGTGCTCACAGGTTTCTATTTCTCACCCATTTAACCATGGGCTTAAGAAAGATTGGACCATTGGCTTTCTTAAAGAAAGGATCAAACTTTTCTTCCAACACTTGATGGGCTTTGGGCAATGTTGGGTGCTTAGGTCTGGTTGACCAGCCTGACCCATTTCGTTTGTTTGTGCATCATTGGGTTTAGAACAAGAGTAATGACATACACAATCCTCTCATCCCCTCTTATCCCTCTAAAGCTTATGTGGCGTGGTCCTCCAAACCAAAAAAAAAAAACAAATCTCTATGCATTAAATGCTATGAAGAACCATGCCACATGGGCTTTTGGGGATGAGAGGGAGATGAGGGGTGATATATAACATTACTTTTAGAATAATTCTAAACGTTCTCCTAATCTATCCCCCTCCAATTCCCAAATCCCATGTGGCATAGTTCCCACAATGATATAATCAATCTCCACGTGTCAAAATGTTGTGCAGAACACACCACATAGGATTGGGAGGATGGAAAGGGTATATGAAAGGAAGTATAGACAATCTCTTAGGTTTAACCCACGAGTAATTCAAGAAGTATGACTTTTGTCTCCCTTGTGTCCCCCAAAAGTGGTGTGCTTTTAAAATTACCATTTGATTTGGAATTGATCACTATTAAATTTTAATTCAATTGTTACTTTAAGAGCCTCATCACTTTTAGGGAGACACAAGGGGGAACTTCTAGCATATCTTTTAATATACATATTTTGCAACTCTCATGAAATACATTTTGGAACTACTGGGAACTCTCTTTTGTAAAAACATGTGTCGATTAATAAGATAATAATGAGACTTGTAAAACTATGCATGTAAAAGACTGATAAGACTAATTGCATCATATGACATGGTACACCGGTATGTGCGGCATAATGGCTATGGGCTTACTATACGGGTTAACTTTATGGTAAAATATGTGTGTGTGGGCTTTGAATCCAATGGTTTCGTGACCAAAACGCAGTTATTCCCAATGGATGGTTACTATAGGACCGATAGATCAGGCTCGGTCATGCCACTAGTGTTATGTACGGTAGCGTGCAGTGGCTGGGGCACCGATATTGTTCTACAGGTCGCCCGGGATAGTGTTAACCCTGCTGAAAATGGATAATATCTCAGGTAAACCATACTGTTGAACTATTACTGTTACTCATGATTATAAGCATATCATATATTATATTATATTATATTATATTTTTATATATATATCACATCCATGATAAACTGTCATCTCATATGTTGCATGTGCTTTATAAACAACTGAGTTCACATTTAATGATGGGTACGTCATGCTCATTTCTACTCACAAAGTCGTTTGACTTACCCTTGTATTATTTTTCTTTTTTCTCCATATGTACAACTATACTATTACAGATAGTGGATACCACGATGCATCTGATTATGTTGGAGGATTCGATCCGGGAGATGTTTGAGGACTTATTGCAAGTTTAAGCGGGTACTCATGATAATTAGTACTTTTGAGTTATGTTGTAGACATTAGGACTTGATGCATGCTTGCATATTAAAGTTTAGCATAGATCCCTTGTAACGATAATGTATATAGTATGATTTCAGCTACTTTGATGTTCTTTGATAGATACTCTGGTTGTAATGATTCATGTTTATAGAACATTGGTCCTTTCTGTTGCTTAGTATCCTTTGTTTTCGAAGAGTAAAGGTCCCTAAGTCATGTTTGGAGTGGAATAAGGTTAGGAGATGAACCGTGGAATTAATTAATTTTTAGGGCGTTACAGGTAGCCATTCAGGACCAAGAGTGCTGGCATACAAAGCAGTTCGAGCAGGCTTTTATTGGCCTTACATGAGTCTGGACTCAGCAAAGATAGTCCAAAATTGTGACAAGTGCCAACGCTTCTCCAATGTTACCATATATCCCCCCTGAAGAATTAAGTTCAATTTCTTTGCCCTGACCCTTCTCATAATGGGGGGTAGACATAGTAGGACCCTTACCTCAAGGAAAAGGGGGTATTCGATTTGTAGTTGTAGCTATGGATTACTTCACTAAGTAGACAGAGGTAGAATCCGTAATGAATATTACAGTTAAGAGCATCGAGCAGTTCCTTTGGAAGAATGTTGTTTGCTGCTATGGTATCCCATATGCATTTGTCACGGACAATGGGAAGTAGTTCGACTGCGATTCATTTTGAAAATGGTGTGTCGAGCTCCACATAAGAAACTACTACTCATCTCCAAGGCATCCCCAGGCAAATGGACAAGTAGAGGCCACTAATAAGACAATTTTCAAGCTGTTAAGAAGAAACTTGGTGACCGAAAGGGAGATTGACAGAAGATCTTCCAGAGGTTCTTGGGCATACAGAACTACAAAGAGAACTCCAACCGACGAAACTCCGTATGCTTTAGCCTTTGGAACCGAGGGGGTTATCCCTCCCAATGTGGGTTCAGACAATTACTGAGTAGAGGCATATAGCCCCAAGACCAATGACGAAGGTCACCAACTACACCTAGACTTGCTACAAGAGAAGCATGATCAAGCCCAGGTAACCATGTCAACTTACTAGGAGAAGGTAGCTCGATACTTTGACACGAGAGTCAAACACCGCAGCTTCAAGGTCGGAGATTTGGTTTTGAGCAAAGTCACCCTTGCCACCAAAGATCCAACCGAAGGCAAGATGACTCCTAGCTGGGAAGGACCCTACAAGGTGATCGAATGCCGAAGAATAGGAGCATATTATCTTGAAGATTCAGAAGGTAAACCGCTTCCTAGGCCATGAAATGTCGAGCACCTTAAGAAGTACTTCGTCTAAGCTATTGTAATAAGAAATTCATTTGCTATTTTACATTTTTTTATTTTTGATTCAATAAAGAATTTCTCGGAGTTACAACAGCATACGAAGTCTTATTTAAATATAGCCGAAGAGGCTTTGCCAAAATATTGGCCTCAAGAAATACAGCTGAAGCGGCTTTCCTGAGTCCTAGGCATATACAGCCCAAGAGACTTTGCCAAAATATCGGTCTCAAGAAATATAGCTTTCCCGAGTCCTTGGCACATACAGTCGAAGAGGCTTTTGCCAACAAATTATTCTTAAAAATACAATAGAAGGGGATTTTCTGAGTCCTTTTAAACCTAAAAGCTTTCTTGAGACTAAACTCGGGGAAACGTAACTATGGTTTTTAATTAAAAAACCTGAGAGCTTTCCCCAAGATTGAACTCAGAGAGATAAAGTTGTATAACCATTTCTCAATTACTTATGGATTGTTTTTAAAAAGCAATTTCTTAAAGGCCAACCATTCTATTAAAAATCTTCCGAGTAATCATAAAATTAAGCTTAAAAGTTTAGTTTGCAATGGTACATAAGGAAGATGGTAGACAAGCAATTGTAAAGATAGGATTTTTGGCTTAGCGAATATCTCAATTGTATTATGAAACATTTACAAACAAAAAATTCAAAGCTTTACATAGTAAACTAGTTGGCTTCAGAACCACTAGAACTACTTGACAAAGCTTTTGCATCCTCCGAGTCCACCTCGTCTTTTGAGGCCTTAATTGGGTTATACTCGAGTCTGGTTATCTCCCGAGCATCAGGCATCAATTCATGACCAAGGCTTCCTATCTCGTCCATTGCCTCTTGAGAGGGGGTAACCTTCTCAGCCTTCACTACTGCGAGGTCAAGGTCACACGCAGGGTCAGAGCCCTAGCTCGGAAGGTTTCAAAACCTAAAGTGATCCCATGAGCCCAACTGATGTCACGCATCCAAGAGGCATACGATAGCTGCTTTAAATAGTTTGCTGACTTGTCCTTAGCATCGAGGATCTAAAGCTTGGTCTTCTTCAGTTTGTCTTGAAAGAACTTTAACCGAGACTTAGTAACCTCCAGCTTAGTCACAGTAGCTTCGGCGCTAGTCTGATGAGCAGTAATTTCTTCCTTAGCTCTGTTATGGCTCTCTTCCAACTACTTGAAATCCTCTTTAACAATGGAGTGGTCTTCCTGGAGAGTTTGGAGCTTGATTGTGAGTTCATCAACTCGAGACTTTAGTTGCAAATTTGTCTCATCAACCTCGGATCGCTGCTTACCCATATAATGAGTAATTTAGCATCCTGGTCCTCCAGGAGATCTTGGAGCCTGGCCACCCAAGCCTTGGACATGGCTAATCTTTTCTTCAGATCTTCAGTCTCCACAGTTGAGGATTGTAGGAACTTCCTATAGTCTCAGTAAACGAGGAGTGACCTCATAAGTCCCTGTGACAAATCATGGAATATGTTAAAATACACAAGAAAGCGTACAGTCAAAATTCATAAGTAAAGACCCTTACACAGAGCTAATAGTAGAGCATCAGCTCTGTCATATTAAGAGTTGTATGGCCACTAGCACCATCTACCTGGTCGTGGGGATTTAGATCCACCAAGACACAAAAGGGGTTCTCTTGCAAGTCAACCCCGAATTTCATCATCAGTTCCTCGACTGACCACTTAACCGACTATGGCTTCAGTCGGTCATTGCTTGTAGAAGCGACATTAGTCGGGTCTTTAGTTAATGGCTTCTGAGGCATGGTCTCATGTGGGACCTCAAGTATAGGAGCTTTGCCCTTCATGTTTAGACTCTTCTCCATGAATGGCACACCCTCAGTTCGTTCGGTTTCACCTAATGGGTTTTTTAGCTCCTGTTAGGATCTCAGCTTGTTGGTCACACCCACCATCTGGGTGTTCCTCAGGATGAATCGAAGTAGCTTCAGGTTGGGCTACCTGAACTAAAGTTGCACCGACCTCGACACGCTTTAGGTTTATTTTTTCAGCATCAATCTCTGTATCCAATGATCCTTCACGCATCTAGTCAATATCCTCCAGGATATGTTGGATATTAGAGCCAGTAGCTGAATGAAGATGATTCCACAACAATAGCCACTGTCGAATTTGGCAACCATTCCACCAACGGTTTAGCCGAGAGTGGCTCTATTGTCAATCCTGGAAGGCCCGACTATTGACTCCTTGCCTTTTGTAGACTTTTTAGGGGCCTCCATTGGACACCCTTCTCTTATAACAACTCCCTTTGACTGCCCTTAGGTCTCAAGCGGGGACCTCACCTTCGAGGGAACACCTTTCTTCTCTGAAGGGTGCCACAAACATTTCATCAAGTTGGCCGGAGCAGCCAACCCTCTGTAAAACATGCCCTTTTCGCATACCCGGACGTAGTTTAAAATCTTGTTCACCTGATCTACCTCAGCCTCAGATAGTCAGGGGGTGTCCCTCATTACACTCTCTGATGGAATGCTAGTTTCCCGAGGAATCCTCGGACTCTCATTTGTCTCTGAGGCTCCGAACTCCTAGTGCCCGCGGGTGAAGAAGTATTGATTCTTCCATCCTTTGTTGTTGGAGTACGTCTTCTCCAATTGAATGAACCTTACCCTCTTCCGAGGTATAAAGGTGTAAATCCCATTCGAGTTCTAGTTTTTAGCAGGTTTATACACCCATAAAAACTCTCGGATGGTTAATTTTTGCCTCTTTCCGAGGACTTGGGGCCACAGAGCCGCGCTCACGAAAAAGACCCTTCAGGCGTTGGGAAAAATTTGGTGGGGAGCCAAATTTAAATAATGTAGCAACACCCGAACCAGCTTTGGAAAAGGTAATCTAAGGCCAGCCAAGAACATAGCCTCATATAGGCAGACTTCGTTCCTATCTGACTGTACTACGACACCGGACCCCTCGGTGTCGAAGCAAAGTACTACATTCTTTGGGATGTAGCATGATGAGTGCCAAATATTGTATATTTGAGCCCCTTAACTTATATTTGTTAGGCTTTTAGCTGTGTCATTTTCTGACGATGTTGTTAGTTTTGGTGTCTCAAGTGTGTTGCAGGTCATTGACATAAGAATACGGTTAAAGGGTGGAAATTAAGCACAAGAAAATACAAAAGCTACACTGGCTATACATTCAATCGCAAGTTGTTGCGTTCGAACGCACCTGCATTCAAGCGCACAGCTGAAGCCCCGCATGCGTTCGTTTGTACTTACTGCGATCGAACGCAATGCGTTCGAACACACTTACTGCGGTCGAACGCACTCGTGATGACCTATCAGCACGCGAGAAAACCTAGTTGTTTAGTATAAAGAGCATTTTTCTTTTGTAAACCCTACGTTGGGAGGCGCCGTAGAGAGCAGAAACACGATTTTTTTGTCGTGCTTAGGCCTGTGTGAACGTTTTCCAATTGTAAGTTTTGTTTTTCATGATTTCATTTGATTTTGACATGTCTTTTGCGATCATGAGGGGCTAAACCTTCAACTAAGGTTGAAGATGAAGCCTCGTTGATGATAAACAATTGTACTCTCGTGATTTTATATATACAATCTGATATTTTATTTGTTCAAAATTAATTTCCTAGCTTTATTACTTTATGTGATTGAGCATCTTTTGTGATTACATGCATTGTTCAATATTTGTTGTGTTCTATCTGGAGATACATCGAGTGATTGAAATTGAGACTAATATCCATCGTGATCTACGGATACGGTGGATGATTTGATCTCAATTAAATACTCGTTGTGATTCTTTAACAGGTGGATTCATTGAATGATTTTACATGCCTGTTTACATTTTTTGAACTCTGATAAAATGTGTCTGATTGTCAATTGTATATGTGAAACGCGAGAGTATGTTGTTTGATTTGCCGAGGTGGATTCGAAAACCTTAGTACTTTACTTTGATTTTCATTTAAATTATCACTCATTTTAGTTTTGTCACAATTACACGACCAATTGCAGAACTAGGTTAAAATATAATTTATTTAAATAGAAAATTGATTTCATCACAAAACACAATTCCCTGTGGATCGACCTCGCATTTTTACGCGCACTTTACTGCACACGACTCGTACACTTGCGAGTACTTTATTTTTGGTACACCATAGCAATCCAATTTGATTTTGCACTCGTTAGTAGGCTTTAAATCCGCCATCCATAATGCTGGGTACAAGTTACCCAAACCGCCATCAAATTCGTTGCCATCCTTACGACCCATGAGGTATAAAAATTCTGGGTATAAAGATCGAGGAATGCAAGGATAACCTTTTTGGATCAACGAATGAGTTACGCTCAAACGGAGTCTGTCTATCACTGTTCGATAACGGGAAGAAGAAAATCTAGATACTTGAGCACAGGGCTATTTGGATTGACGAAAGGTTCTACAGAAGGTACAGACTTGACCGAAACCCTAAAGAAGACTACTCTTAAGAAATAATATTGAGGAAAGTGAATGGGGTGAAAGCAAGCCAGTAAGGCGGAACTCTAGAAGGGATAAAGCTTAAAACAAAGGTCGAAAGAAACTTGGCAGAGGATAAGGAGTGAAATGAAAAGGAAAAAAGAAAGAGGAATAGGTTTATATAAACCTCAAAAGCTAAGTCGGTTGAACACTGAAAAGACCAAGGGTCAGGCGGCACTAATCATGAAAGCCTAGGATTACCTTGAAACCCAGCGAGAGCATTAAATGCTCAATGAAAAGACACACCTCAACAGACTGTTAGTGGATTGACAAATGTCCATTCAACCAGAGGAGCGTCAGGGAGTTGTTGAAAGGTTTCTTTTTCCCGAATTTTGAAGGTTCCTGTCGAGAATTTTGAATTCAAATTTTCTAAAGTTTCCATAAACCGAAAAGCCTCTCTAAAGCAAGTCAGGAAAGTTGGGCAGATCCATCCTAGTAAATGTGAAATTTTTATAGTCATCCAAACAAGGAAATTGGGGGTAAATGTTGGGTTATGGGTCAGCCACTATGAGACCCCACAAAAAAGGAGGCCCAAGTAGAATCAATTGCATTGAATTGAGATGCATAGCTCAAAGATGACTCTAGATACTTATTCGTCAAATAATTTGAGATTCAAATAATTCCAAATCATATAATAACCACCTATATCTTTTTAGCACATGAAGAGATATAATCAAAATTCAAAAGAGTTCTAGGCGAGCACTATCACCTAAATGTCTATAAAGGGGAAGCTACAGTTCATGAAAAGGTAATCGCAACTCTCTCTCTCTAAGCTCTCATTGTGTTGATAATCTCTAAAAACCCTCACTGACTTAGGCATCGGAGCTTCCTCGCCGAAACCCCTACCAGCAGCTTTGACCCTATTTTGCTCTTTTGCAGCATAAGTGTTGATTGACTGACTCTGCCTCGGGTAATCATTCCATCCTCAGGTGTTTCACAAATCCAACTATTCCTCGGGCGACGAGTAGCAACGTGCCCCATCACCACTCGGAAAATTGTGCATCAACAGTTTGGCATATAATCAACAGTTCAGCATATAATCCTGATTTTTTGCCTTGTTAATGTCAAAAGGTAAAAAACGTTTTTCTTTTAAAAGCTTATGATTATATAATAAATACATATATTTAAAGCCAATGACCTAGTCTTTCTTCAACGTATAAGATAGCCAATGGTAAAAGGATTAAGAGCTTGTAAATGCTTGTAAATAATAATTTAATGATTAAACAGTTAAAAAGAAATCAATGCTTATAAAATGTTTTAATGATTAAATAGTTAAAACAATATTTAATTTGACCAAACTGATATAAACCAAAATGGTTAAAGTTATTTTTATTCCTCATAAAAACTCATGAAGATAAAATTAAAAATAAAACGTTTTCAAATAACTGAAAAATAAATGTTTATAACATATATTACAACAATTGGCCCACTAAACATGTTGCCACTAAGTTTTGGCATATTGCCAACTTCACACCCTCCGTGACTCTCTGCAAATGGACAAAGGCAAATCGGAGCAGATGAGAATTGAGAAAGAGAAGGAATAACAACAACAAAAAAGGGGGGGGGGGGGGGGGGG
>CM017322.1:21201182-21261209 GCA_006937295.1 Carpinus fangiana
AATGAAAAAGAAAGAAAGAAAGAAAAAACAGTAATTTTATTTCAAAGACAAAAAAATACCCAAATAATTTCTTAGCCGGCCATGGTAAACAGGGACAAAATGGTAAATTGGCACCTTCCCACTTTTTATATAACTCTAATGTAAAGACAAAACAACCCCTCCTTGATTTCACTATGATCAATAAAAATTAAGGACAAAAGGGTCTTTCAATATCAAACAAAAGGTACTATTTTGTTTTGCATCGGCTCTTTTTAAGTATGAAGATAAAGAAAATATAGAATATATTTAATAACTAGATTATTGAATAAATATATATTGTATTTTCTAAACAAATAAAGTAAAACTATAAAATTGAGTAAATATGATATACCAAAAGAACATGGAAGAGTTAATTTAGTCGGATAACATATATGTTGTTACTTCAAATCAAAGTATATAGAAAAAAATATGGGAAAAGTCTACATATCTCCTCAACTATCACTCAATTGATAATGTTTCTCCAAACTTTTAATTTGTGACAATGTCCCTCCCAAATTCCTGTTACTAAAAAAAAAAAATAAAAAAAAAAATATATATATATATATATATACTAAAACTTCTAAAAAAAACTAAAACAAAAAAAGGTGGCAAATTTAAAATAATAATAAAAAATCATTTGTATAAGAAAAAATTAAAAATATTCGATTTTTTTTTGTTATAAAAAAACGATTTTTTTTTTTTTTTTTTTTTTGGTTTTATAACTTTTTAAAATAAAAAAAATTCTGTTCTGAAAAAAATAACATTTTCATTTTAGAAAATAAAATTTTTCATTTTTTTTAAATGTTTCATTTAAATAAAGATTTCCATTTAAAACAATTAAAAATTTTCATTTGAAAATCATTTTTTTTAAAATTAAAATTTTTTGTTTTGTTTTTTAAAATAAAAAATTTATTTTTATTTATTTTTTGAATTTAGAGGGGTATTTTTGTCTTATTAAGAAGTACATAGGGGCATTTTTATCTTTTTGTTAGTTTTAGGAGAATATTGACAATATTTTTGTAATTTTGGAGAGACATCGTCATAATTAAAAGTTTGGGGGGACATTGTCAATTTTTTGAAGAAAATATGGATTTATAAACCAATAGCAAATAGTGCAAAAAGCTCCATCAAAATAACATCATGGATAATCAGGAGTTTCCTCCGGCCAGACCTGATCTATTACATGATGTACATCCAATTTGGCTAATTTATGGGCCACATAGTTTGCATCTCTACTTACATTAATGCACTTCCAACTTTGAAGAGATTGCAAAAACTTTCGTGTGTCCTCTATCAAATGGCTGAATCGAGACCAATTTTCCCCTGCACACAAAACTGCTTGCACCACTTGACAGGAGTCTCCCTTCCAATATAATGTGTTTGATATTCCTCCATAGCCTGCATGGATTCCTTCACAACAGTGTTTGGATGAGGAAAAGAACCCCCATGGATAAAAGTGTTCCTTCTGAACCAGATTTTACGTGCAATTACAATAAACACCTTCAGTGCCTCATCACCACCTCTTTGTTGAATCTCCTCCGCTATACTTAGAGAGTCTGGACCAAAGATGGATGATTTTTGAAACTGCGATCGCTAGCTCCCCATACGTCCATGGCAGAAGGACATTTCCATAAATTGTGAGCAACCGTTACCGCTTCCAAGTTAGGAAGAGGGCATAGAGGGACTGATATTATCTTTCTTCGTAACAAATTATCCTTTATTGGTAGCAAATTATGGCACGCATGCTACATAAAAATTTTCGCTACATTTGGCAGTTGCAATGTCAATATAGTCCTCCACATGACACTTTCCCCAGTCCGAGATGAGCATTCAGGCCTTTGTCGTTCAACCCTTCTCCATATAATATATCTTCTCCCAAAAAATTAAGAACAATAAAAAAATTATTTTTGGGTTTTCATGATTTTTAAAATTTTCTCAGTTTTCATAAAAATATAAAATATTTGGTGAAACTACTTTAGGAAGCCAAAATGCTAATCTCTTTTAATATCAATCTCTCTCCAATATTTGGGAAAAAATTTGGGTAGCACTCGGTAATAAAAAAAGAAATAAATAATTTTATGGTTATTTCTGGTGTTTTTTAAATATTCTCCTCATCCTGTGTCATGGATATTGTTTTATAAAAAAAAATATATTGGATATTGTTTTCTAGAAAAAATATTCATTTTTTTTAGAAAATAGTATTTACGTAGGATGATGAGAACTCAGGAGAACACTACGAGGAACCGTAACATTTCTCTAAAAAAAAATTAAAAGTTTGTCGTTCTCTTTCCTTACAAGAATAAATAAATCTTTAAAAATAACATTTAGGTGGTATTTGATAACCCTTTTTGGGTTGTACTGTACATGATTGTACTGTACAATTTTTTGTCTTTTTCCTAAAAATTCCACAAACAATATACCCCATTATACTAAATTTCCAAAATACCCCTCTCCACCAAATTTCCTCATCGAAACGGGTTTTAGGCATAGCGCCAGCGAAGCACCCTCTCCGCCGGCGAAGCACCATCACCGCCGGAGTCGCCGGCCGTTCTCTCCTCCCTCAATCTTCTCCAACTCCCAACCAATCTTTCTCTCTTAAATCTCATCCTTTCTCTCTCTAAATCCATCCTTTCTCTCTCTACCGCACCTCCACGACCTCCCTCTCTCTCCGCCTCACCCCTCACAATTCCACAATCCCCGCCTTGTCTTCCCTCCTCTACCATGGACGTGTTTGACGGGAGCGTCCGCGAGCTTCAGGTCGTCCCAAAATCCTTACCCATCAAACTAAATCGACACCCATTTGAAAAAATCACCCTAAAATCCTTATGCTAGTTCTATGGTGCCATGGTGGTGAGCGAAAGTGAGAGAAGGGAAAGCAAAGAAGGGAAAAAATGAGCTGGGTCTCTACCAGATCCAACGTGGGTCACTAGACCCACACCTGGGTCTGGCTGGTCATGGCCAAAGATGGGTCTCTATAACCTGCACACAAATCAAACCTCCCAAAACACCAACGTTCTCAATTGCCACGACCCACCAATTGTTGATTTCAATCCTATAAAATCTCTCTCTCTCTCTCCATCTGTGTGAGATTTGTGTGTTTGTGGATATTTGAGATTCTATCTCTGTCCATCTCTATGAAAAGGTTGGAGGAAGAGCGAGAGCTAAACGTGAGAGGGAATGAAATTTTCCCTCACCGATGGCCGAGAACCAGCGGAATCAACAAAATGGGTCTGGTGGCCCACGGCGTACGGCGGGTCGCTGCCAAACTCGCCATGGGTCTTCGTCCATAACCTTGGGGCGAAGGAAAAACCGCACACTCACTTAATAAGGGTAAAATTGTAATTGACGAACGAGCTACAGTACATCCCAGTAAACAGTGCAACCACAAATGGGTTTTCAAACTAACCCCTTAAATGAAATAGTAAAAGTGAATCCCTAGTTTGAGGATTTGGGTGCAAGTGATTTTTTAAAAATAAAAAATAAAAATAAAAATTTGATAACTAAAATAGGGAAATGTGAATTTTTTAGCTAATATATGAAGTAAATCCTCTTACTTCCCTAACTATTAATTTTTACAAACTATTAATTTTTACACTTTCTTTTTCATTCATCTTTTTCCTTTCCTGAGTGTGCAAACTAGGCCTAGTCGATCTGATCAATTCTATCGAAGATTGAATCTGCGAGCGAGGAAAATGATTATTGATAAAGAAGTTAACCAATGCAAGGCATCAAGTTGCTCAGATGTAGCTAAAGTTTGAAATGCAAAAATACAAGTTGTAACACCCAAGAATTTGAATTCAAACTTTAAAAAATTGCATAAAATACACACAAAGGGTCACTATAGTGTGAACTACACCAAGGACCCAGAGCTATAGGACGAAAGAAAGTTTAAAAAAACGCAAAATTAGGACTTATTGCACAAGGCTCGACCGACCAAAAGGCCAAAAAAGGCTACATGGCAAATCCAAAAATTTTAGTAGGAAAATCCTTGCTCGATCGACCAAGATTATGTCTCGATTGATTGAGCTCTGACCAAAAGGTTGGCCTTTTCTAAATTTGACCCTCTCTTTAAATGAGTCATGGGCCTTGTTTGGCAAAGGATTTGGGCCTTTATTGTGTTGCTCCAAAATACCAAAAATAATTCATAAAAAATAATTGTTCACTTGAACTTACAAAATGCCTTTTTAATCTTTAAAGTATACTATTCATTTTAAATCATATATATTTATAGGAATAAAGATTTAATTTAGGAAAAAGTATAAAATGACTCTACAAACTACCAATCATTTATAAAATGGCCTCTTAAAGTTTTAATTGGTATAAAATAGCCCTCTAAACTACTAACCTCTTATAAAATGGTCACATCTGTTACAACATTGTTTTGGGATGCATAATTACTAAAACACCCTTGTTAAAATTATTATTATTATTTTTTTTTAAAAAAACCCACAAAACAGCGTCATTTTGCTCCTCAACAAAAACCCTTCTTCCTTCTTTCCCTCCCTCGTGTTCTTTCCCACTGCAGGTTTGCATCCCACTGCATCCCCTTCTCATGTTTTAGCTAAGAGGGATGATAAGGACCCAACTTTTTTGCCCAACTTTTGCTCAACTTTTGCCTTTTTTATTTTTTTTTTAAAAAGTAAAAAATAAAAAAAGTGTCTAAAGCAATAATATATGTTTTTTGTCATTCTTTTTATTAGTATTTTTTAAAAAATGAAAATTTCATTTTTCTAAAGAAAAATGGTCCTTTTTTTTTTATGAAAAATGACCATTTTTATGAAGAAAAATGCAATTTTCATTTTTAAAAAAATACCAATAAAAAGAATGACAAAAAAAATATATTATTGCTTTAGACACTTTTTTTATGTTTTACTTTTTTTAAAAAAAAAATAAAAAAGGTAACAGTTGGGCAAAAGTTAGGCAAAAAAGTTGGGCCTTTAACATTTTCCTTTAACTAAAGCCTCCTGATGATGGAAATTTAGTCTCAAGCTATGAATCTAATTCTGCATCATGCAAGTTCTCATTGGAGGAGTTGAAGAATTGAAATCAGAGAAAGATATATAACATGGCGATATTTAAGCAATTATTTGACTCTACGTACATTTCAAATAAGAAAAAAACAGAGATTGAAACTTGATTTGGGTTTTACAACCAGAGATTGCATCAATTTTTTGACACTAGATTTCAATTTTTTGATATGGCTTTTCGGTGACTAAGAAATTTTTTCTATTTGCTGGTCTGTGTGAGAGAGAGGGGCACCAGCATCTTGGCTTTGATTCTCTGCCGCCGCCGATGAGAGAGAGAGAGAGGGAGCACTGGAGAGGTCTAGGCTGGGCTCCGATGTCTTCTTCGGCCGAACAAACCTTTTTCGACCAATGTTTACAGCGGGGACCGACACAACCACAAGCACGTTGGAGTGGGCAATGGCAGAGCTTCTCCAAAACCCAAAAACTTTGAAAAAAGTCCAAGCCGAGCTGAGGATCACCATAACCCCAAACAAGAAGCTCGAAGAGAAGGACATCGAGAACCTCGCATACCTCAAAGCTGTCATTAAGGAAACGCTAAGGCTACACCCACCTCTCCCTTTCCTAGTCCCACACATGTCCATGGACTCCTGCAACATGCTCGGCTACTCTATCCCAAAAGAAACACAAATCCTCGTCAATGTTTGGGCGATTGGACGGGACTCGAAGACGTGGGACAAGCCTCTGGTTTTCAAGCCAGAGAGGTTCTTGGAGCCAAACGTGGTAGATTTCAAGGGCCACCATTTTGAGTTCATACCCTTTGGAAAACGACGTCGTTTTGTTGGGTTTTTTTTTTTAAAATTTTAATTTTAACAAGGGCATTTTGGTCATTTTGCATCTCAAAACGAAGTCATTTTAGGTTTTTCATCCATTTTAACAGTTTCATCCAACGGATAGGGTCATTTTATAAGGGGTTGGTAATTTGGGGGCTACTTTATACCAATTGAAACTTTAAGGGGCCATTTTACAAATGGATGGTAGTTTGGGAGGCTATTTTATACTTTTCCCTTTAATTTATTTTATTTAAAGAGGTAATATATATTTTTATATGTCTTTTTAACTTATAATGAAAAATGATGTGTTTAAATATTTAAATTAAATTCTAATGAAATATCTCGCGCCATGCGCGGGTTATAAAAACTGGATCCGGCTTCTATGCGGTAGTGAAAACTACCGCAAAGATGCGGTTATCCCAAACTACACCGTTTTGGGTTTAGTAAAAGTAGGTTTCTTTGTTGAATGGTACAATTTTAATAAAAATATAACTCTTGCCTTATAAGACTCACGCTGTTACACCAGTCGCTAGAAGATCAAAAAGCTGGTTGAGTTGCATGTTGAAGGAGAAATCTCTTAGCAAAAGAGAAGAAAATAAAACACAAGGTTCTAGAGATGCATTTGCGCATTGAAGAGCTTATTATTTGATGGCGGTGAGCCTTGTTGCAACTTGTAATTCTTCATCTATGGCGGGCAAGCGAGCCAAAAAGAGAGAAGACGTTGTTTCTTGTTTCTTCTCCAATGAAGTAACGTTTGCCTTTTTAGTGGAGAGGAGCTCAGGCCAAACAATTGATTTGGATATCCCATTCTCTCTCTCCCTCTCTGTGTAAGCCAGATCTGATTTTTTTATTCTAATATTTTGGTGGAGGGGTTTTGTTGATTTGGGTTTTTTTGATACTATATATTTGATTTGGGTTTTTTTATTCTGATGTTTTGGTTGGAGGTTTAATTTGTTGATTTGGGTTTTTTTTGGAGATTTGAAAAAAGAGTATACATATTTTCCCCCATGATCTCTTCTCTCTCCCTCCCTAGTTACTCTCTGCCTCCTCTCTCCCTCTCTGTTAATTCTTTTTGCTGGAGTCCCTCCCTGGTTTCTCTCTCATTCTGCTAATTCTTTTTGCTGGAGTTTTTATTTTTATTTTTGGTTCTTTTTACTGGAGCTTTTGATTCTTTTTTGGGTTGGTTGTGGGTGTTATGGAAGGTTGCGGAAGGTTGCATGGTCTTCTAGAGTGGTTGTTTAAATAGAATGACAATTTTATTTTATTTTATTTTTTAAGAATCCTCGTGTGTGCAAAAAATGGGTTATGGCTTACAGAGAGAGAGAGAGGAAGAGAGAGTGTCAATGGTAGGCGCTTCGACGAGGCCTCTTGCAATTGTTTGGCCTGAGCTCACCCAAATCCCCTTTTCCTTCTTGTGTGAACTATTAGTTTGTTAAACATAGTTTGTTGTTTGGTGTAACGACATGAGTCTTATAAGGCAAGAGTTATATTTTTATTAAAACTATATCGTTTAATAAAGAAACCTACTTTTACTAAACCCAAAACGATGTAGTTTGGATAACCGCATCTATGCGGTAGTTTTCACTACCGCATAGAAGCCGGATCCTAAAAACTGAACAGGTTCATGTGTTTTAAGTGAAAAACGGAGGGTTTTATATTTTTGAAACTATGTTTTAGTATCCCACTAGTTTTTCACACCGACTTAGTCTCTATATATAACTCAACCATTCAAATTCAAAATAGCATACCAAAATTGTATGCCGTTAAAGTTGTCAAGGGCTCTATGGTAGTTACGGAACTCTGTGATGGTTAGTTTTCTCTCTAGTAGTTTTCTTCTAAAACATAGAGGATGAGTGGTTATTCTGTGGCGGTTAGTTTCCTTCTTTAGTAGTTTTTCTTTTGAAACATAAAGGAGGAATGGTTTTCTTGATCGTTTATGGCGGAAGATCATGCTAAACTGTGAGGTAAGTTCTCCCTCACAGAGGAGGAAAGTTCAGGGGTAGAGGCAATTGAGGAATCTTTGGAAGCTTTTGTTCTTAATGGGCACACTTGTTTGGTGGGAAAGTTATTAGCAGATAGGATTGTGAGGAAAGGCACTATCAGGTCAACATTAATTAGAGGTTGGAAACCGACGGGATTCGTGTCTTTTAAGGTTATTGGTCCGAATCTTTTTCTGGTGGAATTTGAGTACTCTTGGGATCTTTCCCGAGTTCTAGAGGACGACCATGGGATTTTGAGGGAAATTTGTTTGCTGTGGAAGAATTTGATGGGTTAACACCACCTACTCAACTGGCTTTTGATACTGCGGGGTTTTGGGTGCTGATGTATGATCTTCCATTGGCTTGTATGGGAACAGATATGGGTTTCAAGTTAGGGGCTGCTGTGGGTTGGGTGGAAGAGGTTGATACAAATGAGGAGGGTGTGGGTTGAGGAGAATTTTTTGGAGTTCAGATTCATATGAATTTGAGGAAGCCATTGGTGAGGGGTAGAATGTTGAAGATAAAAGATCGCACAATCTGGATCTCTTTTTAGTATGAAAAGATACCAAGGTTTTGCTTCAAATGTGGTGTGATTTTTCATGGTAGGGAGGGCAATTCATTGAGGGGGTGGTCAAGGAAAATACATGACAAGGAGGTCGATGATCAGTTTGGGCCATGGTTGCGTGCTGGGTCACCCAAACGTTGGATGGATCGTAGGCAGGATCGACGTGGGGGTAACAATGTAGTGAATGAGGGTAGGGTGCCAAACTAGAGGAATGCTGGAAGGAATTGGTCCAACGGTTATAGGCAATCGGAGGAGGAAGTTCAGAAGGATCCAGTAGGTAGTTATTCGCACATGATCACTAGGTGTGTGTAAAGATTGGTGTTGAGAATATAGGTGACATTCATGCAGAGGCCTCCGATGCAACTGCGAACATACAGCTTGGGTCAAATGAGGGAATTGCAAATGTCATTTGGCAATCGAAGGTGTTGGGAAAGAAGATTACTAATCTAGTCCAACAGGGTGGGAGCACATTGCTTATGAAGGAGAATGAGGTTGTGGGTGATTTTTGTGGAAAATTTCATGATGGAGTATGCGGAGGACATATCTCACTGGTTTCCGATGTTAGTCATTCACAGAGGGGTGAAAATGCTGGAAAAAGTTTTCCAGTTTGTGAGGGACGTGATGATATAGGAGTAGTCATTCCTAAAATCACCTTGATATAAATGGGCCATTGACTCTACAAATTTAGTGGCTACGTCTTCTAAGGTGGGGAAATCGAAAGGAGTGGGAAAGGAGAACACTAATATAGTCTAGCAGGGTGGGAGTTCATTAATTTTGCAACCGAAGAATGGAATGTGGAAGAAAAAGGTGCGGGGAAATGGAGGGATCACTCAAGTGGAGCAGCAGCGTGCAAGTATTTCTGGGCGATGAAAAGCAGTTGTTTCATAATGGAGAACAACCAAAGAACAAGAAGAGAGGTCGTATAGTGATTGAGAAGGGTATTCTGGGAGATGAAAAATCTATGGTGGTGGTTGTTCAGCCTCGCCAATCTCCACGAGTATCCTTAGTCGCTGTCATATTAATGCCAGAGTTGGACCTGATATGAGGAATCACTTGTGGAAATTTATAGGGTTCTATGGTAACCCGGTGCCGTGAAAAAGAAAGGAGGGTTGGGATATTTTTCGACACCTAAATACTATGTCCCCTTCAGCTTGGCTTTGTTTAGGTGATTTTAATGAGATATTACGTGATTTTGAGAAGTTTGGGGCTGTTGCAAGACCAAGATGGCAAATGAAGAATTTCAGAGATATGGTTGATTCTTGTCAATTGCTAGACCTTGGGTTCTCCGGACCTATGTCAAGGAAAGACTAGACTGAGCTATGGCAAATTCACAGTGGTGTGAATTATTTTCCAACACAGCAAGTGAGCATTTTGGCAGCACGTTCTTCGGACCATGCATTGCTGATTCTTTCTTTGCAAGGTTCTAACAATCTTCGTAGGGGTGGTTACCAGAGATTCCATTATAAAACTAGCTGGCAAAAAAATGGGCTGGTTCATGAGGTCATCCGAAAAGTTTGCAGAGTAAAAACTGTTTCAAAGGATGTTTGGGGTGCTGTTCGAACTAAATTGGAGAACAACAAACATGGCCTACTTCAATGGAAACGTAATCAACCTCATCACACAGAGGCCATGCTTCAAGAAAAGACCATTGCAATATAGAATTTACAAGTTGAGGATGGTATGCTTGATATGGAAGCTATACGGGGTTTACAAAATGAGGTAGATGGAATTCTGGAACAGAATGAGTTGAAATGGAGACAGAGGGCCAAGGAGCATTGGTTGAAAATGGGAGATAAAAACACTAAATGTTTTCATGCAAGTGCAACCCAATGGAAGAGGAAAAATGTGATTACCATGGTGCAAGATATTGATGGCTGAAGCCGTACGTGTGACGCCCCTCCCGATGAAAATATCAATTAACTAGTAATTGATCCCATGGCGTGCCATCCCAGCCATGTCCCTCCAAGACATGACCTCCGGGAAATCACTTTCTTCGTCGTAACGAGAAACCTGCAGCGAAAGACTTTACCAAGACTATGGGATTAAGAGATAGTAAATGAAATATCACACAACAATACCAGAGATAAAGTATTAAATCCATAATATGATAAATAGTCACCAAATATACCGGTCATCAGACCATCAATTAGAGAATAGATACATCCCCAAAATAAGATACATCAACATTGTTAACAAAAGATCAACAGATCAAAGCCTAGACTTAAGCTTCAACATTGCTAGGGAAATCAAAATCTCTATCATATCTGCACGGGCAGATCCTCCATTTTCCTACATCGTCCTAAGCCAAACGGGATCCATATCCTCAAAGATCACTTGTATCAGGTCCTGAGCAATCACCAAAGTAGTCTTCGATGGCATCTTCGTCTAGTGCAGCTAAACCACTCAATTATTCGTAATGATGGGGAAAGACATAAAATAAGGGGGTTAGTCTAAGATTTAATGACTTTTAACGCAGATAATATCCATGCCAGTTTTAGTAATAAACTCAGATGTTTAATAAGCAAAAGCAGTTCCATCATGACAGCTTATATATGCGTGATATATGTATTGTAATGATATATGCATATAATGTAAACAATAGTCATAGTTCAACAGTATGGTTTACCCGAGATATTACCCCTTCTCAGCAGGGTTGATGTTATCCCGAAGGACCTATAATACAATGCCAGTGTCTCAGCCATTGTACAACATATCGTATGTAACATTAGTGACACGATCGGGTCCGACACCGAGTGGCCCACACTAACTAATGATGTTCGTCCTGTAGTGACCGAACCATTGAAAATGGTTGCAGCAAGGTCACGAAACCAATGGATCCAAAGCCCCGTATAACTCATCTATTTGACCATAAAGCTAACATGTATAGTAAGCCCATGGCCATTACTACCGCACGTATCAGTGTACCATGTCATACGATGTAATTATCTTGTCTGCATTTTACATGCATGTTATTTTATAAGTTTCACTTGGTTAATATGTTCAGCACAACGTTTTTCTCAAAAGACAAAGTTCATGTGCAATACGTACAAAATATGAGAGTTATAAAATATGCATGTTTTCTCGATATACAAAATAGATGTGCAGTACATTGGAAAATAGCAATGAGCATTATGTGAGTTAAAACTCACCTGGATCGATATGCGTCTTCGAAGACTCCAAAAGATCCAGATTCTCCAAATCTGTGAAAAACCTTCTATTAGTCCTAATTCTACTAAACAACTCTAAAGTAAGGAAAACAGGAGCTATGGGACGGTTGGTGAAAATAAGGTTTCCCTGTCACACATAGACTGTACGTCCGGGCTCGATAGCATACGTCCGCCATGTAACGACAAGTCGTACGTCCGGTCACGATACCGTACATCCGCTGTATAGGTCCTCAGGGAGAACCTCATTTTCTCTCCACAGTCCACCTATTCTCCGACTCCTAGGGCTATTAGGAACACCCTTAAGCTTTCTAGTCTAGTTTATAGCTTCCATGCAACGTAACAACGTTAAGCTAATGAGAACACTAACCCAAAACGGGTCTTAAAAGCACAACTAAGCTAAAAACTACAACTAAACACAAAACAGGCAGCATAACGACGTAATTAAAAGCTAAAGATCGAACGTTACTTCTTTGAAACAAAACCGCAAGAGTTCTGCCTTATGAACGTTTCGAAACTCGTAAACGTCTCACACACACACACTCAAAACACTATGGAAACGCTCTAGGAACACTCTGGCAGCCTGGGGGCGTCTGGAAGTTGTAAAAAACACGAAGGGGGTAGGGTGGTATTTATAGGCTCAGAAAAGTAGCGGACGTCTGGCCAAGGGGCATACGTCCGATGGTTCTTGCCCAGTGGTTCCATGGCTACCTCGTACGTTTAGGTATTAACCAGAGGGTATTCAAAAAGTAGCGTACGTCTGGTGGTCTCACGTACGTCCGCTTATACAGTTTACAGAGCATACGTCCGGTGGTCCCCCACTGTACATCCGCATTACAAACAGCAGTGTACGTCCGTCAGACCTAGCGTACGTCTGTCAAAAGTCTAAATTACCCCTCTAGCGTCCTTAGTGACCCAAAGTCCAAATTAATTCCCCTAACTAAGCTACTTACGCCTTATTAATAATTTGAGTCACTACAATACGACGCTAGAAGCTATCCAGGAGGCGTTCAAGGGGTATTTTCAGAGCATCTTCACATCAACTGATCCTACATGCATGGAGTATAACATTGAATACTTATCTAGAAAGGTATCTTCACAAATGAATGAGCAGCTTTTGGGGGAGTTCACTTCTGAGGAGGTTAGTATGGCTCTTTCTCAAATGGCCCCCCTTAAACCTCTAAGGCCGGATGGCTTTCCTGTGTGTTTTTTTCAAGATAATTGGGAAGGAGTGGGGTAGGAGGTCTGTGCTGCTGCATTAAATTTTTTTGACACTGGTTTTTTGGATGAGTCTATAAATGTTACACATATAGCGCTCATTCCAAAGATGAATAATCCAACCAAGGTCTCTGATTTTCGCCTTATAAGCTTATGTAACATGTTTTACAAGATTTTATCAAAAGTTTTGGCTAATAGGTTGAAATTGATTCTCCCTCATATTATATCCAAAAATCAAAGTGCCTTTATTTCGGAGCGTTTGATTTCGGATAATATTCTTGTGGCGTATGAAACGTTGAACACCATGCATGCAAGGGTGTGGGGGAAAGTGGGTTATATGGCGCTGAAACTTGATATGAGCAAGGCGTATGACATGGTTGAATGGGGGTTTTTGGAAGCTGTTATGCAGAGAATGGGGTTTGATAGCCAATGGATTTTTTTAATCATGCAATGTATTACTACAGTCAGGTATTCAGTGATTGTTAATGGTAAGCCTCTGGGTTCTATTTAGCCAACTAGGGGACTAAGGCAGGGAGATCCTCTTTTTCCCTACTTATTTATTCTTTGTGCTGAGGTGCAAAGTTCTCAGCTTCAACATGCAGTTGGATTGGGTGTCTTACCGGGTGTTCCTACTTCTCGAGGGGGTCCGAAAATTAATCACTTATTTTTTACATATGATAGTCTGCTGTTTTGTAGGGCTTGTTCGGAGGATTGGGTGATTTTGACTGCTTTGTTGGAGAACTATGAAAAAGGATCGGGTAGCGTCTGAATAAGGATAAAACTTTGATCTTTTTTAGTAGAAACACGAGCTAGGAGGATAGGAGATGTATTCTCCAGTTGTCAGGGATCCCAGCTACACAAAGGTATGATAAATACCTTGGTTTACCAACTCTTGTTGGAAAGTCTTGTATTTGAGAATTCCAAAATATTATTGATCGGGTGAGGGGAAGAGTACTGGATTGGAAGGTTAAATTCTTATCGCTGGCTGGAAAGGAGATATTACTTAAAGTAGTAGTGCAAGCTATTCCCACTTATAACATGAGCATTTTTTTGCTTCCAACAACTTTGTGTAGAGAGTTAAATTCAATTATGCAAAAATTTTGATGGGGGCACAAAGCAAATGATAAGAAGATTGACTGGATGAGTTGGGAGCGAATGGAATTTTCTAAAGACCAAGGCGGTATGGGTTTCTGAGACCTTGTGGCTTTTAACAAAGCCTTATTGGCTAAGCAATGGTGGAGATTGGTTGAGTAAAAAGGGTTAAGGTTTGGACATCCACCACCAAGTAGACTAATTAAGATAAAACTAGGCCAATGTTTCAATCATATGGTAGAATTAATGCCTATCAACCTAAGGGCATAGTATCCACTCCTTAAGCTAATGATCTCCCTAAGCAATGAGTTATGCATGGTATCTACTTGAATTCTTTTCTTCCCTAAAGGATTTAGCATGGTATCTACTAAGTTGTTCTTTAAGAAAACATAAATTTTATGGAGACAAACACATGAGTCATAGGGCATGGTATCTATCCCTAGTTTCCCATGTTGATTAAGCCAAGAGCCCTGTGATGAGGTTCATTTGTCACTTTGTTAAGCCCAAGATTCGGCCACCTAAATTGACTTAATTAACAAATTCATATCATAAGCATACGAGGAATTCAATCACATAGACAATAATCAATTAAAATAAACCAAAATACGATTGAAACAAAGGCACTAGTATTGAAATCCTAAAAAAACATCATTAGAGCTTCAATATAGCCCCTAACAAGGAGTTTAGTTACACATAATTAACTAAAGCTAAAAAGAAAAGGGAAAGAAGAAACCGGAAAACAATTCTTGAAGTAGCCTCCAATTCCTCTATTTAGGATTCTCTATTCTGTGAAGCTTAGAGGTCTATTTATAAGCTTAAGAAAACCCTAGGGCCTCGTTTGGTTTGCGGATTGTCTAGTCCATTGGAAAATGATTAGCTACCATTGGAATTAGCTAACACTGGGAATAGATTAGCTATTCATATTCCTTTGTTTGGTTATAACGCTGAAATAGACTACCTAATTCTATTTCTTCGTTTGGTATAATGCAATATGTTAGTTAATGGAATCATGTTGTGATCTTATTTCCTAAAATACCCTTATAATATGAATACAATTTCTATTATTAAGGACCTTTTTTTTCTTTGAAACATAAACACAACTATATTATAATTTTTTTTTTTTTTTTTAAATTATGTCATGTAGGTTTTTTTTTTTTTTTGTTGCAATTATGCTAGAAAATTAAAATTATTTATATAAAAAAATCACATAATCACCATATTTCATATTTTATATCGGTGATTCCTTTTAGGATTCCAACCCAATTATATTGGTGATTACCGTCTGAATGAGGGAAAAAAAACTGAGAGAAGAAAATCAAAATGGTGTGCGATTTGAGAAAAGAAAAAGAAAAAGAAAAAGAAAAAAAAAACTATGAGAGAGAAGAGAACGAAAAAAAAAAATGAGAAAGAATAAAGAAAAACTGAGAGAAAACGAAGAACGAAAAAAAAAAAAAAAAAACTGATAGAAGAAAAAAAAATCCAAGAATAGTAGTCCCATGGGAATAAACTACTCCCATGAATAGCATGTTACCAAACAAAGGACTAGCTAACACTAGTATTAGTTAGTCCAATCCAAGGGCCTAATCCGCGAACCAAACGGGGCCTAGAGGCTTTAGTAAATCTAATAAAATCATAAGACAGACCCCTAGTCAAATTAGGGTTTGGAAAACCTAATTTTAAGTGTCTTTCTACATCTAGGCCGCCCGAGTGCCCTTGATTGCACTGCCTTGTGCTCGATCATTCCTCTGCTGCGCTCAAGTGCTCATGTGATCGAGCCTAGGTGTGATTTGCTCGATCCAAGCTCCAGCTTTTCCCCAAAATTGGTCTTTTATCCTCGAAAGTTCCAAAAACGCTTCATTTTCCTTCAAACACTTACAAACTGACAAAAACACAAAAATGAAATAAAATAACAAAAAATAACATAACTAAGAGATTAGCATACATAAATTAAGGGGCTAAAATATATATATTTTAGTACTCATCATTTTCCCACAATACATAATTGACACGGTCTCTTCTAGCGACTATTTTTGAATTTCTAACTTCACCCCTTCTGCTGCAGATAAGGAGAAGTTCCCTATAAACCTGTAAGCTCGTCTGCCATAGTGCACCTCCCTCCAATCAGAAAACAAAAAAAGAACAAGATCCCTCCACCGTTCAAGAAACTTAGAGAACGATTCCTTATCCTCTAGGATTTCAGTCTATAGAGAAAACTATTGCCTAATACATTAGCTTTATTTACCCACCAATTTTAAAAATGAAACATATGATACTCGGGACGTTGTCAATTAGGTAGTAGTTTAAGTAGGGTATATGAACTTTACCCAAAAAATATATAGCACATTTATGTTTATGGTGTTTATCTCAACCAACATATAAGTACATAAAATTGTAATTTCATCGAACGTTTTTTATATTATAATGAATCATTGACCTAGAAAAGCTATGAACTTTAGAGTAACCATTTTGCCATGAATAGCAAAACTTTAAAAGCATGCATGTTTTGAGAATTGGTCCTTATAATACAAAACTTAAGCCCTGCTTAGTTTGGGGTTTCGAATGGGTATTCAATTAGGAAATGGAATAGGTATTACTAGGAAGATGTTATACTGGAATAATTATTCCAATTATTTAGTTTGCTAACAACACACATGGTCTAACTGGAATTGAATCAAAATTACTAAAATAACCCCTACATTTTATATATATAGGGAAATGCTAAATGCTCTCTAGTATTCTCCTAGTGTCCTCCCAACTGTGCTGTGACTTTTAAAATCACCGTTGAATTTAAAATTATCATTATTGACTTTTAATCTATTGGTGATTTTAAAAGCCACATCACAGTTAGGAAAACACCAGGATAAAACTAAAAGAACACCTAGCATTTTCCATATATATTCTACATTAATTAATATTAGGGGAAAAAAAAAAAACCTAAAAAAGAAGTGAGTGGTCAGCCTCCTACAGAAACGGCCATGGTGGTCCCACGAGGCTTCTAGGGGTGGTGCGATCACCCCTACCTCTTCCAACTTTAATTTCTTTATTTTACTTTTTTTAAGCTTAAAAAAAAATAAAAAAATACATAGAGGTGTTTGTGTAAAGAGTATAACTTCTATAAAGAGCTGGTGTAACCAATAGGAATTGGCCACATAGGATTATTGCACCAAATCAAATAAGCACCAAAACACTAGATCATATAGGTTTTTTTTTTTTGTTTTTTTTTTTTTATTTATATATTTTATATATATATATAAAAGATTGTGACGATTTCACGTTTGAGAGTGCGATTTCAATAAGTGCGATTTTAAAAACTTCATTTTTTAAAATTTTGTTTTTAAAATCGCACAGGCATTTGGTAAAACATATTAAGAAATACCTTTTTTTAAATTTTTGTTTTTATTAATTGAGTATTTGGATAACATTAGTATATAATTGCGGTTTCATAGCCAAATAGGTAAATATTGCTCAAAATAATTTTTTTAAGCGAAATCGTAATTGTGGTTTAAATTCGCACTTTTTCAAATAAGCACCATCTAGCCTACTTATTGCAATTGCTGATTTTCCTATTTTAAATTAAGTGCTTTTTAAATCACAATGCCAAACGCCTTACGTTTTGTAATATCTTTTAAAAACGCAGATTATTCTCGTGAAATCGCAATCCCAAACACGTCCTTAGTCAAATAAGTACCAAAACACTAGATTATATAGGTTTTTTCAATTTTGATTTTTTTTTAAAGATTGTGCAGGGGGCGGGGGGTGGTCGCGCGGCCACCCAGCCCAGCGAGTATTGGCACAAATATTCATAGCTTGTTATTGTACTAAATATTTCAAACTTATCTGTTTCCCCCGCACAACAACAGTTGGGTGCATCTCTAAGCATTTCATCCCTTGAGTCGCTTCAAAATTGTCAATTTGGACAAAGCCAACTCTTCAGCCCATTTTTCGGTGGGTTTTTTTTTTTTTTTTAGCTTTTAGCTTTGGCTTTAGCTTTGTTAATGAATGACTTTACAGGGTTATTTGTCACCCCCTTATGTTATGTACTTATTTTATTTTTGTTTGCACCGTAGGATCTGAATAAAGTTTTCCTCATTATACTATTTACTTGTGTGATTCCTTGCAATAATAATGAGGCTTACAAAGTAAACTGCAAGTATAGGCTTGAAAAGTAAACCAGAAGGCCTATACTTGCATCCTGTGAGCCCCTCTAGTTTCTCTCTGTGAACCTTAGTTCACCCTTCTGTCCTTTTCTCCCGCCCTTCCCCCCTCTCTTTCTCTTTGCCATGGAAGCTCTCATCGCTCGGGCCAAAGCTCTAGGATGGGGAAGATTATGCTTCCCTACTGGAATCCATTCATTTGGATAAACCAAACCTCTTAACTCATGGTCTAGTGGGGCAACTCATCTCCATTGTGGCTTTGTCTAAAACCACAAAAGCTAGGTTCTTTGCTGTCCCTTTTACCATTAAAGAAATCACACCTTATAGGTATCTTTTTGCCTTCACTAAACAATAACAATATGAGCGGTAACTCTTATACCTAACAAGTGACTGATTGGCCACAACCAGATTTATTAAATTACCCCATCTATAGAGGGAAATATCCACCCCTTCTGTCTAATTATACTTCAAAAAATAAAAATAAAAAGAGTAAACTGCACTTGTTTTCAAAAGTGATGCAATGAGTTGCATTGCATAATAGGAAACAAAAGTAAACAGCAGCTCAGGAAAAAACAAAAGATGAAGAAAACAAAAATATTCAGTGTCAAACTTTTCTTTTGTCTGCCATTAGAAGGAAGTTGAACAGTAGAAATAAGGTAGCAATGACGGGAATAAAATCATGATCACTTATTTTTCTGAGTATTTGGTGCACTCTTTGTGTGATGAATGTTTCAAGCAGTAGGTTGCTATGTTTGCCTGTTTTGGTTTTGTAGATTGCTACTTGCTGCTTCCGTGGGACCATGGCCGTAAACGAGTTGAGCTGAACCGAGTTGAATATTGGTTTTTTGAACACTTGGCTTTGTAAATTTTTTTTTTTTTTTGGCAATTGTGACACATAATTTTTTTCTTTGACTTTGATTGCGGTCGAGATTTTTGTTTTTTATAAATTTACTTGAGTCCTCCTCACTAGATTGACTTTTATATTAGAGAATTTTTTTTTTTTCAGAAAACCGTTAATAAATAAACCATCATCCTGATCATCACTGCCTTTCCTATTCAATATTGTCGGCAAGTTCATAGAATTCAAAATAGACTTAACATCTGTTAAGAGATGGTATTTCTAATGTAAAACATTGAATTAACGAATTCTGCAGCAGTTATCCTTAAAAAAAAAAAAATAAAAAAAAAAGAAGAAAAGAAAAGACACTAGCTCTTATACTTATTTGTTGAGACAAATTAATTTTACGTAACATCAAAATTTACATAGTTCGACTTAACAAGCAAACTAAGAAATAAATTCTATAATAAAACTATTTGAAACCCAAAGCTGACAAAAGAGAATTAATTCACAGAGGAAAAAAACACAAAATAAGAAACTTTTTCTTTCTAGTGGCAATAAAGCCTTCAACAAATAATTTTCTTTCACTTATCTTCTGCAGACTGCATAGCAAAAAAGGGTGCTCCCCCAGTACTACCTTATAGTAAAAAGTTTTTATTTATTTATTTATTTTGCATGAGACACTCGCCAAAACATTCAAACTCAACAGAAATATACATAAAATAAATGTCAGAATGCAAATAAACATTTCTTTATGCTTTAGAAGGGTTTTAAACCCGGCTAAGGCCGGGTATGTTTGGCAATGGCCTCATATTATTCATCTAAAATTCAACTTCTATCATTCTTGCTTTTTTACTTCACATCAATAATTTTTTTATTATTGTTTAATTTTTTTTTTTAAAAAAAAAAACTAATAAGAAACTCTCTTTGTATGGATGGTTGGTGAGGTCTTGGGGTCTTTTCACATGATGTTTGCCTATTTTGGTTTTGTATATTGTTTCTTGCAGCTTGTGGTTGAGTCTATTGAGCCCGTGAGGCTTTGACAGTACGAGTCGAGCTTTACCCAAGTTGAGTTTTGGCTATTTGAATACTCACCTTTGTAATGACCATATTTTTTTACTATACTAATGCTTAATTTTATTCTTCGACTTTGATCGTGACCGACTGATTAATTTTTCTATACTTTTACGTGAGTTCCTCTTATTGGATTGACCTTTAAATTAGAGAAATGTTTTGAAAGACTATTACTAAATAAACCATTAAGGAGATGGTATTTCTAACATACAACATTGGATTAACAAATTTTGTAGTAGCTATTCTTAAAAAAAAAAGACACTAACTTAGATACTAATTTGTTACGAAAAAATTAATATTTTGGATAACGAACAAGTAGAATAAAATAAGCCAATTACATAGAACATCAAGATATACATAGTTCAATTTAACTAGCCTATATTTATATGTGGAGGCTTTGAAGGAGAAATTTTGACAGAAGAGAAAACAAAATAGGAAACCTTTTCTCTCTAGCGGCAACAAGCCTTCACCAAATTTATTCATTAAAAAAAAAACAAAAAAAGCTTCAACAAATTCACTGTTAGGAAATTAATTCTATTTCCCAAGACCCGTGATATGCAAAAAATAAGAAGAATACGGAATAACAAAAATAAACAATTACACACGACACAAAGATTTAAGTAGTTCGACTTAACAAACCTATATTCACTGGCGGAGACGATCTAGAGAAAATTCATTATCAAAAGATAAGTACAAGAGAGCAATAAGGCGAAAAAACCACTCAAACCAAAATGTTCAATTACATCCAATTCTCACTTTGTCCGAAGGAAAATAATAACAAAGGGAAAAAAAATACTCTCTTCTTTCTCTCTCAATTGTTGGCATACAAAAACACAAGCAAATATTACAATGTTTTTGCTCTTCCCTTTGCCGCACAGCACCAGGCCATTATATATTGGGCGAAGACTCCAACTCCAAGAGAGAATAGTACTCCTACTACAAGTTAGAGAAGTACTTCAAATTCTCTAACTTCAAAACCTCCGAGGGCTCCTTACTCAAAGTCGGTGTGTTAAAGACTCCAACTAGGAGAAGTATTCCTAGGCTAAACAACAATTTGCAATGGGCCCCACGTGTACCGACTTGTCTTACTCAAGTCACAAATATCAACATTCTCCTTCAATTATCTTCTTCAGACCCGATTACCCCACAGCTAAAGGTGTTTTTCTCTCATTTTGCTTTTCTTTTATATGATAAACTCGCCAAATGCCCCTACCCTAAATATTCTTTGTATTTGGCGTTTATTTTGCATACATTTTTGTTGAGTTAGTATATTTTTATCTACCATTAATTTTAAAAAAAAAACACCAACAAAAAGTAAAACATGCCAACTCAATAAAAATGCACGTTAGAATGCAAAGAAATATTTTCCTATATTTTAGAAAGGTTAAACCTACCTTACTACGACGAATAATGCTAAAAGTCATTTTTATATCACTCTAAAAATAATATGATTTTTAAAATTATCATTGGATTTATAATTAATCATTATTAAATTTTAATCAAATGATATTTTAAAAGTCATCTTATTTTTTTAAGGACACAAAAATAAGGACAGAGTTTTTCTTAGAACTTTCTTTAATTAAGTATATAAAAATGACATCTGTCATTTAAATATGCGAGATACAGATTTTTTTTTTTAATAGCAGGAACAAAATTAGAATAAATAACATTAAAAATTCATGTGTCTTACGTGTTATTTTTATAGATTGAGTTGAAAGAAGTTTTTTCGAGAAACTCTATCCTAAAAATATCATTAAAATATCTTAAAAATAGCATTAAAAAAACTTATATAGAAAATAGCCGTTGCTGCGAAATTAGTTGGGAAAACAACAGCTGTGGGCTTAAAAATGTCACTCCATCAAAATCACGTCACCCCTCACATCAAAGAATAATACAATTCAATGGTGATTTTTTTNTTCACATGATGTTTGCCTATTTTGGTTTTGTATATTGTTTCTTGCAGCTTGTGGTTGAGTCTATTGAGCCCGTGAGGCTTTGATAGTACGAGTCGAGCATACCCAAGCTGAGTTTTGGCTATTTGAATACTCACCTTTGTAATGACCATATTTTTTTACTATACTAATGCTTAATTTTATTCTTCGACTTTGATCGTGACCGACCGATTAATTTTTCTGTACTTTTACGTGAGTTCCTCTTAATAGATTGACCTTTAAATTAGAGAATTTTTTTGAAAGACTATTAACAAATAAACCATTAAGGAGATGGTATTTCTAACATACAACATTGGATTAACAAATTTTGTAGTAGCTATTCTTAAAAAAAAAAGACACTAACTTAGATACTAATTTGTTACGAAAAAATTAATATTTTGGATAACGAACAAGTAGAATAAAATAAGCCAATTACATAGAACATCAAGATATACATAGTTCAATTTAACTAGCCTATATTTATATGTGGAGGCTTTGAAGGAGAAATTTTGACAGAAGAGAAAACAAAATAGGAAACCTTTTCTCTCTAGCGGCAACAAAGCCTTCACCAAATTTATTCATTAAAAAAAAAAAAAAAAAGCTTCAACAAATTCACTGTTAGGAAATTAATTCTATTTCCCAAGACCCGTGATATGCGAAAAATAAGAAGAATACGGAATAACAAAAATAAACAATTACACACGACACAAAGATTTAAGTAGTTCGACTTAACAAATCTATATTCACTGGCAGAAACAATCCAGAGAAAATTCATTATCAAAAGATAAGTACAAGAGAGCAATAAGGCGAAAAAATCACTCCAACCAAAATTTTCAATTACATCCGATTCTCACTTTGCCCGAAGGAAAATAATAACAACGGGAAAAAAAAACTCTCTTCTTTCTCTCTCAATTGTTGGCATACAAAAACACAAGCAAATATTACAATGTTTTTGCTCTTCCCTTTGCCGCACAGCACCATGCCATTATATATTGGGCGAAGACTCCAACTCCAAGAGAGAATAGTACTCCTACTACAAGTTAGAGAAGTACTTCAAAACCTCCGAGGGCAAGGACTCAAAGTCGGTGTGTTAAAGACTCCAACTAGGAGAAGTATTCCTAGGCTAAACAACAATTTGCAATGGGCCCCACGTGTACTGACTTGTCTTACTCAAGTCACAAATATCAACATTCTCCTTCAATTATCTTCTTCAGACCCGATTACCCCACAGCTAAAGGTGTTTTTCTCTCATTTTGATTTTCTTTTATATGATAAACTCGCCAAATGCCCCTACCCTAAATATTCTTTGTATTTGGCGTTTATTTTGCATACAATTTTGTTCAGTTGGTATATTTTCATCTACCATTAATTAAAAAAAAAAACATCAACAAAAAGTAAAACATGCTAACTCAATAAAAATGCACGTTAGAATGCAAAGAAATATTTTCCTATATTTTAGAAAGGTTAAACCTACCTTATTACGGCGAATAATGCTAAAAGTCTTTTTTGTATTACTCTAAAAATAATGCGATTTTTAAAATTATCATTGGATTTATAATTAATCATTATTGAATTTTAATCAAATGATAATTTTAAAAGCCATCTCATTTTTTGAAGGACACAAAAATAAGGACAGAGTTTTTCTTAGAACTTTTTTTAATTAAGTATATAAAATTGACATCTGCCATTTAAATATGCGAGATGCAGATTTTTTTTTTTTAATAAAAGGAACAAAATTAGAATAAATAACATTAAAAATTCATGTGTCTTACGTGTTATTTTTAGAGATTAAGTTGAAAGAAGTTTCTTCGAGAAACTCTATCCTAAAAATATCATTAAAATATCTTAAAAATAGCATTAAAAAAAGGGGTTTGCTAGGGGTTCTCCCTATAGTATTCTCCTGGCGTTCTCCCAGTCTTACATAGCACATGATTTTATAAAAAATAAAATTGTAGTACCGTTTTTTTGCCAACCGATTAATTTTTATGAGTTAATAGTTAGGTTCTAATGCTTTAAAACTTGTTTTTGGATTCAAAACTAAAATCTAAGGGTGGAAGGTTAACCCTTTAGGGATGATATTACTCAAAATGGATTTGATCATCCTAAATTTAGTGCTAATGCCTCAATTTTGGTGTTAATGCCTCACAAATTTGGTGCTAATGCCTCAAATTTGATGCTAATGCCTAAAAAAATCGGTGTGGAGGCCACTATAATTTTATTTTTTTTTAAATTATGTTTTATGTAAGACTGAGAGAATACCAAGAGAACCTACGAGAAGAACCCTTAACATTTTCCTTAAAAAAACTTACATAAAAAATAGCCGTTGCTGCGAAATTAGTTGGGAAAACAACAGCTGTGGGCTTAAAAATGTCACTCCATCAAAATCACGTCACCCCTCACATCAAAGAATAATACAATTCAATGGTGATTTTTTTTCAAAAAAACTTTATTTTATATAAATCACCTCAGCTCGCACACTCCTTTTTCACGCCAACATCTAACATTCGAGGTTCACCTTATCCGCCACACAAATGGCTGTAGCGAGTAAAATCCCAGAGGTGGTGCTGAGCTCCTCCTCCGGCAGCAAGGGCATGCCGGTGATTGGCTTTGGCACCGCCGCAGAATCCGACGACGGCGCCACCCTCAAATCGGCGGTCCTGGAGGCAATCAAGCTCGGTTACAGGCACTTCGACACTGCTTCTGCATATGGGTCTGAGCAGGCTTTGGGAGAAGCTATTGCCCAAGCGCTCACACTCGGCCTTGTCGGCTCCCGGGAGGAGCTTTTCATTACTTCCAAGCTATGGCCTAGTGATGCTCATCCTGATCTTGTTCTTCCAGCTCTACAGAAATCAGTTCGGTCAGTGATCTTGATTGTAAAATTATACTTGTCATGTTCATAGATTAAATTCTTTTTGGGTAATTTATGGTTGATTATCGTTAAGAGAAATGCTAAAAAAACTCATTATACACTGCCTGCACCAAACAATGGCTGCTGCTTGAGCACTCTTCAGTGGACGCTTGAGCGGTGGGTGTAGGCCGACTTACATCATTAAATGAAGCCAACTTCATTTCGGGTTCTTCTGACAATCATCCAATGTATCACTTAATAGTTTCCGTTAACAAGTCTTGCTAATGAGTGGAGAGTGGTTTGCCAAACAGAGCCCAAATTGCTGACATTTTAGGGCATGCTAATAAAGAGGATGGATTTGGATTGTGGGTGATTTAGAGGCCATCGCAAGCTTGACAATGAATCTCCCTTTTAATGCTTTTGTATTTGTCATGGCAATTTGAGTGCTATTCTTGAACATATTTCATGCCAAGGTTAGGAATTAGCAACATTTGTTTTATAGTGGAAATCTTATGTTAATGTCTTTCCTAATTCTCTCAATGTTTGCATATTTTTAATTTCGAATTTCGAATGAATATAGGGAGCATGCACAACTGATTAAGTGTATTTGGTATTTATTCTTAGCATGATTAGGAGTTTGTCCACAATTTCCTTCTCAACTAATTCAATTCTCATCTCAGCCTCTCTCTTTGTTTCCTCCATGAGCTTTTCTTCCTCTTTTTCCATATCAACTTCTCCAAACCCCATGCATTCCTCTCCATTTTTCTTCATCCCAACATATTTCTTCTTCCTTATTAGATACCATTCCAAACTCTGGCAGAAGAGGAGGTGGTGCATGCCTTGGGAGCAATTTCTCATAAGCATTGCAAAGCAAGCATGGGTTGCCAAGAGGAGCCTAGAAGGGACTGAAACAGCAAAGTTGGATTAAGTTTGACCTATATAATCTTATAGACATGCTTCGATACGACCCGAACCTGATACGCAAATACAAATTTCCCCTCTACTCTCAAGCGTACACTCCCCAACATGGCACTAAAAAACAACATTAGATTTGGGATGGATTATTATTGGATTTTTAATCCAATTGTGATTTTAAGTACCACGTTTGAGAGTGTATATTTGAGAGTATGAAAGTGGAACTGTGTGTGTAGCATTTCCACCACTTATCACAAAATTTTAAGTTAATAGGAAATAGTATATTTAATATTTTAATGAATAGTTTAATATTCTCTCTCACGTATGAACTTCAACTCCCCTTTAATAAGTGAGGCTCAACATATGGAATATTAACTAAAATGAGTGGAAAACTGTAGAGTCAAGTTCGAACTCAAGATGTCCAGCTTTGATATACTTTTAAGATAACTAGTGATTGAATATCGTATCAGAGAAGAGGTCCCGAGTTCAAACAATTTTTGCGTCATTCAAGTCTCATTTCAATTATATTCCATTTGGGCCTCACTTTTTAGAAATAATGGTATTTATATTTATCTATTCTCATAAGTGTTAACTTTTGAAATAAGCATTGATTTAACGGCTATCATGATTTATGGAAAATCAACTAATTCAAGCAAATAATGTTGGAGGTGACCAATTTGTGCAGGACTCTTCAGTTGGAATACATAGACCTGTATTTGATCCACTTGCCCATCACTGTGAAGCTTGGAAAGGAGGGATGGCCTTGGCCTTATACTGAAGAGGACTTGATGCCCATGGATTTCAAGTCTGTGTGGGCAGCCATGGAGGAGTGCCAGAGACTTGGCCTTGCCAAGTTCATTGGAGTCAGCAACTTCTCTTGCAAGAAGCTTCAAAACCTACTCTCCTCCTCCACTATTCCTCCTGCAGTGAATCAAGTGAGTCCAGTGCTGTAGCAGCTTTTAACTTTTCATTTTGACAAACAATATATAATGCTTAAAAGAGATTAGTATTATTTGTGTAGGTGGAGATGAGCCCTGTTTGGCAACAGAAGAAACTAAGAGATTTTTGCAGGGCAAATGGAATTGTTGTCACTGCTTTCTCTCCTTTGGGAGCAAAAGGGACTAGTTGGGGCACCAACCATGTTATGGAGAATGAAGTTCTCATGGAGATTGCAAAAACAAGGGGGAAGACTGTTGCTCAGGTTTGTCTTAGATGGATATATGAGGAAGGGGCGACTCTTGTGATGAAGAGCTACAACAAGGAGAGGTTGAAGGAGAATCTTCAGATCTTTGACTGGGAACTATCAGAGGATGACAGTAAGAAGATCAGTGAAATCAAGCAGCACCGAATGATGCTCAAGGAGGAACTTGTTTCAGCTCGTGGACCCTACAAGTCCATTGAAGAGCTTTGGGATGGAGAGCTTTGAGTTTGAACTTTTACCTTTAAGAGAGTTTACCACTTTTACATCAACATAGTTGTATGATAGTCGTATGAGAGTATACTAATGATACGTTCATATACCAAGAGAGTCCTTGAGTCCAATAAGAAGTCTTTTCTCCATTTAACAAGGGACCTATGTTCCAGGTGTCCCAAGTTGAGTCCACTCTAATCTATATTGTAAGAGTTAGAGTCTTATTAGGTATTTGAGTTTATTCCTTTTAGTCCTAGGAGTCATGGTCGGTGACTAAGAGTTAGACTTCTACTTGTATTTCTATTCTCTTGTGTACTCGTCACCTTATTGTTCTTCTCTATAAAAGGAAGAATTATCAATGAAATATCATGATTTTGAAATTATTCAAATATATAGTATACTGAATATGGGATTCCCGGTTCACTCGAAGTAGCCAAATTTCCTGTTATGTGATTTTTGACTAATTGGTTCTCATCAACTAAATGCATTATTCTAATAAAATATTTGTGAGATAAAAATATAGGACATAATTTTTCTTTTGGAATATGTTACTATTGCACTACTGATTTTATTTTATTTTATTTTTTTGAATTAGGTGCTTGATATGGTGTTTGCACCACAGAGCGGGAATTTTTGTTTACTAGTAAAATTCGAAGTATTTGCATATTCCTATACTGAATTTCCAATGGAAATGCTTATCAAATGTTTTTCAATGCTCTGTCTCTTGGGTTAGAAATATAATGCTTTTCGGTTCAAATGAACGGGAGGTGTGTTGAGTGGAGATGCAAGAGAAAAGAGGAGAGAGAGCATAATGATGAGAATTTATTTTATTTTATTTTATTTTTCAATATAGGAGAGGGGGGAATGGGGATGAGCATGTTCATGTCGATGAATGCTAGATAGGGCCATAGGGGCTCTTTGTACTAAAAAGTTCATCCAGTGGACACACTTCATGTTAATCGGTTCAACTAACTAAACCAAGGATGTCATGGTTTCCACATCTCTTTAATTTCTCAAATAAAAGGCATATCATTGAAACCAAACAAAGAAATGTTATAATTCTAAAAAAAAAAATCATGTTTTACAATCCTATAACCACAGCCACTGGCACTGGCACTGTCACCACCAACTGGTATGAATCTAGAATCTGCCTCTCGTTCCGATTTTTTCTCTCTCACTCTCTTTGGTTTACCTCCCTTCCACCCGCCTCTCCTCTTTTCTCTCTCTCTGTAATTTATTTATTTTTAATGCACCCCTGCCTTTCTGTATTTTCTGATTTGCTGTTCCAAAGGCACTAAAAGGTGAATTTGTAAATTTGACACTGATTTTTCTTTTAGGTCCCCGTTTGATAGCTACGGCACCGTTTCAGGCTCAAGTTAGATAAATTAGTGGAACTGGCGGGAAAAAAAAGAAAAAGAAAAAAGAAAACGATAGCAACAGTCGATTCGCCTGAAACTCACTCTGTCACACCGAAACCCGCAATCTCTCTCTCTGTTCAATGGACAAATACTTGACTCCTCTCAAGCCCTCACCTGAAATCCCTAAACCCATTCAAAGGCACCGATGGAAACGAATGGCTGTCGAATTGAACGGCCGGTTCGAGCCGAAGTACCGCCACGAGATCTCCGGTTTGCTAATGCAGTCGTATTCCGAGGTGCGTCCGATTTGTGATTTACTTTTTTTGTTTGTTGAATTGTTTTGTGTAAAAAATGGCTGAGTCTTTGCGCTGGTTTTTGGTTGTGGAAAAAGATTGGGGCATTTCCGCATTCATACCATGTCGATGGCGTGCCGTGTCGATCACATGTAAGCGACAGCCACATCTCGTTGTTTGATTGATTAGTTTTGTTATTTAGAGCTTTAGATTGTTTCAGCTCTGTTTTACAGATGAATATGATTGATAACGGTGCAAGAATCGACAGCCAAATGCCAATTAGAAAGTTAGTATCTCTTATTACACTATTTATTGTTTGTTGTTTTCGTAAATTCTAGCTTATATGTGGGGTCCTTTTTTTTTTTTTTTTAACATATCCAGACAAGGGAAGGGGGAGGGGGGGTTTGAACTAGTGACCTTCACTTCATTAGGAGTGGTCCATGGCCGATTGATTTACCCCTTGGGGATATGTGGGGTTCTTATATGATATCATGAATTAATTGAAGATCAAATGTATCTATTTGTGCGTTTCTGTTGTCAAATCTAATATTCAAAGCTTACACTAATGAATCTAACTAAAAGTGAATTGAGTCATAAAGGGAAGTGATAATCGGGTTATACCACAAAATGCTGTTAGTTTGGTAGCTGCAAGCTCCTGTCTAATTTTTATGTTGAGATATGTATATCGCTAGGGGTGGAAATTTGATAATTTGTGGTGTTACACCACCCACTGCTAACCATGTGGTTGTTGACAATGATTGAGTGATCGTGTTATTAAATGTATGGGACAATGTTGGCTTGCGCCCTAGTTATGTTATCAACTACGAACCCAAACCAGTTTTGTTAATTGAGCAAAGCTCACACATTACTTTTGTTGAGGTTCAACAATGTCGCTGCTCTGCTCACTTGGACAGCGCTTAGATACCTTGTGGGGTGTGATTTCGAATGCCATAAAAGGATTTGGCTTCCCTCACTGGACACCAATTGGTTTTCAGATGAGATGTTCAAGGGCTTGATCCAACAAATGGTATCAGAACCAGGGTCATGAGTTTGAGTCGTGGGAGTGTTATGTTGTGGGAGGGATTGTTGAGATTCAACATTGCCTCTACTCTGCCCACTTGGACGGCTTTTAGATACCTTGCAGGGTGCGATTTCGAATGCCATAAAAGGATTTGTTTCCCTCACTGGACACCAATTGGTTTTCTGATGAAATGGTCAAAGGCCCGATCCAACAACTTTAATGTGTAATGGGTGAATTGAACTCTCTCTACTCTTTAGATTGTATGCTTTTTTAATATCACGTCTTAGAGCGAACTCCTACTCCTTTTCTACCCTTAAACAACTTTTTAAGTTTTATGTCACATTGGTATATTGATGCTTGGACAAATCTTTTGCTTCCCACTTTTCCTGTCTCCTCTGGCTTCATGTTTGATGTGTTTACATATGGTGGTTCCTTTTCAGGCAAGGCATCTCTGCACTGGAGTTTGACAACAAGGTGAACGCTGAATCTTTGCTTTTCAAGTCATAATATCTGGACTTTTTACATATGTATAGTTATGCAAATGACACTGTTTTGAGGTCAAACACCATGGAGCCTATTAATTTGAATTCTTATAGTTCTAGATTGAGTCTCTCATTGCTTCTTTTACTTTGGCTTCACTTGTTTTTTAAAAGCTTCAGATTTCACCTTTTTTCTTTTATTAACTTAATTCCAGGGGATATATTTGGCGTCAGTGACAAAATCAGGATGTTTAACAGTGCATGAATTTGAAGCTCTTTATTGCCAGAGTAATGAATCATTGCCGAGTAAGTTCCTGCACTGCAACTTGCTATACTGTTTACCTCTTGGCGCATATCTGTTTTGACCAATTGGAGGCTTATTTATGCTTTGGGAAGATTTCTTTGAATTATTTAACGGGAGTGATGCACTCATGCTCTTAAAGTAGAACCTGATGACAATAGATAGACACTCCTGTGGAGGAGATACATAATTTGCGTGTACACTAGGAAGTGTTAAATGCATACTTTGGTTTTACATGTGGCAGCTGGGACGACAGGCTGGAAATTTCACTTGGTTTGTTTTTAATTTTTTATATGAAAAGAAATAAAACATTTTTGTTCTATAATATTCTTAATGTTTGTGATTAATACATGTAATGTTGGGGCAACTGGTTCCAGTGACAAGGCACAATTCTACTTTTAATTTCTCATGTGCTAAACATGTATGTTTGTGGTGACTTCACTGTGAATGTTTTTGTCCTTCTGCAACACATGCAATGTACCCATAGCGATGGATCTGCTGCCTTGAAACTAAAAATGGAAGCGCCATTCATTGCATCTAATATAGCAAGCAGCATCACTTTCCAGCTGTCTTTAAAACTGTGGAATGATATGCAATACTCATATTCTTTCCTTGCAAATTGACCATGTTTGTCAGTTACTGTCTAAAAAACTTCCTCCCCTTGCCATTTATTTATTTTATTTTTTATTTTTCTGAAATGCAGATGAATTTTAATGAAATGCTCTTAAATATGGTTGCTTAAATGTCAATGACAGATTGTTAATATGTACTTCCTTTTAATTTGTATTTTGATGTATCATAAGTTTTGGTTACCATCTCTTGCAGTGTAATTCAAGAACAAATTTCATGTTACCTTTACTATTAATGTCATTCTTTTTTAAAAATCCTGGTAGGCTCGAAGGAAGATGAAACTAAACATTTAATGCACCTTTCTTTACGTCAACAACTTGATGTGGTCCGGTGGAATTGCACTAACCAAGATGAGGTATGGATTTGGGTGCTTCTACTTGGTGTTATACATTGAGATATTTGTACTTTATGAATGATACACTACAGAACCAGATATGTTTCTCNCCCGGCGCAGAATGGATTTTCTGAAGATACCCCCCCAACTCCACAGACGCTTGCGCCACCCACAGTGGAAGATTGTGGCACTGAAGCTCAAATTTCAACCATTGAGCTAGTGATGTGCTTGTTAAAATGACTTTTCTCGTAAGTATATGAATATACGATAGTTTTGTACCAATAGTTGAAGAATGATGGGAGAAAGAGTCCATTAGTGATCTCATAATGCTTCCCTGCTACCAATATGACTTTTCAAATCGTGTTTCGTCGAAACATATCATGAAAGAAACTTTATTTTCAATGAGTCATCAAAACTAGAAATGGATGTTTATTATCCCTTTGATTTGAATCATCATCTATTTTAAACTCTTTCTGATGTGGTCTAATTAGCTATCGTATTGAGAAGAGACTTTAGTTTCTTGTTTCTTTTCCCCTTGGATGGATGCATCTCTAACCTTCAATTGCACCCAACAACTCATGTCAACTCAACTTTGTGTTAATCCCTGTTTGTTGGAAACCCCCCTCCCCCTCTCTTTATGTATGTTTGTAATCTATGTGTCTCTCTAGTTGATTCATTACTTTTGACTTCAAAATTCTATTACAAGTATACACATTTCTCTGTAGTATTTTTTAGGAGCTTTCTTAGTCTCTAATAGCTTAGTTAAATAAGAGTATTGCATGCATTTGCTATTAAGAAGATCTGAATTTCAGATGCCAATTTGGAGGCTATAACAAAATTAGTGCCATCCTCATTTTCCCAAGATGCAACATTTTTTTTTCTTCAGTTTACTATCTTTATATGAATAGGTTTGTAAGAAGGTTCATCATTGACTACTTGGCCACTTGTACTGTGATTAATTTAGGTTTTTCTGGCCAAACTTTCAACATTAGTTTAGTTATTCTCTTCCTTTCTCAGTTTTAGTTCCCTTGTCATTCATCAATATTCAAAAGTGTTTTCCTTGCATTATTTAGTACAATAAAGGCCTTTCGTGTTCAATATTTTGAGAAATGAAAATAGAATGTGAACTATTTTCTTCCTTAGCGTGCATAGATATCATGCTGTTAGTAGTGAGTTAGATGTCATGTGACAGGCTTAGTATCATTTTGTTTGTTCTCTGAGCGATAGTTCTTATTTGGAATGAGAGGAATATATGCATCTGTATAATGCTTCTAGTTTGGAAACCGTCAATCGTATTGTTAGATGCATCTGCTGTTTGGGTTGATTAACTGTGTTGTAATTGTTTCCCTGTCTTAATTTCCTCCTGGAATTTTAACCTTAATATATATCAATTTGTTCATTTCGTTAGGTTGCTTGCACATCCACAAAATGTAATGCAGTACTTATTTTTGACATTGGTTACGTCTCTTCTGAACCAGTCGAAGTAAGTTTTCTTTTTTTCCTTTTCATAGTGTAAGCATATATGCTAATTAACGTTAATGGGCACTCAAGCCCTCATGGTCTTTGTTTTCAATTGCATTATCGTTGAAACTTCTCTATTGAAGGATTACTTTTATGCTGATTTCTTAAGGTATATAAATTATCCAACCCTTATTTTTCTTATTATTAGAAGGTAACACACTCCACACCTCATGCATACGCGTAAACTTTTTTGAAGACAATGTAGGATACTTGATTCCAGGACTCACATTCTACTTGGCTTACAGCCTTGGTGGTCTGGTTCCTCTCAAGTATTTTGACAGCTGCATAGAAAAAATAATTTCTGGTCTCACATTTCTTCATTCTTTATTTGAATTTTTATTATGAAGGCGGTGTTGTGGTGTGGTGCTGCAGTTCGGTCATAATACCTGGTGTGATATCCTGTTGTTTTCTGAGTATATGACAATTCTTGTTCATTGTGTTCATTGTTGATGCAGATATTAAAAACAAGAAATACGGTCACTGTTCATGGGTCTGACATTCATAAAGGTCTATCTGATATAGCTTTTACTTCAATTGATGATTCAAGGTTGGTAAAAGAAGGCAACTTCAGAGAAAAAAATGGTTTTGTTGCCAGACTAGGATGATGGACTTGTGAGAGAACAAGCTTATGCCAAATTTGTTTAGGAATATTTCTAATCATTAGGTCTATTAATGTAATTTAATATATTTTTCTCTTTTGACCTCAAAGTTTACATATATATGAACTCACCTGTTAGGATTAGAACATGGAATTTGGTGGTTGGATGGATAAATGGTCTGCATTTTCTAGTCATGTGATTCTGTCTTTAAATTTGAAAAATAGATCCTACAATACCTAAAGGTTGCTTTGCTGATGCAATACATGGAGCAATTATAATTTTTTTTTTTTGAATGCATATCAGTGCAGAATCACTTGTTACAGCATGGTAAACCCTTTTTGTTCATGCCATAAGAAGGTTTGTGGTTTGGCAGAACTATGCTCTAAGACATGTGTCTGCCCTTTTCTTCAATTTGCTTTATTTCCTTTCACTGAAATCATGTACTAAGCTCTTTATACGAACACTGAATTTTATAGCTCTTCAAGTAAAATGGAAAAAAGCAACAATTCTTTAATTCTATTAAATTGAGCACACTAAAGCCAAAAAAAAAAGAAAGGTGATAGTTATGAGGTTTTCACTTTGGCCATCCTATGAGACAGGTTGTGGCCTTATATTTTGGGTGTTCATAGGCCTTGATTTTCAATTAAGATTGGACAACTAATCAATCTCATTACGAGTAACCCATGTTGTTGCATAAGGGGTGTGATCCAACTTAAAGCATGATCCAGATTGTACTTTGCTTGGATAGTAGTAAATTGTGGTTTGTTTGCTTTTGCATTTTAAAACTTAATGTGGTATATGATGTATTCTTTGACCTTGTTTATGACTTCTCAGTGGAATCTTGTTTGTGTGAATTATTTGGTCTTCTAATAGTATCTATTTCCTTTTTATGCCCATTTTCTATAGGTTACTTGCTTCTGATACATATGGTGTTGTCAGTGTATGGGACAGAAGAACGAGTACTCTTCCATGTCTTGAACTCACAACTAATTCCCATAGCACCCTTAATAGCATTGAAATGAATGTGGAAAATCAGGTTGGTGATCACAACCCTCTTTAGGGTTTATTAAGTTACAGATGTGCATCTGTGGGCAAGATATATTTTTGTATAATGTCTATGATCTGATGGACATACAACTTCCTACGTTGTTATCTACTCTTGAACTACATTTTCTGCTTTCTGCTTTCTACTTGTATATGTGTTTATCATATTACTCAACATGCTATAGGATAAAACGGAGCAAGCATATTCAAGGATTAGCCTAGGAAGAGTGTGGTTATGAGAGTTGGGAAAGCTACTTGATGCTGAAAGCAGTAACCGTTAATTTTATTTAGGGTTTTATTTCAGTGTATTAATTTAGGAGTTATTTATTTATATTTTTTGTAATTCCATAATTGAGCATTTGTTGCCTCCTTATGTTAGGCAAGAAAATAAAGCTATGTTAGATAAGTATTAAATGGGCATTGCCCTAGGGTTAGGTTAGGGTTTAGCTATTGGTCTATGTAAACGTAATTTTCTTTTGTATTCGACAGTTTATGAAGAATTGAGATTTTTGTGAGCCATGGATTTGTCTTTCCCTTCCCTTAATTTCTTCTGTTTTCTCCCCCCCTTTCTAAAGCTTCTTCCCAGCTTCATCTTCTTCTCTCTCTGCTTCTCCTTCTTTTCTCTAAGCTTTATTCTCTAAGGGTCCGTTTGGGAGTGCGTTTTTAAAAAAATAATCTGCGTTTTTAAATCAAATCGCAATTTTGGAGTGTTTGGGATTGCGATTTTGAAAACGCAAATTTTAAAATCGTGGAAAAATCTGCGATTTCAATAAGCTAACTAGATGATGCTTATTTGAAAAAGTGCGAATTTAAATCAAAATCACGATTTCACTTAAAAGACAATATTTACCTATTTGGTCTGAAATCGCAATTATATGCTAATTTTACCCAAACACTCGATTGATAAAAAAAGTACTTTTTAGCCTGTTTTACCAAACACCTGTGCGATTTTAAAAAGTAACGATTTCAAAAACACAATTTTTAAAAACGCAATTTTTAAAATCGCACTTATTGAAATCGCACTCCCAAATGGGCCCTAAGTCTTTTTGTCCCACATCACTTATATTCATGAAATTGCAGTCATCCTAGTTTGCAAGGTAGGGTGCTTTCTATAGTTGTGCAGTAATCCATATTTTGAGGCCTTTTTCTTAAAAATATTCTCTACTCAATAACTAGAGAACAAGAGTTTTGGGGAAGGCTAGCCACCTAGAAGAACAGTTCTTACAGAAAGTGGAACAGCAGAATATTCTTCACGCTACCCACATTGTTTCCTTTTAATTTATAATTTACACAAGCACCCAGTGTGTCTTGAACCTACGATTTTACCCTCCTTTTTTAATGGTGGAAGGAGGTATCATTTGAGCTAGAGCCCATTGGCACAACTATTGGTTGTGTCTTTATAATGAAACAACATTCTTTATAGTATTCTTGGTTTTTTGAATATACAGCTAATTGAAACTGGCTAGAGGACAACAAAATAATAATTATTTGTGATTTCCATCTGGACCAAAACAAGTTAGATCTACAAAAGGAAGATTATCTTTCTATTCCTGACTTGAATTAATGAATATACCAAGAAAAGGGGTGAGAAATTGTCACTGGTTAAAGGTCTGTGTAATTTTAGTGTTGACTCTACTGATTAATTAATGCTTTTTGGACTAAATGGCAACTCCTCCCCTCCTAAAAGGTAAGGTCACTACTCATTAGTTCAATTCCATGCGGGTGCATGAGTTGTATCTACCTATCAATAAAAAGCTGTCAAGGTATCCACTATGTTATTTCATATCAACTTGGTATAACCTTCAATGTTCAAATAAAAATAGAAGATTTTCACCCTCTTTTTTTTTTTTTTTTTTCCCCGCGAGTCAGTTCTTGTCAGCTTATTGATTGAAACTTCAGTCAATACTCAATAGAAAGAAATGCGTTTATATACATGATTTTATTCCTGCAAGTTGCATCTGGATTTTGTTACTAAATCTTATGGACCTTAGCAATAACAATTTTATTTATCTGTAGATCATTTTTGGGGCTGGTAAGCATGGGATTATTTATATGTGGGATCTTCGAGGAGGAAGAGGCTCTACTGCTTTTCAAAGTCATAAAGAGGTAAAATAGTTCAGTTCTCATTTTTCTTTATACATGCTTGTTTTACCACAAAAGTTGGAATCAGCACATGAAACAACTGGCAAACCATTGGCACCAGTTTAACAAGGGAAATCTTGATAGCTTATATTCGTTGTGTTGGCCACATCAGCAATTATGTCTCCAACTTTGTTCTTCTATTTTTATTTTTTATTTTTTATTTTTTCTGTGTTTTCTTTTAAGGTGGCCATGTAGGACAAACTTGTATGCTAGTTATAACTGCACTTTTAAAAGCTTTGTACATCTATTATTTAGTCGTCAACTGCACCTTTTACAAGATATTACATTTTACATATAGACTTTTCTTGCATATATTACTTTGTGAAATCACATAGCTTCTTCTCTTTATTTCCCCTTGTCTATAATTTTCTGGTTTTTGGCTGTTCAGGCATGTCATGCACCTCTAACATCGTTGAAGCTAGCATCAATGCTTGAGAAAATTGAGCCTCTGAAGGTATCACAACTTTTTTGATGCTATTGTAAGTCAATTTCCCTATCTGTAGTGGCTTACTATTTAATTAATAGCGGAATTATTTAATTTACTACCCTAAGTTTTGACTTGTTCTCAAAAAGATTGCTTGGTTTCAAAATTTTGTAAAATAACAACTTTTGATTTTAGCCATTTTTCATCAAATCATTCTTGAAAGATTTCTCATCAATTTCTTATTAGAAGCCATGTGAAATGTCAATTATACCACCCGCCTCAACCCCAATGATTTTTTTCTTGCATTTTTTTGGAGTTCTATAATCTTTCAGGGATATATTTGACATTTCAATATTGTTTATATGTATTATAAAGAAAGTTTAGATTAAATACTATAATTGTTTTTCAAAATAATAAATTATTTTATTACAAGAAATAAAATAAATCCTATTGACTAATGCTTAAGGTGCTACTATGGTTATAACTAGGTAGAGCGTTCCAACCTCTGGTTGTCTCCTTTACCCTTACTGTTTATGTTGAAGCTAAAAAATGCTTCTTCTTTTTTAACAAAAAATTAATTAATTCTTTGAATAAACTAGCATGCATAGTCTCTCTTTCATCAATTGTCATCCCTTCATTAATTAAACACCTGTCTAAATGTTTGAAAAATTCCAAACCTGTCTCAAGTTTCAAAAGCAATAAACAAAACCAAAACTTGCTTTATTGAAGATACGTTCTGATGGCTGGCTTTTGTGTAAGAGATATTTTGTATGGAGGACAATATGATGATCGAAAAATTAACAAAGGTTGGCCCATTGGTTTTCCTATGAATATGTGATACCTTATAGACTAATATTTTTTTATGAATATCTATAATTTCTTATATGTTGTTGTATTCATCTCTAAAATTAAGATTTTGGTTTATCTGTGAGTTTTTACTTCATAAAGGTACTGGTAATTCATAAGTATTAGAATATATTACTTTTCATAAATCATGGAGTCAGTTTATTCAGTTACATGGGGTCTTACTGTGTTAATTTAATACTAGAAAAAATCACCTTTTGCAGGCTCATAGTTTACCCTATCACTTTTTTATTTTTTAATGTGTACCCTTTATTACATGCTGTCATTATCATGCAGGCACAGTCACATATCGTTTCAAAAGAAATACACTCTATTGATCTTGATCCATCTTGCCCATATCAACTGGCATTCCATCTTGATGACGGGTGGTAGGTTTGGAAAGGAATCCTGTTTTCATTCTTTTTGTGTATTTTATATTATCTTCACATGTTTTATAGCATGTTAAGTTTATAATAGTTGACAATAGTTCATTACGACATTCCTTATTTTAGGTCAGGTGTTTTGGATATATACAATTTTCAAGTTACACATGTTCATTGCCCTCCCCCAGCTTGGTTGTAAGTGAAGTTGAATAAATTTGATATTGAACTGTGATTTTAATGTCCAAAGCATTAGCAACTTGCATTTGGTAACTCTAATCTTACTTCCTTTTGATTGGGTTAGAAATGATTCCAACGATTCATCGGATTTGTTAGGTTTGAGGAAACCATCATGGCTACCAACATATTCAGTGAGTATAGTCAATCATTGGCCTAATTTCATTCCATATGGTTCTTATGTATGACTTGACATACACAGGTTTTATCTCTAATGTGTTGCCTATTAATGGTGCTGTAAAAGATGGAGCTAGTAAAGACAGCTGTGATTTGTTAGCCAATCCATTCTTTAGAAGCATGCGTATCCTGTTTTTTTTTTTTTTTTGACAGTGGCAATAGTGGATTAATTGGCCGAGAAGAGAGTGACATATTTAGCCCCGATAGACATTATAAAATCCAGATATACTGGCATAAGAGAGCACTAGAACAATTACAATATGTTCTTTATGTACTCATCAGCTTATGGAATTGATTACTATGATTTGCCACAAAATGATGCATTATAGTCTTGTTTAGAGGCTGTGATGGGTTCAAATACTTAGTGACAAGTGCATTGCTATTTGCAAAACCTGACAAATTAAAGTTTTGTTTGTTTTATTTTACCTTATGGTGATAGATCTCAAATATGGACTACTTTGTTGTAGAATCTCAAGGATTTTCTTAGTTAGATGTATGGATGGATGAGTATTCCTCTGCCTTGTAAGCACTTTGTTATCTCTAGAACTGCCCCCAGGCTCAGGTGGTGAAGGTGTGGGGTGGGATTGGAGTTAGTCTTACTACAGTCTTAGCAAGAATGTCTATATTGTCTCTAGTACTCTATCTTTGCCACTGATAATGATTTGTACAAGGCATACAGTTTTTTTGTTTTTGTTTTCTTCGAGTACTTGAGAAAATTTTCTTTTGTATTAGGTTACAACAACGTCTATAGTGTTCAACGCTTTAGCTTGGCTCATCAGATTGATAAGCAAGAATAAGCTGAACCAAGCTAATTGCGAGCAGTTTGCTTAATGTGGAACGAGTCCACGAGTTGTCTTGAATAAAAGCATAATACATTATGGCAGTGTATACATCATGGTAGTCATATAGGATTCTATAGAGAAGTAATTTTTCTCTCTGTGACCAAATCTCAAAGTATAATTCTACTTTGTTGTCTTCTGGTGCAGATCTATGCGGTTGGATCATCATCTGATAAAGGTATTCATCTTTTGGATTTCTATCCAGACCCAAGTTCGCCCAGCTATGTAGATCACAAGTAAGAATCCCTCACTATAGCAATCCTTTGTTAATTGGCTTGAAGGGGCTAAATTGCGATTGATGACCTAATTTAACAGTGTGGATACATGAGAATATATCAATATAACTTGCCATCCAATCTAAATAATAATTTGTGTCAGCCTAATGGGGGGGNGGGGGGGGGTTTGTATTTTCCTCCTGAAATACTTTTTCTATGCGGAAAACATGAAGATAATAATGGCCTCATAAATAACAACCTCCAGTGCTCATGTTAATAAAATTTCTCACTTTAATCAGTACGACATTTTCACATTATTATGATAATTCTGCCAATTAATTTTGGCAGGAAATATCGAGCGTCAACACTTGGAAATAGATATTGTTTTCTAAGGATGATTTTCAAGCTCTAAAAGGGAGTAATATGCGTGTAGGCATGCATGTATGAACTTTCGTCCCCTGCATTTTCTTTCTATTTAAAAGTATTGCCCACTCATTTTTTGTTTGTCTTCCGAGGATGATTTTCAAGCCCTTAAAAGACTCTGTGCATGCAGGCGTGTGTGAACTTTCCTCCACTTTGTTTTCTTTCTGTTTCGAAGTATAGCTTACCCATTTCTTCTTGTTCTAGTGAAAATATAGAGAGCGTTTCTGGGGTAAACCATCAAAATAAGCAAAACAGGTTCGTCCCTTTATCTGAAGGTGTCACTGCATGTGCTGCTCATCCCCTCAATGGTACCATCGTGGTCGGGACAAAGGTTTGTTGTCTAGAGGATCTAATTCATCTTCTTTCTATTATTCATATTGTTCAAATGCCTCTTCTTTAAATAATAAAAAAGAAAAATATTCCTCTTTTAGTGAACTTATCTTCCTGTCTCTCATGCCGTGAACCTCTTTTTCGATTTTGTTTTCCTCAGCTTCTTTTTGAAAAGCAATGCATTTGCATATATCATCATTACTTGAGCATCTACTTGAACAACTATCGCAAACATGCATGCCAGCACATTTTGCAACTTTGTATTAATTTAGCTGCGCCTCAGAGAAATTTGACTTCTATGAAGAATGCATACATCATCATGGATATCAGTGAGTTCTAAAACCAAGTGAGCGATGTTATAAAGAGAACTATATGTTTGTCTCCGTTGAAGAGTCTACATAGTTTAGTTGAGCTGGTTCCAGGTTCTAGGCTTAGGAAGTTACCTAATCAAAATGAAGGAAAATGGTCCCTTGACACAGGAACTTGCTTTCCACAAGATTGACCCAAACAAGTGGTGCCTTAATCATGTTTGGCTTCAAATATAACTGCGACCATCGTATTTTACACCCTCATCTATGATATTGATAAATTTTCCAACTGTCTTCCCTGTTTAACTAATGAAAGAGCCTGATTTTTTATGGATGAATGATTTCAGCACTCGTCTCTGCTCATGATTTCCCAGAAGCACCAATCTTCCTAAGTTGGAGATTATTGTCTAAGCAGTGGACAAATTGGGCTGGAGACATGTTCTATATCCTTTGACTCAAGCCAGCATGTAATTATGCCATTCATCGAGAAACAACAGCCAAAGCCATCGAATTTGAAGCTCCTAAATCTATGCAGCAACAAAGACATGCAGAATGGGAATGGAACCCTAACTCAAGTGGCTCAATCATATAGTCTTTGAAAGCAGTCTGAATCTTTTCTCAAGTAAGCCCTTCAGCTCAAGGTGTATGTCGTACATCTCTTCTCTGGCGTTGTTATTTTCAGTTTATGAGGTTGAATGGTCTTGTCATCATGTCTATGTGGTGTAGTTATTTGTATTTGAGAAGAGGAAAAAAAAAATGGTAATAGAAAGAATGATTTTAACTACTCATTATACTACAATCAAATGTAATGAATTAGTGTTTCAGAGTGCATAGTGAACAACTTAGATGCTACTTCTCTAAGACAATTTAAGGCTGACTACAAGGCAGCATTCATAAGCGATGGATAGACTTAAATCTCAACCTGAAAAATTTCTTGGAACTTCGAAGACCAAAATAACTTGACATAGAAACTTGTATTGGTTGATTAATTGCGACTTCAGCTGAGTATGAGAACCGCAACCGATCCATGCAAAAGACCATAGAAACTAAGGCATATACATCATTACTCTAAGAGTGATTTCTAATGTATCCAACATATAAAAGAATTTCAGATCTTCTAGCATAAAATCCAATCCAAACACCACTAGATGTATAGAGTGATTTGGATACAAAAAGTAGCCAAGATACAAGATAGTATCTTCACAATGATGTGAACAGGAGTACATTGAGCAACAGCACCTCTGTCTGGACTGGAGTACTTCCTGTACACCTTTTTCTGCAGCAGCTGAGTGGAAGCCAACCAAAAATAAGTGACTATGAGTATTTGGCACAAAAAATCAAGATTTTTCGAATGGTACGCTTAGATTACCCATAACAGTGGTGGCAGCAAGAAATTCAGATCCACTATCGCCTTCATTCGAAACCAAATCTCGTTTGTTCACAATATTTTTTCAGATAAAAAAAAAAATCAATCTAAAATGAGATTTATTACGGGCATGAAGAAAGGAAACATAAGTTTTGATACCAATTGTTAGAATATTTGATATGTTCTTCCTCCATGGCATCTATAAATAAAATCTAAAAATGACATACCTTCAATATTCTTTGGACATGCTTTCAATTTTTGCCTCACAAATCTCCCGTAGATGCCCAAACATATGGAAGAAAACTGTTTTTTGTGTGTGGAGAGGGAACTAGTCTTTCAACCCTAATTGCTTTAATGACTTAATGAAGTATAATGGGCTAACTTCCTTATATATGTAGGGTGAGAGTACATGGCTTCCTCAAGTGTTTGTAGAATTGGTCAAGCCTATTATGAACCCAAATATTAAAATAACTATGCAATCCACCCAAAAGTGAAATAAAATACAATAGACCTCTTAGAGCACTAGTAGCAACTTCCCTTTGATTTTTTCTAAGTTTAGGGAACAAAAATAATTTTTGCTTCTCTATGAAAATATTTTTCACAATAGTTTTGTTTACCTTTCCCTATACCATTAAAATATTATTTCTTTACAAAATACAAGTTCCCTATCTACCATCACTTTTTTCATAAAATCCCAACACAATCCCCAATTTAAACAAAAAGATGGAAGATGAGAGAAGAAAGATAAATGTTTATATTAAAATAATGTATGGGAAACCACTTTTGATTCCCTATACATTGGGAAACACTGTGGCGACTCTTGAGGGTTGGTTAAATGTAGAGAATCTGACGTTAGTAGATTTTTGTGATTTTTTTGTTAAAAAAACATTAAGGAGAGAATGACATATAGGACATCTGCTGTTAGTGCTCTTACAAAAATACAAATAAAAGGTTTGGAATTAATTTCAATATTGTTTTATTAATCACTCACAATTATAAATAAGAGAAATAAAGAAATAGACAACTTAACTTTGGGATTCGATAAGAGCTATATCAACNGAGTATAAAAAACCTGCGTCAAACCTAATTTTTTTTTTTTTTTTTTTTTTTTTCATTCCCACGTTGTAGAAAATTGACATTCCCCCAGTCTCTTTTTTTTTTTTGGTAACAAACATAGTATTAAACCAAGCAACAGCATACAACCTCTCAAGGAGGAAAGAAAACAGCAGGTGGTGCCAGACCACTACAAGATGGTGGAGGAGAAAGAAGGGGAGAGGAGATGGGAATGCAGCCCGAGAAAGCTCTTGCCGCGGCTCAATTTGCCACATGATGGGCGCAGAAGTTTGCACTTCTGTTAATCTTCTTGGCCTCCCACTTACGAGAGGGAGGAAGAAGAGCTAAGGTGTCTATGATGATCTTTTCAATATGCCAGTCTAAGATGAGGGCAGGGAATTGCAAAGCTGTAATTACAATGAGGGAATCCCCTTCTATAATGAAATCTGATAAGTACAGGGAAACAGCCAGAGAAGCAGCCAGGAGAGCTCCTTGTGCTTCACCATAGTTAGGTGTGCGGGGGGGGGGGGGGGAATCTGAGAGATGGCTTTCAAAATGGAGCCATTGCTATCTCTACATACAGCTGCTTGGACAGAAAAATGGTCCCTTATAGCCGTATCAAAGTTAATCTTGAATTTTCCTACCCGAGGAGGGATCCAGGCTTGATCTATTGTTGCTGGGATGGAGCTCCATGCAGCAGCATGAGCTAGAGAATTTTTCTTGATTGAAGCAGCTAGCTTTTTGATATATGGGATGATTCCTTCGTGGATAGCTTTGTTCCTACTAAACCATAACAAGTCACAAAGAACAGCAGCAAATATTTGAAAAAGGTGGACATCAGTTTGAGGAATGCCAAATGCAGTATGAGGTGATATGATACCTTTCACCCAGTCAGAAAGAGAGATGGAAGACCAAGCTAGGGAATCTAGGGGCCAGAATGAAGAACGCCAAGCTCTTCTAGCAAAGCTACAGCTGAAAAACAAGTGGATTAAGGAATCTTCTGCCATATTGCAGAGGGGGCAAAGGGAATCAGCTGAGGCAATGGGAAAAACTGTATTAAGCCTAGCTTTGGTGGGAAGGATGTCTCAGGCTATTTTCCAAGGAAAAGTTTTAGCCTGGCATTAAGGTTAAGTTTCCACAGAAGTTTCCAATGCTTAGGCTCTAATGGAGAGGAATAAGATGACACTCTTTGAGAACTTATGAAAACGGTGACGTTTGGGTTGGGTTAAAGATGACACTCTTTGAGACATTCCCCCAGTCTCTTAAACGGTGACGTTTGGGTTAAAAAAAGCCAAGACAATCTTGGCCGTTCATAAAATTGCCGGATCCCGAAAAAAAAAAAAAAAAACCATTGAAGACATGACATTTTTTGAAAGATATGACTGTTCTCTCTCTTTCTGTTAGAAGTTTTAAATAAACAAATAAATTCCAAAATATGGAATATTTTTTAAAAAAATGATAAAAAAAAAAAAAAAATTCATAAGAAAGGCCATTTTTTTTTTTCTATTTTAAAGAAGGTTGCTTAAAAGATTATTTTGCATGCTCTGCCATTTCAGCTGCCACATCCTCCGGTAAGTGGTAATTTAGTGGGTATACAAATTAAGGAAATAAATAATTCAAAAGAAAGAATAATTAAAGAAAAATAATAATTAGAAAGTAAAATGAATAAAATAAGAGATAAATGAGAGCCAATTTCAGTTGCCACATCCTCTGCCATTTTATTGCCATATCAGCTAAAACCCGCTCTAGACCCATGGCATCCACAAGCACACACACCCCCTTCCACCGGATCACCACATGTCATTTGTACCCAACTAACCACACTTGATTGAAATGGCAACTATCATGTGATCCCAATGCGAACAATTCATGTGACCCAATATTAATGTTACAGCAAACACACAATAAATTGCCTTTCCTCAATGTTGAGCCATCTATTAATTTAGAGAAGAAACACACACATATATATACTATCAAAAAACAATAGAAGGAGAACTTGGAAAAAGCCAATAGAAGGTTGATGGCATTGGCAAAGATTAGATAACTTTCTACATGGGATTGGGCGGTTTTGGGAAGTTGTTTCGGTAATAAACATTACATTGCATTGCATTACTTAATTGTACATTTATTATTTTGAAATTATTCTTTAATCTTTGATTTTATTTTAAGCAAGCTAGCTACTGCAACTCCAAATTCGTCCTAGCTATTCCAAAATTCTTTGTTCACCATCATGCAATGGTCATTAATATATCACTTACCCAAAAAATAATTAAATAAGATAGATTGCTACTTGATTGATGTTTTGTCCCCATTTCATTGTTGAGTAACATCGATTAACACAAGAAATAGACATATTTCCATCAAAATTTTGGCTTACCTTACTACTTGATCATGGCTCTTTATTTATTTGTTTTTTCTTTTGTTTTTTGTTTTTTGTTTTTTGTTTTTTGTTTTTTGTTTTTTGTTTTTTATTTTTGGTTTTTGTTTTTGTTTTTTTTTTTGCGGAGTTGGTGAAAGAATAGGTAGAATAAATTTATACAAAAATAAGGGACAAATTGACGTTCTTAGAGATTTTTTACTTTGACAACTACCACATATTCTACAGCTGATATTGTAGGTTATGTATTCTTTGGTCTATGCACGTGTGTTGCCTAGGAGTTAATGCTGTTGGATGTTGGTGGTTATGTGTTTTTTATTTCAGTTTGATGATGATGCTACTAGATTTTTGGTTGATAATGCTTATAGTTTCTGAGCCTCCATCAACACTCAACAGGATCAACATCCTAGTTAATTCTATGGGTTTGTGAAAACAAAAATGTGTTTGTTTTTATTGTATTTCTATTTTTTTAATTGTTTTTAACATCGAAGAGAAAAAAATAGAAAATTGATGTTCAAATAATGGAATTCTTTGAAAAAGAGGAGAGGTATCTCCTCAAAATAAGATTCTTTTTAACAATTTCATTATTTTTGTTAGAATATTATTTATATGATCAATGTACGTGGTGGGTGTTCACTCTTTTCCCTTTTTTTTTTTTATTTATTTATTATTATTCTTAATTCAATTTCTGCCATTGCAATCTCCCCCTCCCCCGGCCTCTAAAATGATCATTTCGATAACCACCCCGTACTGAGGGAAACCTTCCCCTAGCAATGCTAGCTTGCTCGCCTTTCCTCGACGCGAAGTTTACGATCAAACATCGAGATTGGGGAAGCCTCAATAGCACGTTGCATTGAACTGGCAGATTCAAACTCCACAAAACCAAAACATGAACCCTGTTGCTTGTTACGTCTAACTTGAATACATGCTTAAAATCCACTTCAAGTTGTTCTATTATTGCATCCATGGCAGATTTGGTACAAATAAGGCATAAGTCTTAACTGCATGATCATCAATCTTTTTCAGGGTGTCGTTTCTGCTAGGAACTGAAGCCTCAGGTACTGCAGATGAATGGGCCATTCTGCATGCTTAAGAGGGGAAGCGTCACATGGAACTGAGCATTATTGTCCTTCAATGCATGCACCACTCATGAAAATGACTTCTTTGGAGCAGGTTACTGGATTTCAGCAGCAGTCTCAGTGTATGTGCCTACAGCATTCTAACTTGAATTAATTGGATGCTCAACAACGTCCACTTTTTCACCAACTGACAACTTCTTGTCGGGCAACTGGTCACTGAATTCATTATCATTGTTATTTTTTTGCAGTACCATCCTCCACAGGGGTAGTTTGCTTTTGCTCAGGATGATCAGGAACATGAGTTAGCTCAAGATCTAAAGTCAAGGATGATTTTGAAGCATTTTCTTTAGTATGTTTGTTTGCCACAAAATCCTCCCCCATGGATTCAGATTCACCCACGTATCTAAGAATAGCATTCATGACAAAGTAATCATCCTCTTGGGGACACTAGAAATAAAGATTCAGTCAACTTCATTTTCACATTGTCCTTTCCACTTAAACAACCAGTAACTAAAACAATCACTCCATCCCTGTATGAATACTCTGCATCTGTGGTCAATACATTTGACTTATAGTTCGGAAAGTTAAATGAGTCTATCTTCTCCTTAATGGCTTGTACAGTAGTAACATATGTCATAATGCCATCAGGTACAGATCGGGTGAGCACACTTGAATCCTTGTAAAACCTCCTTTGGTTCACAATGAAGATAATTGTAGTACGATTTCACAAAGGCTTTGCCAACATGCAATCTGTGCACTAGGGACAATAGAAGCATCTTCACTTTGAGATGTCATCCAGTGGTGGAGCCAAAATTTTTGTTCAGATGGGTCAGGATTAAAAAATAAAGTTCAAGAAAAATGGATTTAAAATATTAAAACATATAAATAATGAAATAAATAAACAAATCAATAAATTTTAATTTTATTTAAAGCATATAAATGTAAGTTATATTTTACTTTTTCATGCCTGGCGTTAATTTACTCAAGAGAACCATTCTTGTTTTCCATGATCTCCAATAACTATAATTATATATTTCGTGCAATTAAAACATTTTACAGAAAATATATATCCATCAAGAATTAATTTTAAAAAGTAATCTAAATATAAAAATTTACATAGATGATTTTATTATTAAATAGTTCATTTGTAAATAAATCAGTATAAAAATTTAATTAGATATCTCATAATTTTAGAGAAACACAAAACTTGTCAAAAGATTGACTGAGTGACAATTTGCTCTAAAAAAAATAAAAAACTCGTTCCACCTCCAAACCTCTAATAAAAATAAAAATTTAAATTTAAAAAAACTAGTTACTTCGATTTGTCGATTGACTGAATTTTTAAGCAAATTTAAAGATATAATCACTGTTTAACCATTTTATAGGGTCAAAAATAGCATTGAAATTGACAATGGTTTCAAAAATTGACAAGGACTCATAGTGATGCGATTAAAAAAAAAAAAAAAACAACCGCACAAGCTTTTTAAAACGGTGCGTGACAACTTGCGAGTCTCATGCTAAGGCTAAAACGAGAACTTAAGGCATTCACAATGAAAGATCTAATTTTTTTTTATGTAAAATAATTCTTCAAAACTCAATTTATTTAGTTTAGCTAATAACTTTTTAAGGGTCTCTTATATCCAATTAGTTATATTTTTATTTATATCATTTAATTTTTTTTTTATAATGATTGTTTTTTTTCTTAAATATCTTATTTTTCAATTTTTGAGAGAAAAAAAAAGTGATGTAGAGAGAAATAATATGAGAAAATTTTGGAAAAAGTGAGATATGAAAGAGAAATAGTAGGAGAAAATTTTGGAAAAAGAGAAAACAGATGAGAAACAATAAAATAAATGTGGGAAGAAAATTTTGGGAGAGATAGTAGGAGAAAAAAGATATAAGAAGAAAATTTTAAAAAAATAGCTCTTTGAATAATGCCGTTACATGTAATTTTCTTTTTAATTCATTTAATAAAATATCTATTCTACATATTTTTTTTTTAACTTTCTAATATTAAGAATATTTTATCAATTTAAGAAACTATATTAGATAAAATTAACATTTAACTCCTCCGTTATAAATTCTCGTAACAGCGAAACAACGAAAGTAAAACTGTGCATTTATTAAAAGTAGTCAAATATATCTTACATCACCTTCGACCCTTGTCTAACCTAAAACCTGAAACCCTGTAAGAAAAAAAGAAAAAATCAAGATGTCGCCATCTCACGCTTGAGTCATTTGCCCTGATATCTGATGACTGAGTGGCTCAGAGCAATTTATCCCACGTTGAGTTGTTGAGGGTGGACAAAAAGGCTTTCAAGAAATTTTCGCCAGAAAGTCGGGGGAAATTTTGGAGGTGAGTGGGGCATTTGACCTCTCTCGACCTCCTTCCCTCTGCCCCTGAAACGCCATCTCTCCCGAGGAAAAGAAGGTACGGCTCCGAGAGCTGCATTTCGGAGGCGAGGATAATTTTTCTTTCTTTCTTTCTTCGTTTTTTGTTATAGACTAGTGAGGTTGGATGTAGGGTATGTTTTGTGTGCTTTACTACAGGATGCGGATCAGGTGCGGGTGATTGTATGATAAGGGATATGAACTTGGTTTGGCAGAATATTCTCATATATTTTTTATTGTTCTTAAAATTGCATGGACAAAAATCAGTAATAATAAAAATATTGGTATTTGTGCTCCAATTGTTTTTGGAAGGAAGTGCTTGTAAAAAGGCAGAAAACTTATTGAGCTGTTTCACATCTAAAGGCACAGTTTTATTTCAGATCTGATGTTTGTCGAGTATTTTTTTTATTAAAATATACTGATCGAAACACAGATATTCAATTCGTTCATGCCATAAATTGCTAATTACCACAATTAACAAGGCAAAATAAAAAGATGAGTGTGAACTTATCTCACACATCCACCGAGACAAACTCCAGGTGCAAATCTGAGTAGATCGGCTACAAATAAATGTATATGTGCATATTCATACTGGATGAGCGTAAGTCCAAATCCGATACAAACGATCAAAAATCTCAAGAAGGGCGTCCATCAGGCGGTCGATCGTAGCCACTATTTTTGATAGATGAGAACTATCTATCGTTCTCACAGATGACGCCAAACTGTTAATGTAGTTTTTGGTATGACTTGACTGGCGAGGGAATGTGATGTAGATTGGACTTATCGTCATTCTATCTATATCTTTTATTATTGTATTTAAATTTTTTATTTTATCTTTATTAAGTGTTTATTAGGTTTAGGGAGTCTATAATTCATATTTTATCTTTATTAAGTGTTTATTAGGTTTATGGAGTCTATAATTCGTATTTTGTTAGGTTTAGGGTCTTGGGGCTATATATATATGCTTATAGCCTCCAGAAAATGGAGTTGTTGATTATTATTGATTTTATTAGTGAGAATTACTCAGAATTGAGTTTATTCCTCTTTTTCCTTCAAAATGCTAGAGAGTATTTAGATTTTCAAGAAGAGTTCTCAAATCATTGATAGTCTCAAGATTTAGAATTATCTATCAACTGCGTATTTGTTGTTCTTCGCTGCAACCCACTAAGTCGCAATGCATCAGATTGCATACAAAATAACAAGAGCGTCAAAGGGATCTTAGCCTTGGTGGGAGACTATCTGATGCTTAAATTAGTATTCTTATGTGAAGTCAAAGTATAGCATGAGCTGATGGCAGAATTCTTTCTTATTGAGAATGATTTGATGGATCCCTTTTATTAGATTTTATGTAACTGCTCTCTCCATGTTCCACCTTCAGGTGATTGAGGGATAGTGTAAGGTGGTTGAGAGATAATGGAGGTATTAGGAGGTAGTTTAGAGATAATGGAGAGGGGGTTCAATAGATCATGGGTTGTCCACATTCAGATAAACACTGAAATTTCTTCAATCCATTCCTTATCCATGAACTGTCTGGTTGCTGCCTTCGCCAAGCCATGTGCTGCCCAATTAGCTGTTCTTCTTGTGTGTCGAATCTGCCAATGTCTTAAGTTGTTAAGCACAGCCTTTTGTCTTCTAGGACTTGCCCGTATTTGCTCCATTTTTTTATGATTGCCGAGGAGTGCCTTGACAACTTGAAGATAATCACCTTCCAAAATAATTGATTGGAGCCCCAAATCTCGAATAAATTATGCAGCACTCAAAGCCCCATAAGCTTTTGCCACAACTGGTTTCGGTGTAAAGTCAATGGTTTGGGCTTTAGTCAATAATTAAGATATTTTTAGTTACAAGTAATGTTAAATGTATATTTTAGGGAAAAATATAGAATAGCCCCCCAAACTACCACCCATTTGTAAAATAGTCCCCCAAAGTTTCAATTGGTATAAAATAGCCCCCTAAACTACCAACTCCTTATAAAATAGCCCCATCCGTTAAATGAAAATGTTAAAATGGATGGAAAACCAAAACGACGTCGTTTTGGGTATATAGAGTTACGAAATTGCCCTTGTTAAATTAAAAACTTAAAAAAAAAAAAAAAAACTGAGAACGACGTCGTTTATTTTGCAGCCCTCAAATCCCTTCTTCCTTCTTCCTTCTTTCCCTCCCCAAGTCGAACTCTCACTGCAACCCACAAAATTCTGCATCCCTCTTTAACCCACGAAACTGGTCTCCTGCGAACTCCATCTCCATTGCAAAACCCCATCTCCATCGCAGAATCGCTTCCCCGTCACAAAACTACTTCCCCGTCGCAGAACCACTTCTCCACCATCTCCGTCACTCGCTTCGCTGCAGACTTCGGACCTCCAGCCAACGGATTCACAAACCACCAGTGACTGGGTACCCCTCTATCGTTCTCTCTCTGCATATATTCAGACCACCAGTGACTGGGCATCGATACCCCTCTCTGCATATATAGAATCCACAGTTTATTGAAATTGTGATTTGGGTGAGGGGAAATTGATTTTATAGTGAGAGATAAATAATATGGGTCCTTTGTTTTTTGTTTTTTTTAGTATATTTATTTGCTTGTCTGCTTATTGGGGGTTTTGGTTCTGCTTAGTATCTTCCCTTTTTCTGTGGTCCCTACGTGGGTTTTGGTTCTGCATACTATCTTCCCTTTGTCTGTGGTCATACGTGGGTTTTGGTTCTAGTTATTGTATTCCCTTTTTCAGATGTCCACTATTAGGAGCTGTCCCTCACTTTTTGGCAGTCATAAGAGAGTGAGAGAGCACTCAAACACAGTGACTAAACGGATTGGCAGTCATAAGAGAGTGAGAGAGCACTCAAACACAGTGACTAAACGGACCGTTAGTTACTGCTATGGTTCTCTTTGTTGTGAAACATTATTCAACTTAGTTTCCATTACAAAAGGAAAATAAAATAGAATAAAGAAACTGGAATTATTAAAGTTTTAACAGAGTAGGATAATGGGTCTCTCTCTCTTTCTGTGTGGCTGTTCAGTCATTTTCAATTTTTCTTTTTGTCAGAGTAAACAACTTTTATTGGAGAGCCAAGTTGAAAGTTGAAAATAATAAGGCGAGAAGTACCAAATAGAACAAAAACAGAGCCATTTGAATAAAAGACGTTTACCAATTCCCTTCCAAGCTCAATAGCAGCATCCATAAAGCTGCTCTTCTTTATTCAGTTGTTTTGGTTGTTTACATTGAATAAAGATTATCAAACATATTTGGTGTGAGCTGTGTAATGACGTATATGGGCTATGAGCTGGAATAGGCAAAAGTTGGTTTCTTTAATTTTTATTGTCTGCATCACTAAAACCTTTTGTTTTAATAATATCTTAGGATGCTAGGAACATCATAAACAAAGAAAAGTCTGCATCACGAGAACCATTTGGTCTAATAATATCTTAGGATGCTAGGAACATCATGAACAAAGAAAAATTAGAATACCCCTAAATACTTGATAATTACCACTATGCCATTACTGTATAAACAATTTTTGTCAATATGTGCCGGCAAGTAGCAGTACCCCACATATTTTAAAACCTTAATTAGGTGGATGAATGTCCTCCAAGTCTTATTAAGATGGTACAAACTATTTGACCAAAAAAGAATACTTAATTTTGGGGCATGAAATATGAGTTTGTCACTTATTTTTGCCTTTTTGTAAAGACAAATCGGTCCAGATATATGCTTTTGACCTACGCTTGCTCTAACACATGAAAATGAGCATTTTCTAACATTCTTACTAAAAGTAAGCATAATAGGAGCCTTTTGATAAGAAGCACTATTAAATGCCTAGTAAGCAACGAGCATTGCTACATCTAGGTTTAAGCTGGCCAATCAAATCTGTTAAGCAAAAGCAATATGGGGCAGAGATATATGTAGGTCCATTAGATGACAAACTGATACTAAATTGCCGTCATTGGTGGATATGTTGCAGCCTATCATATATTTGAAATAGTCATTATTGATTGACTTTAATTAATTAATTAATATGTATCTATTTAATATTTACTTAAGCTTGATTTGTTTAATATTTTATTGTTTTGTTAATTTTTTTTTTATTTCTTTGATTGTTTAGGATGGCTACACGAGAGTTTGGATTTGAAGTGCATTACGGTGGTAAGATTAATAGGGGGTTTACATGTGCATATGTGGGGGGTGAGGTAGATATATATGCTGAGAAGTTTGACGAGGACAAGTTGTCATTTTTTGAGATTGAGGGTATAGTAAAAAAGTATGGATACAAGTTAGGGGATCTTGTGTATTACGTACACCCAGGTTGTAGTATCCAAAGTGGTCTGAAATTAATTTCATCAGACTATAATGTGTTGGAAATGGTTGCTGCACATGTAGAGGTTCCGGTTATTACGTTGTACCTTGTTTCATTTGATGAGCATAGAGTTAATGATGATGAATATAAAGACTATAATGATGATAATGATGATAATGATGGTGAATATGGTGAAAATAGTCGGATTGATCAAGCTGATCCTTATTGGGAAGAGATGTTAGAACCGGACTTGTTTGATGAAGATAACAACCTTCCTAGGCCATCCATGGAAGGGGGTATTGTTAAGGATGGTGGTGTTGAGGGTGATGAGGATAGTAATGAGGGTGAAAATGCGGAGGAGGATAATGATGATGAGGAGGAGAGTGATAAAGAGGCGGAGGGTGGTAATCAAAATGCAAATGCAGAGATAGCAATAATACAAGTTAGTGAATGCTATGGTGATGAGGTTGATGATGATGATGCAAACTCAGACATGGCACGAAGTGATATTCTTGTATCCCCCCTATAAGTGATGAGGAGAATGAGGTTGAATCTCTTGCCACATGTATAACTAGGCGAACAGAGTTTCAACAAATTGACATGTACAACCCACAGTTGAGTAATGGACTGACATTTCCCTCAATCAAAGTCTTTAGAGAAGCTATTAGAGAGAACAATTTAAGAAATGGGAAGGATATAAAGTTCAAAAAGAATTATCAAGCCAAATGTATTGTGGTATGTAGAGATCCAGGTTGTAGATATCGGGTTTACGGTCGTAAATGTAAGGATGAAGAGTCATTTGAAATTAGATCAATACAAGCCAAACACACTTGTACAAGAAAGCATAGGAATTCGACTGTGAAATCATCATGGATTGCTGATAAACTTATTGACAAGTTTAGAGCACAACCTAACATGCCATTGAAGGCAATTCTTGGAGAAGTCAAAGATAAATAGGGTGTTGATGTTAATGATTGGCAGATGTATAGGGCTAGAAGAATTGCAAAGGAAATGAACCGAGGCAAAGAAAAGCTTCAATACAATAGGCTTTGGGATTATTGTGAGACAGTTAGAAAAATAAATCGGGGTAGTTGTGTGATGATGAAGGTTGAGAGACCTTTACCTAACCATCCAACATGTTTTCATAGGTTGTATTTCTCTTTGGCTGCAATGAAAAGAGGTTTTCGAGCTGGTTGTAGGCCTATCATTGGGATAGATGCATGTTTTTTGAAGGGAACTTATAAGGGACAACTTTTTTCTGCCGTTTCGAGAGATGGCGATAATAACATGTACCCAGTGGCACTTGCAGTTGTTGAGGCAGAAACCAAAGACAGTTGGATATGGTTTCTTGAGACTTTGGTATCAGATCTTGGCACCCCCCCTGCACAAGGATGAACATTTATTTCTGATCGTCAAAAGGTAGCTATATTTTAAATTAATTATGTTTCTTTGTTTTTGTTTTTCGTTATTTTCATAAGAAGATAACCAATTTTTATTTTAATATTGTGACTGAGTGTAGGGGCTGCAACCAGCTTTTGATGTGGTGCTTCCCGGGGGTGACCACCGGTTTTGTGTAAGGCATCTGTATGCAAACTACAGAGACTCTAGTCATCGTGGCCTTGCATTGAAGGATAAGTTATGGGCTGCAGCTGCAGCATACACTGAAGCTGAATTCCATAAGCAAATGAATGAATTGAATCTTATAAGCAATGATGCATATAATTATTTGATGAAGATTGACCGAAGCTTATGGTCTAGGGCTTGGTTCAATACATTCCCCAAGTGTGATCTACTTGTGAACAACCTGTGCGAGTGCTTCAATGCTTACATTTTGAAGGCGCGTGACCTACCAATCATATCCATGCTGGAGATGATAAGGAAGAAGTTTATGAAGAGATATCAAGCAAAGAGGGATGGCATCCGCACTATGACTGGTAGGCTTTGTCCAAGGATTGTTATAAAATTGGATGAAATTGGACAAGTTGCTGGGCATTGCTATAGCACATATGCTGGGGATGGGTTATATGAAGTGACACATAATAACAAGCAGTATGTTGTAAATTTGTCGAGAAGAACTTGTGGCTGTAGACAGTGGGACTTGACAGGAATCCCATGTCCACATGCAGTGTCTGCAATTTGGTTTTTTAATGCAAACCCTGAAGATTATGTAGATGATTGGTATACTGTTGAGACGTATAAAAAAGCATATAACGAAATTGTTTATCCAATGCCTGGAGAGGACCAATGGGTGAAGACAAACTACGATAATGTGGATCCCCCCTTACGTAGAATACAATCAGGGAGGCCAAGAAAATTACGGACAAGGGGTCCAGAAGAGCCTGTTAATCAATATCGTATGAGGAAAGGTGGAGTTAGGATGAGATGCTCTAAATGCAAAGGGATTGGACACAATACCAGAACATGTCCTCAGAACAGAAGAGAGGCAGTGAATTATAGGGGAGAAAGCATAAGTGCAAGACAGTATGGGGTGAGCTTTGTCATGTTTTATTTTTTTTATTTTTTTATTTAGTATTTGTTATTTTTATTTTTGATTATAATATGTTAATGTCCAAGTTTGTTATCATAGGTACATGATGGTAGTGGTACAAGTTTACATGGTCAGACTCCAACTCCTCATCCAACTACTGCTACTGAAATAGTAAGTTTGAAACTGTTGATATATGATCTACTCATTGTCATAATTTCATTACATTTTATTTACCAATTTTACATCATCTTTGCAGATTACACCAGCAACTGATGCATCTTCTAGAGGTAGAGGAAGTAACAGAGGTAGGGGTAGGAGTATGGGTCAACATACTAGGGGAGGGTCGACTAGACTGCAAAGAGGTGGAACACAGACTAGGGGAGGGCCTACTGGATTGCAAAGAGGTGGATTAAGGACTAGGGGATGGCCTACTGGATTGCAAAGAGGTGGACCAAGGATTAGTGTGAGCAATGCTATTTATAATAATATTTCATTATGGTTTATTTTATTGAAAGTGCATTTTACTTTTGAACAAAAGTTAATATTTTTATGTTATATAGTTTCAGGATACTGTTAACACAGTACAATTGTACGGACCTCCTCAATCTCAGTCCACACCGTCTCAGAGCAATACTAGTGTGAGCAATGCTATTTATAATAATATTTCATTTTAGTTCATTTCATTTAAAGTGCATTTTACTTTTGAATGAAAGTTTATATTTCTATGTTACATAGTTTCAGGGTACTGTCAATACAGTACGATTGTACGGACCTCCTCAATCTCAATCCACACCGTCTCAGAGCAATACTAGTGTGAGCAATGCTATTTATAATAATATTTCATTTAAAGTGCGTTTTACTTTTGAATGAAAGTTAATATTTTAATATTACATAGTTTCAGGGTACTGTAAACACAATACGTTTGTACGGACCTTCTCAGAGGAATGCTACTGTGAGTAATGCTATTGATACTGTTAGTACTTCATACTTTTTTTTTTCCTTTGAATTTTTTATTTTTTTTCCTTTTAATTTGATGGTGGGTTAATGTGAGCACACACTTGTCGATGCAGGAACATTGGACATCGCAACCAACAGGGTCTACTCAACCAATTGGATCTTCTCAGCCACCTCAACCACAATTAGGGCTTACTACTGCATGTACATCAATGCCTGCTAGAAGAGATAAAAATATTGTACCAACCGTAGAGAAGGCAATTGCAATAATGGAAGCTAACAAGAATAAAAGGAAGAAGCCGGATTGAAAAAAATATTAGATCCAAATAGAGGGGTTAAGATGTGTGTATATATCCAATTGTAGTACTGTGGTAACTTATAGGCTTCAGAAGAGCCAAACAACAATATATATTGTCAAAATGATATTCTTTTGCCCATTTGTTTTTCCTTTTTTTTGGTAATGTATTTGCTCAGTTCATAACTAAAAATGACCAAAACGCACTTCTAGCAAAATTTTAAAAATGAAACTTTTACTCAAAAACTATTTTTTAACTTAAAAACTCTACTTCTTAAACGCAATCTCAAATAAGCTCTAAAAGAAATATCTGAAATGATGAACAACTTGCATTTTGTAGATTGTATCAAATTACTTGTCAAATTGTCAAATGAACTAACAAGAGAAATATAATGATTAAAAATGGAGGAAACCTATAAAACCTTGAAACTACGATTTTTCTCTTTAGAAAAAGGGAAATCTAGAAAGAATCCCAAACAAGTATAGTAATTACACGGTAATATTGAGAGAAGTAACAATAAAATTGAATTGAAGTGGGTAACAACCAAGTTCTATAGATTCAGTCATCCATCTACTATAATGACGAAACAACAAATTTGTCTTCTTAAATGCTCCTAAATGCTTACCTGAACAGGAAAAAAAGAAAAAGAAAAAAAGATCAACAATTTAAAATAACATGTAAAATGGTCCACATTACTTTTAATGTCATTACAATTTTTAAAGAGATTATTTGAATGCGCATAAAAATAGATCAACCCAACCAATATTTTTCAACTAGATTGTTGAATTGAGAGCTGGTCTCAAGCTCAAAACCCTAATCAATCTAGTAATCTATTTAATCAGCTCAAACTAAAGAAGACTATTTTATTTTGCTCCAGTAATGAAAAGTGCCTGGGAACTTCAGATCAAAGTATCCAACTAACTCTACCACTTAACTACTTGAAACAAGTATTTGGCTCCTTCACTCACCATGTCGTGTAAGAAGAGGAAATGTGTGAGGACTCAAAGTCCAATATGTCTTTCTATCACAAGCCATGCACTTCAATCTCAACAGGCACTATAGAGCACAGATGGTGCAGAATTTTTCCATCAGAATTTCCAAAACCCAAAATCCAATATACCTCAATATAAACAACTAGCTAATAAAAACAGAGCAACAGCAAGAAATTTCCACGTTACCAATAGTGAAAACAGTCCAATGATTCAAATTTCTAATTTCGTGGGAACAGAATAAAAATGAGAAAGAAAAAAAAAAACCACCGAAGCCACAGATATTGAATATTACACACTATCAACGACCAAAAGACAAAAAACAGATCAGCAGCTAAATCAGAGGGGTCTATATAACAGAAAGAAAGAGATAGAACGGACATACCCAACCCGAATGATAAAATTTCATCTCGGTGGAAGTAGTTACCCTCCCTTTGTTTTCTTTTTATTGCTCAGGCTTGAATTGATCTTCTCAACAGCATCAAGCAGATCCTGGAAGGTCAACTTCATCAAAACACTAATGATAAAATAAGTTATAAATAAATTGGCAACCAAAACCAACAGCAGATAATTATGGGGAGAAAGGATCAGCCATTGAAATCAAATTGTGACTATTGTGCTCAATGCACTATTCCCTGCTAAGGTTTTCATTGGGAAGTGATTATCACAGATCAGATGAAATCAGTTAACTTAGAAAGAAAAAAAAATAAAAAAAATAAAAATTTGGAGCAGTGAGAAAACATAAATCCATCAGAAAATCCATGAACATGAGCTCTCAAATTTATGCCACCAAAGTCCAATTTAAGCACAATGGTCATTCAGTCGCATGTTAACTAAAGGTAAGAAAGCAAGATGGCAGACCTACTCAACTTCAGAAAGTAGCTAGTCATCCAGATTAGCCAACGGAACAGCATTCTTCAATCTATGCAATAAACCATGTCCTTAAATTAAATCTCTCCTTCTAGATCACTTTTCCATAGTCTGGCCGGCTAAACCAAGAACTGGATAGTTTTCTGGTCTGCTATCTTTAAAGAATCAACCAATTGAATCGGCTATGAAATCTGGATGAAAACCCAGTTGGTCAAACCAGCAAGAGATATGGGTGTAGCAACAAGCATTAGAAAGCCAGTTCAGCATTATCTTACATTCACGGCATGCTGCCACAAATAAATAAATGAAATTTTTTCGAAAAAAAAAAAAAAAAGGTAGATGATGGCCCAAATCAAAATTTCAATATACCGTGAATTCTGTATATGCAGAGAGAGAACAAGAGAGGATACCCAGCCACTGGTGGTCTGTGAATCCATTGGCTGGAGGTTCGAGGTCGGCAGTGAAGCGAGCGACGGAGATGAAAGGAAGCGGTTCTGCGACGAAGATGGGGTTCTTGCGACGGAGATGGGTAAAATCTGGGCGTGGCTTGTGAAGAAGGGGAAGAAGGGTTGCAGGGGAAAGAACACGTGGGAGGAAGGGGAAGAAGGGGATTTTGTTAAATCCCAGCAAAACGACGCCGTTTCACCCCTTTTTTTGTTTTTTTTTTCATTTTTAATCTAACAAGGGCAATTTCGTAACTCTATATACCCAAAACGACGTCGTTTTGGTTTTTCATCCATTTTAACAGTTTCATTTAACAGATGGGGCTATTTTATAAGGAGTTGGTAGTTTAAGGGGCTATTTTATACCAATTAAAACTTTGGGGGGCCATTTTACAAATGAGTGGTAGTTTAGGGGGCTATTCTATATTTTTCCCTATATTTTAATTGTCATAAAACAATGATCCCTCTTCCTTTTTTTTTTTTTCTTTTTTTTTTTTTTTTTTTTTTTTTTTTTTTTTTTTTTTTT
>CM017322.1:21261704-21283535 GCA_006937295.1 Carpinus fangiana
ACAATTGACATTATATACAATAATACAAACTTAAATGTTATATTAATTAATTGTATAAAATTAAATTAGTTTAACTTAGTTGTATACTTATAAATTAATAAATTATAATATATATTTATATATGATATGTTTATTATCTACAATATATGATATACATCATATACTAACTTAACTTTAACAAATAACAACTAACAAGTAATAAGTATCAAGTAAAGTATAGAGATAAATTATATCATTACTTGATATGAATATTAAAATTATCTCAAATTTAGTAACTAGGCTCTAAGAATCTAAGCAATTAAAAAACATAGGTGACAATTAGAAAGTTAGTCAACAATGTGCAGTTAATCAATGTACGTTACTCTTTAGGATGTGACAAATGACAATTGACATTATATTCAATAATACAAACTTAAATGTTATATTATATAAGATAAATTATATTATATAATAATTATACTATATAAATTATAAAATTAACAAGTAAAGTATATAAATTATCTTTTAAGTTTATAGTTAATATAAATTTATTTAAATTATAGGAAAAATTAGGCTTGCAAATTAGCCGAGCGGCTCGTGAGCTCGCTCGAGCTCGGCTCGGTTACTGTACAAGCTCGGCTCGACTCGGCTCGGTTACTATACAAGCTCGGCTCGGCTCGGCTCGGATCGTTTACAGGCCTAGTTACAGTGGGCCTTTTATAAGAATCAGACTAATCAGTTATATCAACCAGCCCATTCTTTCTCTAGTTCTAAACAAACGTAGATGTTGGTATCCAGCTGTCTGGCATACAGGTCTTGGATTCTTGGAATTGAAACGACACAAGAATAGTGCTTGTACTTGAGTCTTCAGATTTCACGTGCATGGGTCACGAGACACAGGAGGGAACTCGTGAGCTGCATAATAAATACTGACCAACTCAGGTGCTCTTACCTCACAGTTCCCCTCCGACTCCGGTGGTTTGCTCTCTCGTCGCCGTCGGAGGAATTGAAGTGCAAGCTTTGGTTTTTCAACGCTTACAGACTCAAAATGCTAAAAGAAGCAGCCTCCGACACTCTTGTCTCGGCTCTGCAGCATTACGGTGATTCTACAACACTCACGCTAGGTTTTTTTTTTTTTTTTTAATTTTTTTTTTCTGAACATTTTTTGAACCTCATTCTAACTACTGAATCTGTATTTTGTAGCGCATCCTTCAGCATATCATCACAAAGCGTGTTAAATCGGTGGACAACAAAAAGGCATAGATTGCAATCTCTATTTTATTTTATTTTCTTATATTTTCTTTTTGTTGGAATATGTTTCTATTTTTCCATTCTAAATAACAAAAAATAAATTCTTGCTTTTCCTTTTTATTTTTTGCTGTATAGGAGAATATTCTACTAAGAATGAGCGGCTTTGGGAACGTAAAATTTGTGTGCTTGAGAGTCGAAGAGTTTCTTGAGCCTCTTAAAATTAAAATTTAAAAAGAAATTGAAATAAAGGGAGTTGAATTTTTTTTTTTTTTTAATTTCGAATTTATATGAGCATTTTATCTTATAGACCAAAATTTAGGATTATTTTTGTCTTTTAGCTGGTCTTGAGGGACATTGTCAATTTTTTAAAACAATCATAATCAACTAGATCAATAGTATCAACCCCTACAGTCAATGATTGTAAGAGCGTCTCTAGCAGTATTGCTAAAATGAAGATATTAGCTATAGCAGTATAGTTAAAATGGAGATATTAACTATATTTAGCTACTTTTGCTATTTTTTTCTCAAACGGAATAACTTCATATTAGCTATTATACCTTAACTTGCTATTCACTGTAGCACACTAAATTGAATATAATATTATTTCTAATATAATATACTATTATTTACAATATTATTTTTTCTTTGCTTTTGGTATTCAATATTCTCATTTTCCTTCAAATCCTTTTCTTCTTTCTCTGCATTTATTTCGTCTCTTCCCCTTCCCGAATAAGTTTCTTACGAAAATACCCCTAGATTTGTTGAGTTCATTCAAAGGCATTTGAGCATTAGAGACTGTCAAATTCATTCTCAACTGCAATCCGACTTGGTGAAACACGTGTGAATTGCATGGCCAATCTTAAGAATTATTAGTCATATTGCATACATTTATTTTTGTTATTAATTTTAAGAATTAGTACATTTTGAAAGGAAAAATTAGTACCCGCGTGTGAGATGAATGTTCCTCATATGTGTTTATTTTTTGTTTTTATTAATGATTTCTATATATGTGATTGTTTTTCCCTTTGATTAAGTGTTGTCAATAATATAATAAAAAAAGAATGAGAAATAATATTTTAAAGCAAGTAGCTAATGGAATAGAGAATCTGTTAGAGTTAGCATTAAAAAATGGGTAGGTAAAATAAAAAATTGTACTTTTTGACTAGTTATAATACATCTTATTGCTGGAGATGCTCTAAAATACATTCATAACTAGGGAACTGGAATGAGAATTCAAGTTTTTGAAATTCGCGGAAAAAATCATCAAACTGGAAACTTCTAAAGTCTTCTTTCTCCTTGTCATTTTCAGTCCGATTAAATTGCCTTGCAAATAAGTGAGCATAATTGTTGGTGCTCTCATTGTGGTTGGTGTGTGTAGAAATAAAACCAGCGCTACTGATTAAAGACTTGAACGATTTGGAAATACATTGGAATCGAAAAAGTGATTTCACAAGTAGTCTTACAAGGATTTCAATCTGAAGATCATGTGGGAGTTGCTCCAATATCTCTATGAATTCTCCCTTTTTGCTCAATTGGGCTGTTTGGAGAAGACGAACTGATGAGAGGCTAGCTGACGAGAGAAGCCCTAGTTCTTGAGTTTCTATAGTAGTATACTATCCCAGGCGGCAACCAAATGCAATGGGCCGAGTAATTGTGTAGTGGTTGGGGATTGGGCCTTGAGGATATGCCCAGAGATAGTTCAAAAAGGAGGCCTATCAGAAATCTCACCTGAATTAGTATATGAACTGGATCCCCAACCCGTCTGGATTTAGCACCAAATTTAGAGGAGACAACAATAATTTAATGTCCGTAAATGTACACAGATTGTTAACCAGGTCCAAACTTGCCTCATTCATATGTGCCGTAAGGTTTCAACCAAGAGAGCACTAAAACCAACAATTAGACATTTTTAGATATGAATGTCTAACAAAAATACTTTTGTTTTCAAATAAAATAAAATGTGACTTGTCAACTTTTTATATCAAGCCAAAACTACCAAATGTTATTGAGGGTTGCTTTTCTTGGGCCGAATGAAGCGAGCCCACATCATAATATGTTTGTCTTATTTAAGAAAAGACATTACAAAACTGTGTCGTTCTATTTTTGGGTCCAAAAATATTCAGCTTTAACTATGCATGAGCCTTTGTTGGGCCATCCTTTAAGCAAGAATGATATTTTGCGGCTTTTTAGCTAAAACAAAAATCTTCAGTAATTGAATAATAAATAGAGGCTTCAATGAACCTATTAAAATTTGATCAACAACAAACTTAATTCAGAACACCAAGTTGTCTCCAAGAGGCCAGTACAATCGGCTAGGACTACATCTAATAAAACGGAGATCACTAAATCCCCCTACCCTCTTATGCGGACACGTAAAAATAAAAATAAAAATAATTAAATAAAAATTGGAAAAACAGGTAGTGATTTAAAAATAAAGGGTCCGGCAATTGAAACAGCTTAAATTTGACCACAAAAAATAAATTTAATTTGAAAATCCACCTTAGGATTGAGGATAGGACTAATCTGCCTTCTTAGAAAGTCATAAAATTGTACTGGCTCATTAATAAGTGGCATAACAAGCTAATACAGTGGTGCACTTCTCCGGTTCGATTCAGTCTTATTATTCTTAGATAAATAATACATGAACTTCCTCTTTCACACTATCAAGTACTTATTCCCGAACGTAGCAGTTGCAAAAAAAGAATAAGCAAATAAAATTAAAAAACTGTGTAACAGAAAGCTAACAGAACACCTACCATATTAGGGAGTAAATACTTGAGCTTTTCACAGTTAACTATCGATGCCACACGCCATCTCCACACCACATACCCTACCCACCCCCAACCACTCAACAAAAAGCCAACATTTCAAACTTTGGGTAGCTCTCTATTATGCCTACTCTCATAAACCTATGTCCAATTACTTCATACCTAGGGTAAGCTACAGAAATCTTCTTTTTTTCTAAAGAAATGAAACCCAACTCTGGGAGAATACAAAGGGGCAGGAAGACAATACACAGGTTAGCAGTACTGCCAGTACATGCCAGGATTTCTAGCTGAAATAGGGTTTTCCATTTTCATGAATTCTTTCTATTATATTCTAAACTCTTCTGTCAGTTTGCCTTTTTCCTGGAAGAGCGTTTGGCGTACTAAAGCCCCTCCGAAGGTGGCATTCTTTGTGTGGTCGGCTGCTCTTGGCAAAATTCTTACATTGGACAATTTGAGGAAGAGAAATATTATGTTGGTCAATAGATGTGGGATGTGCAAAAAAGAAGAGGAATCTATTGATCACTTGCTTCTCCATTGTGAGAGTGCCCAATTCTTATGGAATGCCTTTTTTAGTCGTTTTGGCTTGACTTGGGTTATGCCTCGGGGGGTTATGGATCTCTTGCATTGTTGGTGTTCGGGGGGGCGTCCGCGCAGTGCTGTGGTTTGGAAAATGGTTCCGTTTTGTATCATGTGGTGCCTATGGTCCGAGAGGAATGAGAGATTTTTTGAGGACTCTAAAAGAAGTTTGAAAGATCTTTTACATTTTTTTTTTATTACTCTTTTCAAGTGGGCGGCTGCTTGGTTGACCCCTACTGTGATTACCTTCTCTGATTTTCTTTATCTCTTCTCTAGCCCCTCTTAGGTGTTCTCTTGTATACTTCATGTGTACTAGGGTTGCGCCCCTCTGCGCTTTTTTTATAAATCATTATTTATCCAAAAAAAAAAATGAATAAAAACCAACAAATTAATGAACATAGAGATTTAGATGGCTAGCTCACCAGACAGCAGGAAAAATAGATCTTAGATGGTAGAGTGTATGAATAAATATTAATGTACCAGACAGCTGGAAAAATAGATCTTAAATGGTAGTGTATGAATAAATATTAATGTGAGCTAACCCACTTCTCCCACCTATCAGAAGCTATAATGTACTTCTAAACCATTTGAGACCACTTCAAATCACAACAAATATATATATATATATATATATATATATATATATTCCTCTAAGCAAATGGGGAAAGGGTTACAGGGATATCACAATATATAATAATTAAGAACAGCCCTGTGGGCACTTCAACTTCTCGCAGTCCACAAGTATTCATAGATTTCCAGCAATTATACCAGGGAAAATGAAAAACAAATAGTCGAGTACCAATAGCATTGCCCAAATAAAAAATAAAAACCTTATTACATATGCATAGCTTAATCCAGCGATTACAGCTTTTGGAACGATAGAATTCTAACAAATTTTATCATCTAGGAAAAAAAAAAAGTACCAAGAAGTTGAAAACCATATATAACGCTTAAGTAGCAGACAATACAAGTTAGAAAAAACAAATAACAATTCTCAGCCCTATGTGAGAGCTGATATTGTGCATATGTCCACGTAGGCACATGACTACATGTACACCTTAACACAAACAGCCTGATGTTTCCAATAAAGAGTAGAAACCTATCAATCCTCAAGACTAAACTGATGGCTAACGAAGAAAGCATCTTTAATGGGTTGAGACTTTTACATACGATGACTTTTCTCAACAAACAAGGCTGGTAGCATTCATACGAGTGAAGGATATATAAGTAACAAAAAAAAAGTAACAAATAAATCATTTAGTAAATCAGAAAAATCCAATCCAATTTTATCGGATGTCCCCAAAGGAAGAATAATAAATCGGAAATTTGTGTAATTTCTAGAAATAGCGAATAAAAGGTCAGAAAATCCATTTTATTTAAGAATAGTGAATCAGAAGCAGAAGCATATGTATATAGACATTGGGACAAGAATATAGGTTTACAAATTATACAATCAAAAAGTTCAATATCTCCACTAAAAGTTGATGCTTATATTAATACTATATTTTGTATTGTTTCACCTTCACCATCCATTCATTTATTATTGAACCAACAAACTTAACAGAAATTCAAAGACATGGGTAAATTTCAATGGCAACATAATCTTATCATTGCTCAACATGATGAAAATATAGACCAGTGATATACTTTTCCTTTTTTTATAATGAGGAACAACCCTTCAAGGCAAAGCTACTTTGTGTATCCACCCATATCGAGTAAACTTTGGACCCATGCAAAGCATCCCCTCCACACGGATCGGGCAATACTCCAGCTTCGCCGGTGAACTATCCCCAAGAAATTATTTACACTCAAGGGGATTCGAACCTTAAAATCTGATAGGAATGCCACCAAGACCAAGGTCTTTACCACTTAAGCCAACCCCTTGGAGTTAGTCAAGTGATATACTAAAATAATAAAAGAATCATATTATTGATTCCTTGCTTAACATGCTTCCAGACCCACCCTAGGCTAACCTTTTTAAGATTATTTACAAAGGAAGCTTTGTTTTTGTTGACATACTATATTTTTATTCCCTTTTTATGCTATTTCATTTTCCTTGTGTTCTTTAGACTTTTCATCATACTTATACATGCCCATTGCTCCTTCTTATGCATAGAACATGCTATTGAACCTCTTCCTTATATTCCTAAAAATCTTGCAATGTCTTTCTGTCTCATGCATTCGTCTATTTTTATAATTTTTATTTGTAAGCGCACAGGGTGTTTGAATTTTTTAAAAAAAATTATCCACTTGTGGACGCATCCATAACTTACAGTCATTGTTAATCGATGGGCTGTTTGGCAACATTTGTCTTCCTCACATGAGGTAATCTTGCAGTTCTATATAAAACTTGCAAATAGAACCAAATTAGGACTAATTAACTAAGACCGATACTCAAAATCCAAAATATAAATGCAGAACATGTACGAACAAAAAACTTGATCTAAAATTTAAATAAATAAAAGGGATAAAGACTGCTAAACCTGAAAAACTCACAACTGGGATCTTAAGAAAATAGCATCACATGGAAAGCACAAACCTAAAAGAAACATTTTGTCAGTGTATATGGCTCTTGGTTCGACTATCTCACCAATGGTATATTTCCAGGGCATATAAATAATCAAATTATGATTGTAAAATAAAGCTTCTAATTTTGCGTGACTCTTGACCACAATGGTCACTGTCAAAAATTGCCAAACTGTTATACTCTGCTTAATCTCAAACAGTATAGTAATTCAATCAGCAACACTGTCAAGGGCTGCTACTTATTGTTTTTCAGCAATGACATGAAAAGGTTACAATTCATGACACCGTAATTTCCCTTCCTTATCTCCTAGGCAACAAAAAGAAACTTCTACATATACAATAATGCTTTGACAAGGTCTGATACCAATTTAGTACATAATTTGATTCTCAGAACTTTCTATGCAGACTGGAAACAAATTTCTTATGTAAGCAATACTTGTGTGTCAATAATCTTAAAATATGTCTTAATCCTATGTGATTGTGTATGCATCATCTTTTAAGGGGAAAAAAAAAGGCTAACAAGCCTGTTGTCATTTATTTGTCACAAATCTTCACCTTCCATTTGCAGAAACATTCATTTCAAATAGGTGATATTAATTCATGTTATGATAAAAATATTTACATTGTCCAGTTCATACTTTCAGCCCCTCAATGAGCAGAAGGTAATAAGAGGCAAAATCCAACTGAATTAAAACAAGAAAATTCCTACTAAAGTTAAAGACACAAGACAAGATATATAACGAGTAAAAGGAACTTAATGCTCCCTTATCTCATGTCAGTTATAAATCAGAAAGGGATAATCCAACTAACGATGTAACAAACACAATAGCTAAAAAGTGACTTGACACTTCCTTATTCATCCCATATATGAACCAAACAGGAAATAAGAATTACAAAGCAAAGAAACCAAAAAAAAAAAAAAAAATGAGTTCATTCATCATATATCAGCATTCTTAACAAGTACAACACCAATTCAAAAGAGAAAACACGCACCACACAAGCATGCTGTGTTAAGAACCATTTCCGCCAATTCCCTCAAAGACATCACAATACAACAAAAGAAAACCCGTCCACAACTAAACTTTTTCACTTAAGAAAACACAATCACTAAGTAGTACAAATACAAACACTGATTTTGGCATACAATATTAACCTACACAAACTACTTTCCAACCGCTTCAACTGCTATACAACAACCATTACCTGAAAAGCAAATCACCACTTACCCAATCACTTGGAAACCAACAGGATTTCAGGTTTCTTAGCCTTGCTAGGCGTGTTGGCATTGGAAGATGCATTGGCATTGACTGCTGCTGCTGCCTCCACCTTCGCAGCCGTCCGCGCCCGCTTATCGAGCTGAATGAGACTCCGTGTTGCCAAGATCGCCTGCGGAACCAAATCATGTGACGCCCTCGCGTACAAGCTCCTCACCGCCAAGGCTGCCGCGTCCTTAACATCTTGGGAATTCAACGGAGCCAGCAAACAATGGCCCAAAATTCTCAAGGCCGGTTGCAATAGCTCCCATGGCAGCGGAATTCTCGTCCCATTGGGCTCCGAATTCTCCCCATTTCTCTCAATCATCAATTTCTTGTCCATCTCTTGGGCCACACCCTCAATCGCAATCTCACCATCCGAAAACGACGTACAGTTTTCGAATTCATCTTCATACTTATCGAACTCTCTTTGACAAGAACAGTCCTGCCCGGCCCACGCCGCCACGGATCGGCAAAACTGGAGCTTGGACCAGCTGGGCATCTGCGAGATCTGCTTGTAATAGCAGTCCAGAGCGATGCCGACGATGCAGGCGCGTTTGGTGGACTTAACGGCGACCTGGGGCTCGAGAGGCGGCGAGAGAACCCCGACTGAGGGTCTTGAATTGTTGTTGTTGTTGTTGCCGGCGAGGCGGCGAGGGGTGTGGTAGAGGGAGGGTTGGGAGAGGTCGGGGATGGAGATAAGGAGAGGCTTGCCGTTGCGGGCTTTGGTCTCAGCGGCGTAGAGGGCAAGCAGTACGGCCTCGAAGCCGGCGAGGGAGGGGGAGTCAGAGGAGTGGACGCGGGAGAGGTAAAGGGCGGAGACGAGAGGCAGGAAGGAGAGGACGACGAGTCGTAGATGGGGGTCGGAGGAGAGGTAGGTGTCGTAGAGCCACTGACAGAGCGGGTCGGAGCCGGATCCAGAGAGCGGCTCGGAGAGCGCGGACGAGAGAAGGGAGTAGGCGGTGTGGGACGAGAGCAGAGACAGAGCCGGGCGGTCGGAGTCGGCGAGGGAAGAGAAGGAGAAGGATGAGGAATTGAAAATGGAATTGGAATTGGAGGAATGGTAGAGAATGGAGGAGAGGGCGTGGATGCGAGAGCGGGCTTTGGAGACGGACTCCCACCAGGAGTGCATGGGGTCGGCGTCGGCGGCGCTGGCGATGGTGGTGGTGGTAGTGGCCGTGGTGGTAGGGGGATTAGGGGTGGAGGAGGAGGAAGAGGGGGAGGAGGAGTGGGAGTTGGTGGAGTGGTTCGGACGGAAGTCCATGGTGAGTGTGTGTGGTTCTGGTCGGCCTCCTGCTCTTCGTTCTCCGACGCTGCTGGCTTCGGCAGAAGAATAATTTGAGAAGAATTGGGAATAACGGGAAGGGTGGTAAAACGTTAAATTTCGTAAGAGCAAAAACGGAGGATCCCTTTTTCAATATTTCTTTTTATTATTATTTTAATCAAGCTTTGACGCAATTGGTGTCTCCCGACCTAACAAAAAGAAAAGGGCAATAACCTCCGTTTTACGAGCTCTGATCTTGTTTTATGAGGCCTAATCTCCAATTGATTAAACTACCATTTAAAAACTATTTTCTTTTTCCTTTTGTAGGGTTACATATGCACAGATTTATAGCACTTATAAGAAAAAGAAAATCAAAGTCTAAGGCATGTTGGTAAATTTGTTTTAAAAGTGTTTTAGATTTGAACTTTTAAGTTTTGCAAAGAGTAAAAATTGAGAATTGATTTGGTAAAATGGACATTTGAAAAAAAGTGTTGTAAGGTTCATAAATGAAAACTCATTTGGTAAAATCTTGATAAGTAATTAAAAAAAAAAAAAAAAAAAAGAGGATTGTTCTAGAAAAAAATAAAATAAAAATATTACAGTTTACATGGGGAGATGGTTTCAGGCTTCAACTCAGGGTGTTGTTTGGTAAACACCACACCACGCCCAAACACTGTTAATGAGTTGGTGAAAAAAAAAACAAAAAATAGAAAAATAATTGGTATAAAAAAGTGAAAAAGTTTTATTTTGTAATAAAATTTTTATTTAAATAATAATAAAAGGTAAATGATGAGATATAAAAAATAAATGAAGTACAAAAGGTGATAATGTGTTTTTATGTTGTTTTTTTGAAATAATAATAATTATAATAATAAAATAGATGAATAATATTTGGGGCCGAGGGTGCTTAACAACCAACAGCCCCCCCACCCCTTGGATCTTGTGGCAGACTACCTTCCTAGGGGCACTTGGCAACTCACTCGTGGGGTTTATGCAGCTAGATAAGGAAGTGTTTCAACAAAGACTACCTAACAAATCCAGCATTGTTCTTGAGAATTTTTCTGCTCCGTAGTATTGCGATCTAAAACAGTGGCATGTTAAGTTCATCGGCCACCAATTTCAAAGACAAAGATCGACCCAATCACATGAATTTAGATAATCTGATTAACAAATCTCTTTCATGACATTTTAAGGAAAATGTCAGTTCAAAAATATTATTACATCAAATGGTATCTTAGCCACAACGAAGGTAAAAAAGACCTATGAACCATACAAGCAACAAACCCACATCATATGGTTGCTCAGGTCTGCAGCTCTGTTTTCTGTGTATTCAATTACACTACAGCTGAACATGTCACAAAGATGCAATGTTTCATGAGCCAGATAAAACCTGCTCGATTATGGCATGGTGATTCAATAAAACAAACAAATAAGTTACAGATTCTTCAAATTAGAAAATTAAAGAATATATTTCAGTAGCTAGGGCAAGCTACCGTTTAAATTCTTTGGCGGGCTGTTGATCGTCATATGCCCTTCCTTGAAAGAATAATATGCTGAACAAGCACCAAAAGACTCATCAGCAAACATATGTAAACTGAATCCTTGACAGTGATGGAGTATTGGCGAGATGCGACTTTTACATGGAACAAAGTTAACTCAATCAAAAATTCTCTCCCCTGTTGAAAACAGTAAAAACACCACAGTACTAAAGATGCAGAGCAACCCTGGTATGTAAAACACTGTTCTCCAGCTTTCTGGACTTGATAGATCTGAATTTGCAGTTTTTGCAGCTTCAAGAAGCCTCCCAGTGAGATCAACACCAATAATGCCAGCAAACGTACCGGCAGTATTAGAAACTCCCATCACAATCCCCGCATATCTTGGAGCAATATCCATGTGGTTCACTGCAAACCCAGCTCTTCCTAGAGCCAAGAAACCAAGAGCCATAGAAGAACAAAAGACAGCCCCACCTGAAGTTCTGAAGACAGGAATTGCCATCAATGCAAGAGAAGCAACTAAGAATCCTACCGTGTTTAATAGCTTCCGGATTTTGGTCACGGACATAATTCTCTTAATGATTAAGTGGTCAGCAACCACCCCACCAATATTTGAAAATATAAACATGTTGAAATAAGGCATCATTTTAGATGAGCCCATATCCTGAAGGCTAAGCTGCAGGCCTTGTTCAAAGTATGTGGGCAGCCAGTTCATCAACACATACAAAGCATAATGAAAGGTGAAATTATTTACCACAATAGCCCAAACCGGCAAGCTATATAAAATTTTCTTCCATGGGATGTTGGCAGTTTTCGCAGAAAATCCTCCGTTCTCCACTTTCATTTTCTGATTTCCCTTGACTGGCAACAAAGATTCACCAAAACCAGCAGCAGTGGCTTTTGGATGTTCAGACCGAGGAGGGTCACTAGCATAATTGAACCACAGCAAACACCACATGGCACCTAATGCTGCCTCAGCAAGAAATACAGACTGGGGCCCTCTATACTTCACCAAGCTTGGAAGGAAAAGCATTCCCGCAGCCGCACCAAGGTACATCCCAGACATTGTAAGAGAAACTGATCTAGATCTTTCATGGGGTGGAACCCACTGTGCTAAAACTGTGTGGATAGAGGGGAAGATGAAGCCTTGTGCCACACCAACAAGCAAGCGGGCAATCACTAAAACTACGACTCGATTAGGATCTAGTGGGACTAATGCACAAGTCAATGACCATAATACAAAAGAAACAAGGAGGACCTTCCTTCCCCCAATTTTCTGAGCTACCCATCCTCCAGGCACCTGTGAACAGGCATATCCACAGTAGAAAGTAGAAAGTATTGTTCCTTTAGTTGATTGGTTTACCCTAGCAGCATCAGCTGCAGCCGTATATGCAATAGAGAAGCCCACACGTTCTATATAGCAAACAGATGTGCTGATGAAGGTTAAAATGACAATCAAGTAACGCCTTGGAAATGTCATCATCCTCATATTACACCTTTAGTTTTGTCTTCGTATCTACCCTGTCAACTGTCTTCTTCAAATGAGCCAGTCTCCAAACAGCTCCTTATCTACTTCCAAGTGGTTCAGCTCTGTCCGGTACCTATTCTCTTGACCCTAATTCCACAGTCGTCAACTCCTTCAAAGAACTCAATCAACAAGATTGAAGCCTTACTGTTGCCAAGAAAACTAAGGAAAAAGCACAAAAATCAATAAATTAGTTTACAAAAAAGCTTGGAAAGCACAAACGTTAGATAAGAAAAAATCATTGTGTATTCCACAGTATCTCAATAATTAAACTGCTAAATTTCGAACTTATCCATTTTCCATATATTTTTTTTCTGTAATAATGCAGAACTACTTAATACCAAACAAACATATCTACAATATCCAATACCCACTACGATCAGGCCTAATTAATAAAACAAAAATAACTAAATAACCTAAACCCAGTGAAAAAAAATAAAGAAAGACAATTGAGAAATGATCCGAGCACGAGCTAAACAGAGGGTGAATACCTTCATGGTCAAATTCCCACATTTTCTCAGCAACCAAGCAGAGCTAGAACAGCTCATACCAACCCCAACCCACCAATATAATCCAAAACCCATTTCGATCATACCCCAATAATCAACAAATACACAATAAATGACCCAAAATCATTGGAAAGAATTGTAAAATAGTAGGAAATCAAAAATCAAAGTAGCTCAGCAACTACACAGAGCACTTCAAAAACTCCAAGAAAGCGAATGCAAAATGATCTGGGTATGAGCTAGAAAGAAAGCCACTGACCTTGGCTGTCTAATTTGACCTCGGAAAACCAGCAGGCCGCCGCCGAGCAGCGGATACAGAGATTTTTTTTTTTTTTTTTGTAAGTTGAGAGTTAGGTTAGGTTTGGACAGGATGGGGTCATGGGAAAAACCCAAAGAATAAGAGTAGGGGCACTGGGGCAGGCAGGTGGGGCAGGCAGGAGCAGCGGAATTAGCAGAAAATAACTGAATAAGCGAACGAAAGAGAGTTTTTTTTTTTTAGGGTATGTTTGGACTTTGGAGGAGCTGGTTAAAATGGAGGGGCTGGGCTAATTTGGAGGGGCTGGGATATGGGCTGGGCAATATTTATACATAAAAATATAAGAAATTTTAAAAATTAAAAAAATAAGCAGGGCTCCAGTCCCTGCGTGGGTGTGAGTAGATCCGCCCCTGAATATCGCCTCACCATGTGCATCACTACATAACTCTAGGAGCCCATCACCACTCATATGAAGACAAGACCAAAACTAGAACCTTCTAAGTCTTGCACATCCATTTTCATACAAAAATACAACTTTCATTTCAATACCAAATGAACCACAAAGCATAAAGAAAATTCAAGCAACTCTAATTGGCTTACATGTAATGCTGAATACACAGTCAAAAGCAATAAAGAGACTGCACTAATTGAATGCCAAAAACTATGGAATGAACTGGGAATTGCACAAGGATCATCAACATTGGATTTAAATCATAAGAACAATATAGTAATGCATTTTAAAATACAAGAGAAGGGCAGATGCAACTAACTTCTTCTTATCAATATCAGGAATGTCACTGCTTTCAGCCTTCTCTACAATCACCTGCCACAGTATACTCATATTAGAACATTAAGCTCACTGAATGAAGGCATACAAAGTAAGAAATCATCATGATAGTGAGTTCTCACAGGTATTCTATCAGGATATTTCTCACTGATGCGGGCTGGTTCTGCAAGCCTCCTTTCTGAGATGTGAAAGATCAAAAGCTTTAGAACAAAATAGTCCTATAAATATATATTAAAAAAAATGAAGCAGAAACCAAATTCAAATCAGAGAGGAACGACAGGAAAGTGATTCATTCATACCCATATTTGGCATTAGGATGTCCAAGTTAGACCAAACAAGGTGCTAGCCAGGTTTCCCAGGCTATCTCCAGCTGTGCCTAAGTCTAAATCAATAAACTTATAAATTGATAGAAGAGACCTCTTTTCCACCCTTTGCTTGTTTACCACTCATTTTATTGGGTTACTAGTTACTACAAAAGCAAACTGGGAGTATACGAGCTATTTAAAATGGAAAAGGGTTAAAGGGTTAATAATCCATGCCATGGAGAAAATGTTGCCACAAACAACCAGAAAGACTCACCATTTAGATGTTTTGCTTCAACTATGTCCCATCTTCAAACAGAAGACCCACCAATCAAAACCCACTATTTAAGTTCCATTAAATGAATCAATTTTATTAAATTCGCCCAAAATCCTAAAAATTCTAACACAGGAGCAACCCAAAGAAGCCCAACTTTTAATCAATAAACACCACCCAAACAATAACCCACCTTTTCAACTCAATCTGACAAAAAGAGGTCATAACCAAAAAACCATTGTTGAATCACAAACCAAAAAAGAGGTCATAACTTTAAGCAATCACTCACCAAACCCCAACAGAATCATGCGTATCAACAATGAATCTAAAAGAAGTCCCCCATTGACGCCAGAACTCCTGGCTGCAGAAATAGAACTCCAAGCACCTGATACAACCAAATGATTCCCACCATTCTCTAACCCAAACAACCAACCACCTCTGAAACTACAAAGAGACCTGGACCTAGACACACCGATATAATCAACCATCCAAAAATCACTTTTCTAATCACACCCACCACCAACACTCAATCTCTCACAATTCTTTTCTCTCTTCTTCCTAAACAATCTCCCAATCTCCAAAACGCACTTTTTTTAATCTCATCGCAGCCGCTGCTGCTCCTAAGCGCCTAAGCAAATGCAGAGAAAAAATACAAGCAACAGCCATCAATTAGGATTCTATCCGTAATAAATAAAATACCCAGAACAGAGCACTGAAGAGCAACCACCATTATCACAACATGTAAGACAGAACAAACCAAAAATCAAAAAGCTTCAGACAAAAACAAAAATTACCAAATCTGTAAAGACAAATTCGTATAACTGAATTATTATTATTATTTTCTCTAGAAAATGAAACGCTCCATACGATTCAACAAAGAAATAGAGAAAGATGAGAGTACTTGAGATGCCAACTGAGAGAGATAATTGCTTGTTGAGCGTGAAGAAGACAAAAAGAATCGACAAAGAGAGAGAGGAGCTATGCGGTGCATGCATTTTGAGCGTGAAGGATAGAAGAGTCGGGTTATGATCAGTTTGTCCGAAAGAGCTGGGGAAACCATTTTCCAATAAGGCTCCGTTTACTTCGACGTAAAATGATTTTCATCGGAAAATATTTTCAGAGAAGTTATTTTCCCAGAAAATGTTTTCTACTGAAAACATTTTACGGCGTTTACCGTGCGCATGGAAAATCAATTTTTTTTATATTTTCATTTAATTATATTAACCTATAAAATATAAAAATATAAATTTCCAAACTTTTTTTTTTCCAAATCAAAATTTTCCATTTTGCTCCCCAAAACCAAAATTTTCACACTCTCAGCACCAAAACAAAGACAACCCAGAAGATAAAAAAACCCAAAATAATATAATTAAAAAAAAAAAGAAAAAAAGAAAAAAAAGAAAAAAAAAGAAAAAAGAAGAAAAGGAAGAGACTTCACCTCCATAAGTCTTTCAGCGTAGATCTAACCGGCGTGGTCAATGTTAGAAGAGTTATTAGTATTAGGGTTTTGAGTCATTAGGGTTTCAAGGGTAGTTTAGTCTTTATGTCATTAGGGTTTAGCCTATATATTTTTTATGTTTGTATTAGGTCAAAAAAGCTTAAATAATATAGAGGCGGCAGCCTCCATCTCTTTCTCCCTCCTACAAATCTTAACATGGTATCAGAGCCTTAGGGTTTGAATCCTTTGTAGTAGTATTTTTTTTTTTCTGCTCTATTTGTGTTGTTTTGTTGAGTTTTTTTTTTTCTGGTGGCAGCACCGCCCATGTGGGCATAATGCCCACAAGGGCAGTACCCTCGAAGAGCTCTCTAGAGCAATTTTTTTTCTTGTTTCATGGTGACTGGAACACTCTTCCGGTGAAAAAAAAAAAAAAAAAGAGTATTTTGGTTGTGTTTTGGTGTTCTATGATGTTGGCCGGCCTGTTCTATGGTTGTCGGCGTTGTCTGTAGTGGTTGGTGTATGGTGGATGCCGGAGTGCAGCGGCCATCGAGGAAAAAAAAAAAAGATGCCGGCGTGATTTTCGGTTGTTGAAAAGTTACTCTGTGGCCCTCTACTGCTTCTGTTGTTGCTGGTTTTGTAGTGGCTGGAGGTTTCTGTCTTCTCCGGCAAGTTTCGATGGTCTCCGGCGATGCTCCGGCGAAGGTCCAGCGATCCTCCATCTCTTTCCCCCTCCAGTGACTGTTCTGTTATGTTTTTCAATGTTTTACTTCTGTTTTTAGGTACTACCGGCTAGTTTTGAAGCTCCGTTGAAGTTCTGCATTTTCCGGCAATGCTCCGGCGAAGTTTTTTTTTTTTCCCAGTAGCTGCTTTCCGGCGAATCTTGTTGGTTAATCATGAGAAAAAAAATTGTTGTTGTTGTTGGTGATCGATGTATCCGACCGGCCTTGGTGTTTTTCGGCGAGAACTGATCAAGTGATTGTTGCATCCGACCGGCCTTGGTGTTTTGCGGTGAGAACCGATCCCAAGTTGTTATTGATCGATGTATCCGACCGGCCTTGGTGTTTTTCGGTAAGAACCGATCAAGTGATCGTTGCATCCGACCGGCCCTGGTGTTTTTCGACGAGAACCGATCAAATGGTTGTTCAAGTTTCCGACGAGTTTCCGACCGGCGTTGAAGTTTTATTTAATTATCTTGTTATTTGTTTTGAGTCTTTGTATTGTGTGCTCCAAGCTATTCCAGCTTGAGGGGGAGTATTAGAGTATGTTTTTCTAGTTGTCTTTCGTAGTTGTTTTCCATTTGCTTGTACCTTCCAAGTTGGATTCATATGATGTATATGCTCCAACTTGAGGGGGAGTGTTAGAACAGTTATTAGTATTAGGGTTTTGAGTCATTAGGGTTTCAAGGGTAGTTTAGTCTTTATGTCATTAGGGTTTAGCCTATATATTTGTTATGTTTGTATTAGGTCCAAAAAGCTTAAATAATATAGAGAGGCGGCAGCCTCCTTCTCTTTTCCCCTACTACAAATCTGAACAGTCAATATTATGAACTTCAATACATCAATATTATGAATATTCCACATCTAGGAAGATTGATATATATGAAAGGGCAAGTTACTTTCATCTTGCTTGAAAAGAAAAAAAAAATTACCATGAATTCTAAAATTCAACCACAAATTTGTCCAACCAAAACTTTTTAAGCTTAGCATTCTTCACCAGAAATCCTCTTGCAGCCTTCTCATCTCCATTCAAATGGTCAAATGCAAATGCAAGAATAAACTCATCATATCCTTCCACTTCCATTTGTAAATAGAAACAGATTATCCATCTAATTAATCTAATCTTCCTTGTAAAATAATTTCTTAGATATTACCAAGAGAAATACAAATAAAAAACAGTACATTCTCAAAGAGCTATAAAAAGAAGTGAACATGCTGTTATGTGAGGTGCCTATCACTCAAGGTAGTAATAAATGCAAGGTGCAGTACAAGGCATTGACATTGACATCTCATACAAACAGTTAAATGAATTTTCTTTTGGGACAACATTGGAAATTCGACAACTCCAAATATGAAGAGCTCCTGTTTACCGTTAGCAACATAAGTTTCCCCTATAAAACAACTACCAAATTGTGTTCAAACGGAATTCATATCATAGAAGAGGTGCATAAGATGACATCAAAAAGGCTTGTCTTACCAGATTACTTCGCAGAAAATAAATCTTTTGAACCATTGGAAGAGTTTAAATAAAAGTTCTCTATTTCAAAAATATTGTAATACTTTCTTTTATTCAAATTTTGAATCTATTAAATGCATCCTTACATTAGGTGCCAAACAGGCCATGAGAACTCAACAGCTCTATCTGCATTATTGTGTGATCAGTTCGAACTAATTACCAAGCTAACAATTTGCAGAAAAGTATCATATAACAGATAAGAAGGCATTGATAGCAGAGAGGTGCAGGAAGTACTGCACTTAAATTATCAGAAAGAACACCAGAAAGTAGGAGCTATAATTGTTCTATGAAAATAGTGGTAGCAGTGAAAGGTCCTGCAAACTACAGAAACCCAAAGAAAAATACAAAAGATTAAATCTTGCAACTGGACGGAGTCGTTGCCATGTGAGGCAACAAACATGGATATACATCCAACTTTAAAAACTAGCATTGGATATACGGATATATAAGTGTTTCAAATTTGAGACCATTTAAAATCTTACTATTCTTCGATGTAAGAGGGAAGGGAAAAGCTTCATGTTGAAGAATGTAAATCGAGGACATCTTACAATCTTATGCTATATAGGTTCATCTTTCAAACAATTTTCTACTGCAAAAATAAAACATTTTGCCCCTACCAAATGAGAGGAAAAATAACCAAAAAAAGAAGAACGATAAATGCAAAGAAAAAAGCAATTAACCAGATAAAATCATTTTATATAATAGCAACTATGGGGGAGAAACAAAAAAGCTTTAGCAAGGTAAAAAGGAACACAGATTAGATCAGAGATATAATAAGCTGAGTGTTTATGAAGTTGATCATTAAGACACTAAGGAAAGTATTTGTTGTGGGAACAGACCAAGTCTCTAAACCTGCATGGCAAACTTTAAGACCAAAAGGATGAATTTGTCACTCTCCCTTTTGAAATTGGAAGCTATTTATCCTTCTAACATAAAATTTCTGAAAAAAACATGAGCCCACCCTTCCCATATTTAGGCACTTCAAAGTAGTAACAAAATAATGCTTCAAGACTTTTTAAGTGAACAAACTTAGCCCTCTTAACCTAGTGGTACTGTTAGACCAACCAATGGGCTCTAAACAAAACACAAGCTACAAGAGCAGGAAAAGGAACAACAAACCTCAAAGGATAAACAGAGCAAAATAAGCTTAAAAACTATTGAGGACATTTTTTAAGAAATGCTACTGCCTAAATACAATCCCTCCTAGTCCTTTCTCAATTCTAGAAAATACAATATCCCAACTATGAACAGAACCCTGCAATTATTGATGCAACAGAAAAACATCAATCAACTATCACCCAAAGAAAATTTTGAATCAAGAAATTCCAAAGGCACTACCCGTGGAATATTCATGAAGAGAAATAAAAGGGGTAAAAAAAAAAAAAAAAAAAAAAAAAAAAAGGTAAAATAAACAATGTGGCTTCGAAGTACCAAAAAAGCACCAATCCAATCTTAAAAACCAAGCCATATAAACAGTCTGAAAAACCTTGAAAACAAAGCAAAGAACCAAGTTTGGACGTAACAAAATGTCTCCTAAAACAACTGCAGAAAAAAAACAAACCTGCATAATCAATCAAACCCACAAAACAGAGCAAATTGAGCAACCCATCACAGCCCTTGTAGAGTTGCAATTCATCAATACATAACTAATATCCCACCCAAATCGAAACATCAAAATACTAAACAAATAAATCAAACAAAAAAGAAACGAAAAGTAGATACATTCAATAGAACGCGTAGAAACCCCAGATCCGATGCTGGCCAAAAGGCCACCGTGGAAACCGGAAGTCTCGCAGAGAGAGAGAGATGAGAGGAGGACACGGGGGGTTTAGGGGGAGAGAGCCGGGAAAGTCCTAGACTTTCATTTTGAGAAAGGACTAGGAGGGATTGTATACTAAACCCTAAAATCTGTGCTAGCAGTGAGATATGAGCTCTAGATAGGGTCTGCGTGAGGGAGTGTGGCTGAGAGCTGCGTGAGGGATGGTTTTTCGCAAGTGGCTTTGGTTTTTCGCAAGTGACTTTGCGAGGAAAGAGTAAGAGCTGCGTGGTTGAGCGTCGGGTTGAGCGTTGGTAGATTGGGGAAATTGGTTTACGAGATTCCAAAGATACTTGACTTGCGTTAAGTATTTCATCAAACATCAACTTATCAAAAAAGTATTTCAGCAAACATCTAGCCATGGAATTAATTAAATTAACTTCTTAAACATACAGTATGAAGCACTTATCGACAAATTTCCAAGATTTAACTGGAGAATATCCAAATTCAAAGCCAACACCTCATTTTCCAAACCCAAAAACCCCATAGATTTAGTCTCAATTGCAGTTCAGTTCAATTAAAGATTCAGTTTCCAACAAAGAATTCCGCCATTTGGTCAATCTAATAAACATTTTAGAAAGCACCCAAAACATTTTGCATCGAATCTTGCAAAAAAAAGAAAAAACCCCATTGGCTCTTCAAGGGAAAGACAAAAGAAACAAAGATAGAAATGGGTCTCTTGGGAAATTTTGCAAACACATGGCAGGCGTACAAATGGAGAGAATAACAGAATTCCACCTACCATTAAATGAGACTAAGACTTCATCGATTTGCACAGAAGTTGGAGAAGTAGATCTGATCTGGGCAATGGTAGTCTCAACGCAGCACATCTCTTGGAAAATTGGCCACCGATTTAAAAGAAAGGCAGCCCCTATCCAGATTGGCCTTCACCATACCGCCCCGCGAGAGGGCCCTTTGCTGCAACGCTTGAGTAAACGAAGTGGAGGAATGTGTCTACTGCTGCAATGGCAGTAGCTGCAGATGTACTAAAAAATTCGATAGCTTCACGTGCTCCCGGTGTCTTCTCAAGAGAGAGAGAGTGAGATTGACTTTTGAACCAATGTCTAAACCAGACAATTATATGATTTGTCTTTTCCCAAAGGTCCCCAACTCCAAGGATTCCATAGTCGAAGAATGAGAAAATGTGAAATTCCATTTGGTCACGTTCCATTGTGTGGTTTTCTTTGAAAATGATGTGATCTCGATGTGATGATTATTGATTAGCACTTTTGTTTTATGGACTTGATGCTTCTTCTTTTAGCACCAACAAAATTGGGTATCCTTGTTAATCATATATGGATGACTTGCTTTTAAGGAGAAAAACCGCTTAATAAATGTTTGGGGAAACTTCAGATACCCCCCTCAACTTCCACCGATTTATAGAAATTCCCCCCGAGACGAAAAAACTCTCACTTACCCCCCTTAATCTTCTGGATTCTCTCACTTATGACCCTTTTGGTGGTAAGTTGTCCAAATTACCCATCACTCCAAAACTACGCCGTTTTGGGCTCGCCCAAAACGACGTCGTTTTGCCCAAAACGGCGTAGTTTTGGGTATTTTTTTTTTTTTTTTTTTTTTTTTT